>CM035152.1:81238400-81355385 GCA_020205615.1 Panax quinquefolius
CAATGAATATTTTATAACCACTTGCTTATTTTGAAATATTTACGTATTTTACCCTAACTATCCACATTAATCAAATCAACCCTTACTATTTCAAAATAATAAATAAAGGAAATTCCTTTTTATTTTAAAAAAAATTTGGTCTTCTGACCTCCCCCTCCTTATGAAATTTCGTCCTCGAAATTGACGTCGTTACTGTGTTTGAAAAGGTGAGGATACCCCTTTCATTTCCGCTTTCCAATTCCCGTGTCATTTCCTCTATAGCATGATTCCTCCACAAAACTTTAACTTGTGGTATGACCTTTCTTGGCGTAGGACATGCTCCTTCCTATCCAAAATCTTGACAGTACCTCCTCATCGTTAAGTCTTGACTATCTCGTCCTAGTTCTAACTTTCTATAACGTGGTTCGGGTCTTTCACATATTTACGGCCCGATGATATGTGAAACACATTATAAACACGAGACATACTTGGAGGTAACGCAAGTCTATAGGCTACATTTCCTACTCGTCAAGAATTTGAAATGGACCGATAAATGTGGATTGAGCTTTCCTCTCTTCCCAAATCTTGTAACTCCTTCCATGGAAGCAACTCATGATAATACATGATCCCTACACTAAATTCCACGTCCTTTCGATGAAGATCCGCATAACTCTTTGTCGATCTTGTGCTTGGTTTGTATACATTGTCGAATCATTTGGATCTTTTCGGTGAGTCATCGTACTAACTCGGGTCCCAACAATGTTGCTTCACCCACCTCATCCCAACATATTGGAAGCGACATTTTCGGTCCATATAATGCTTGAATGGAGCCACACCTATACTTACGATAGAAGCATTGTTGTTGTAGGAGAATTCCACCATGGTAAATACTTATCCCACTACCCTTGAAGTCTAGGACACGAGTCTTAATAGATCTTCAAGAGTTTGAATAGTCCTCTCTCGATTGTCTTGTCCAGTTTGGGGATGGTATCTCAACTAAATCGCAAATCCGTGCCCATAGCTTTTTGCAAAGCTAACCCAAACCTTGAAGTGAATCTTGGGTCACGATCCAAAACTATGGATCTGGGCATGCCATGCAACCTCACAATCTCATTTACGTACATACTAGCAAGACGTTCAAGGAATAAGTCTCCCATATCGGCAAGAAATGAAGCGATTTGGTTAATCTATCAACAATAACCCAATAGCATTGATGCCTTGAGAAACCGTAGGAAGACCGTGAATTGAAATCCATGGTAATGTGTTCCACTTCCATTCCGGAATCTCAAGTGGTTGCAATGGACCCTTAGGTACTAGATGCTCACCTTTACCGTTGGCAAGTTAAACACATCGAGATAAACTTTGCAATCTCTCTCTTCATATTATTCCACCAAATGTATGTCAAGATCACGATACATTTTAGTACTTCGGATGGATTGCAAATGGTGTATTGTGCCTCCATCATAATCTTGTACTTCAAATCGAGTCGTTAGGAACACAAAGTCTAGAGTGGACTCAAGTATTCCTTCTTCATCAATTCTCGCTTAGAATAGCTCCTTCAGTATGCTTTCTTCTTCATACGCATCATATCGAATTGGGTGGCTTGAGCGGCTTTAACTTTATCGATTAAAGTCGATTATACTCGTATATCATCACGTGGGTACCTAGAGTTTTCATCTCCATCTCTATTATTTGTAAATTATACTGAAATTAGTCTTTGACAATATCGTACTACATTTCTTATATCGATCTTCTACTCAACACGCCACGTCGGCTACGTTAAGCTTTTCCGGGATGGCATGGTCGAACATGTCTTTGAAATGAGTCTCCTCTTGAGTTCTTGAAGCTCTTCCCACATTCCTTGCTCCATTCGAATTTTGTATCTCTCTGAGTCACCGCGATAATGGAATAGCGATTCGAGAATATCCTTCAACGAATCTCGATAATAACCAACTAAGCCTAAAAGCTACGTATTTAGATTCTTGACTTAGGTTACTCTCAACTCGTGACTCATATCCCAATCTTGGATAAGACGTCACAATGACACCTATCGATTTACTATCGCATCGAATATGGCGTCCCCTATGAGAGTCCGGCTTAGGTAAATTCCACAAAGGAAGTCACGGATAAAGGCTCGTGTACCAAATTCTATAGTTGAATTTTAACTCACGAAGTTCAATAGAGCCATTCGATATGAGATTTTAGAAATGAGTTTGTCTGGGTTCAAAGTCGATACAAAATTTAATATCGAAGCTTTGGGAGTAAGCCAAGAAATTCTTCGAAAAATACGTCGGGAAAAATCAATAACAACAAGAATATTATTCAAATCGGCGTGTCTTTATTCAAATCCATAACATGGACTAAGAAAACTTGACATCCGTAATAAAACGAATGACTTCATGGCTTGATATGAAAATGTTTGATTCTGATGGTTTGATTGCTTGAATTGAATAACGGGTTGCTTAGGAATATGAAAACTAACAACCTTACGAAAACAATCAATTTTGGCATGATGAGTAGTTAACCTTAAAATCACATCAAAAGCAATTATCTCTATAGAAATAAGGTTAACAGGTAATGTGATAGTGTCAACCTGAATCAAGCAAGATTTTTTAAACAACGGATGTAATGAAAGTTTCTCCTAACGGAGTCTCCATAAATAGGTCAAAGTCTAATTTCTCCGTAGTCAAGTTCAAACGTTGAGCGCAAGCAAGAGAGATAAAAGAATGGGTAGAACCCAGATTCTAGTAAGGTATAAACTTATAAAGAATTTATAATTAACTAACCCGTGCTAACTTCGTCGGGTTCCTCGATTTTGATTTGGTCACGACAAACGCTCTTCCAAGAACCGTTGACTTTGACTTTTACGGGACATCCTTTTGAGTCACCATTCTCATTGGATTGGTTTCGATATCGTATAATCTCGGCGATATGTCCTTCTTTTCCACAATTATAGCATACCTTAAACTGTTGTGGGCGGTTGAGTGATATGTCCCTCTTTCCCTTTTGTAACATACTTACCGATGGTCTTTCTCCTCCTTGGAACCAGCTTGCTACCGGGCGCCGATGTCTTCATACGGTCGATTTGTTGAATCTCCTCTTTTAAAATCTCCTCCCGGACTCGCTTCTATTTTCATGGCCACGATTACCACCCGGTGCGTTCTACCGCTTTGTCTGTATTCTTCTTTCTCCGTTGGTTATCGTTATTTTGTTGACTACTATCTTGGGTATGATCCTGGTTATGGTCCCTCGGTTGAACGTGACTCGTTATCTCGCTTCTAACAATCGAGCCCTGTGGACAACATCTAAATAGAGAGAAAATTTATGAGAAATGAGATATTTGACGTATCGCCGGTTTTCAAACCTCTCGAAACATCCGCCATCATCGTTCCTCATTCTCCACCAAATGAGGTCTGCAACACTGGATAACTCCGCAAAACTTCGCCTTCGTCTTTGGGACACCGTCGTGTTATTTTGTTCCAATCTAATAAACTCCACTTCCTTCATATATTTAATACTTTCAGGAAGTACTTGTCATTGAATTGCTTCTAAACGTCTCCCATGACATCTTTGAGTGCGGTTGATGGATGGTACGCTTCATGATTCCCACCATGTCTGCCTCATTCTGAACATAAAATAGCGAATGGAACTTTCTGTTCCTCCGTGCATCCCAAGACATCGAATATCTTGGTAATTTGTTTGACCCACGTCTCACGCCTAATCGGATCCGGCTTTCCCCGAATTCGTGGTCCCAACTCTTTGAACTGGCATTGGGTTGTGACCACCGGTGAATTACTATCATTTCCTCTTCGTATTTTGAACACGAGTCTCCCTCATCTGATTTTGCATGAGTACAGCAAAAGCTTCTAAACATCCCTCGTTCATCATCTGTTCGGTGGTGTTGTTCACGGGAGGTACATTGTCACTGTTGCACATTCTCCTCTTTGGTAAGTCTGAGCATCTCCACGGTCTCATTTACTCCCATCATTAATATTCTCATTCGACATTCTCAAATCACATCGCCATAAAACAAGGGTTAATTAAGGAAATCAATATATCACATAATATCCCTATATATCTTGACAACTAACAAATAAGCTTAGGTAGGACACACTAGCTAAGGATTTACTCGTCTCTCCCTCCTAGTTCTATTCCCTAACTCCGCCGGAGATCATATCCTAAGCTCGATACCAACCGTGGCGCCCCAAAATAGGTATACACAACACCCATTCTCGAAGTCGCCAAATACATGGTATGCAGAAGCGAACTACAACTTTGATAATACAAATGTGTCGTAGTGAAATACGACAATATATACTATGAGTTTAAATATAATATTGTCTTCTAGACAATATCCACACATAAATAAATCCCCATCATAATTATTGATACATTATTTTACAAAATGGTGAGGACTACTAAACAACTCTCTAGAACCTTCATTCCATACCCAGAGCTAGTACTACTTACATTCTCGCCTCCCGAGAAGAAAAATGGAACAACAAGGAAAAGGGTGAGCTCAACTAGCCCAAAAAGAATATTATGACTAAGATAATATACAACAAATTATCGTTAGTCTTCAACAGGGAAAAATCTAATAGAATACAATAGACAACAAATTTCGGATCAATATTCGCAGTGAAATAATAATTAGTAGAAGAGTTACGTAGAGAATGCAAACTACTATCTTCTATGTATGAATTTAAAAGTTCATCGCTCTATCTTTTATCCTGTAACATTAATCAATATACATCCTGAATCAAATATTCATCTTTTTGCACTCTGAGCCAAAGATATTCATCGATTAATCATATTCATTTAAACACTGTTCATCTTTTACTTCGGCAAAGATATTTTTAAATCATTCATCTTTTTTACTCTGAGGCCAAAGATATTCAATAATATCATCATTTAAGGCGAGGATGACGAAAAATATTTTTAAAGAAACGAATCCGATTGAAACAAAATGACAAGGATTAAGGATTAAGGATTCGTACTTTGTTTTATCCATGTTCAAAAATACCCCAAAAATAATCTTAGTGGTGTAAAATTCAAGAATGATCAAAACATGGATACAATCAAAGCTAGTATCCGAATAGATGTTTTGGACAAAAGAAGAAATTTTATTTTTCTATTGAATAGTAGTCATTAGTATCGTGAATAGTCTTACGAATATAGTACGTGAATAGTCTTAGATATCATGAATAGTAAATCGACACCAAAAGATAGAAATTCCATAAAAAACATCTTCACGCTTTATGAATAGTACTAAATGAATAGTAACTCGTGAATAGTAACTCATGAATAGTAACTTGTGAATAGTAACTCATGAATAGTAACCTTGAGCATGAAAAAGTTCCAAATTTGATAAAAGTTCGAACCAATATTTCAAAGATAATGATATTGAAGAAATAATTTCATTTGAGAAGAAAATAACATCCCTTACCTCGAAGAATCGATGCTTGGAAGGAAAGGTGGAAGTGATCTTTGAATGAAACTTATCTTGATAAACAACTCTCAAAGTATCTAAATACTCACAAAATACGCTCAATAATATAGAGAGAGAGAAGACTTTGTTTACGGTGTGATTTTCAATTCTAACTTAGCCCTCTATTTATAGGAAAATGTTAGCCCGGCCAAGGCACTTGACCTCAAGCTACTGATGGCTTTACTCGCTACTATTGCCACCCACCACATTTGAAATAAAATTCAGCACATTTTTCACCAACCACAAGTGGGGCCCTCAATTCTAAATTTTCCACCAAAATCAATTATAACCCTACTTTCCAAATCAAACACCTCTTAAAATTTATAACAAATCATTCGTTCATTTTTAACGGTTCAAAATTTGTAGACATATACTCAACTTATATATGTATAACATATCCAAAAATCATAGCGATCCAACGGTCGATTAAAAATTATAACTCACGCAATATATCGTAAAAATAATGATTTGATTTTAATACCTCCAATCCGAGAAAATACAAATAAAACATCTGACATTAAATCCTTTCAATTATAACCACATATAATAAATAAATCCATCATTTATATCCATATCAAATAAATATTTTCTTATCATATAAATCAATAATTAATTATTCCCAAATAATATTACGAATCACAATTATGACAACGAGCGCGCTCCCGAGAAAGAGGGGCTTTCCAATAAGGATCTCTCCTTCTTGGCGCCAAGCAATTAGGTGACCAAACCTCTCCTTGAGACAGAACTTTCTAGACATTGTCAATAATGTTATCTAATAATATTATTCAAATAATATGAATTATTGATCGATAATGGGAAATAATGTGCGTTGACAATTATTGAAGCAATGATAATATAAAATACCAATGTAGCAATTATTGAATCAATAAAATAAAATCTTTGAAGATAATTCAGAATAATTATTGAGTAGTGCCTTCTTACGTAAGGATCAATAATTGATGCAATCTGATGCTCTTCTTGTTTCAACAACGCCAGACATTAGTGTGTTTTAACTAACGGTATTCCAACAATATAACTTGGTAACAATTACGCCAATTAATTTTAAACAACTTATATTTGTCGTTTTCTTCATCCAATCGCTTTTTCGTTATGGGGCCCACACATGGTTGCTGTAGTCATCACGAATATTCTCCCCGACAAAGATGAATATTCCACAACCAAACGAATATTCCCCGACAACAATGAATATTTTATAACCACTTGCTTATTTTGAAATATTTGCGTTATTTTACCCTAACTATCCACATTAATCAAATCAACCCTTACTATTTCAAAATAATAAATAAAGGAAATTCCTTTTATTTTAAAAAAATTTGAGGTCTTACAGTTGATACCCAGAGAGTGGTAGCAACCATTAAACAAATACCTATAGTGAGAGAATTCGCCGATGTATTTCCGAGTGAATTGACGGGACTTCCGCCAGATAGGGAGATAGAGTTTGTGATATATATTGTGCCAGGAGCGGCACCAGTTTCAATGGCACCGTATCGTATGGCGCCAATGGAGATGAAGGAGTTGATGGTACAGTTGTAAGAACTGTTAGACAGGAAGTACATTCAACCGAGTGTTTCGCCGTGGGAGGCACCGGTACTGTTTGTCAAGAAGAAGGACGGATCGTTAAGACTATGTATCGACTATCGAGAGTTGAACAAGTTAACGATAAAGAATAAATACCCATTGCCCAGGATTGATGATCTCTTTGATCAGTTGAAAGGGGCTAAGTATTTTTCTAAAATAGATTTAAGAACGGGGTATTATCAGTTGAAGTTTAAGAAGGAGGATGTGCCAAAGACAGCATTTCGGACTCATTATGGTCATTACTGAGTTCTGGTAATGTCGTTTGGATTGACAAATGCATTTGCATTGCATTCATGGATATGATGAGCAGAGTGTTCAAACAATATTTGGACAAGTTAAATCGTTGTGTTTATAGATGATATTCTAGTCTATTCTAAGGCGCGGAAGATCATGATGAACACCTTAGATTAGTGTTGGAGACACTAAGAAAGGAGAGTTGTATGCAAAATTCACTAAGTGTGAATTTGGTTGGAGAAGGTATAGTTTTTAGGTCATGTCATTGACCGTGGGGGATTTAGTAGATCCAATGAAGGTGGGCCAGAGATGAATTGGGAACAACCGAAAATGTCGATCGAGGTGCGGAGTTTCCTAGGGTTAGTGGGTTACTATCGAAGATTCATCCGGGATTTTTCAAAGATAGCTACTCAGTTGACTAACATAACAAGGAAGATGGTGAAATCGCTTGACCGACAAGTGTGAGGACGATTTTCAAGAACTGAAGAAGAGGTTGAGTGAAGCGCCTGTTTTGTCATTGCCTGATGACACAGAAAATTTTGTAGTATATAGTGATGCTTCGCATAGAGGACTTGGTTGCGTGCTCATGTAGCATGGCAAGGTCATTCTGCGTATGTATATCTAAGCGGTTGAAGGATTATGAGAAAGTTTACCCTACTCATGATGCAGGAACTGGGCGATGAATTTTGGCTCTAAAGATATGGAGACATTATCTTTATGGAGAAAATGTGAGATATACACGGATCACAAGAGTCTAAAATATATCTTCACACGAAGGAGTTGAATATGAGGCGGAGGAGATGGTGAAGTTGATAAAGGATTACATTTGTGAAATCTGTATCACCTGGAAAAAGCTATGTAGTTCTTACACACCTTAAATAGGAAGGGTCGGGAAAAGTTATCTTTGTTAACGGCTCAAACTGAGTTGATAACAGAGATAGCTAGGATGGAGTTGGAAGTGAAGCTGCCAAGTGAAGCAGGACAAATTCTGTTTGTGACAAAGATGCAATCTACCATCGTAGAGAGAGTTAAGGAGGTGCAACTCAAAACGAATGAGTGTAATAGAATGAAGGAAGCCACTTAGTGATGAATAAGATATTTTAAGTACAGTCTTGATAATGAGGGATTATTTAGATTTGAAGGAAGAATTTGGGTTCCGAATGAGTCAAAATTAAAGGAGCAGGTTCTACAAGAAGCTCGTAGTTCTAGGTTTTCGATTCATCTTGGTAGCACTAAGATGTATCAAGATATTCGACAAAGTTTCTGGTGGCCGAACATGAAGAGAGAGATCACCGAATATGTGAGTAGGTGTTGGCAAACATGAATGTCTTTGCCCTGATCAACAATGTTGTCCGAACATGAATATCTTTGGCCTGTAGTGCAAAGATGAATTTATTAGTATAATTTTGAACAGGAACTATGATTTGGTATAACCATGATCTTTGATGTTTCAGGTAAAAACAGGTGATGAAAATTATCTTCATCCTGGATGAGAAGAGGAATTTTGAACTACAATTATGATTATGAGTTATACATGAGATTGTGGACAGAAACTGTTGATTGATGTTATAGGGATAAAACATTGTTGGTGGACTTTTAACATGGAGAAGATAATAGACCTTATAGTCTATTTGACTCTTCTAATGGATTGCTCGTTCCGCTGTAACTATGGTTAAAAAGTTTTATCATCTACCATATGTTCTAAATCTCTGATTTATTACTGATAAAGGTTATTGATAATTTAATTATCTTTAGTCATGATATTCTTTACTGAGCTAGTTGTGCTCACCATTTTGTTTCACAATTCTTTTCAAGTAATAAGAGTGTAGATGGGTTGAGTGGGGGTAACAGAGGAATAGAACGGTGGTCTATAGCTATTGAGGTTCTCCCTAAACAGTATGGAAATAATTTTATTAAGAATTTTAGATAATTGTGTCGTATTTTATACATCATTTAACCGTTGATTTTGGTGAACCGAGAATAGGGTGAGGAACCCAACTTTGGAAGGGTGTTTTGCCACTATCATACAAGATGTCTAATGACCTACGATTTCGTGTTATCAGAAGACAGGGTTGTGCACATCCACTTGTTGATTATTTCTACGAGCACTACCTATATAATCTTGGAGTTTGGTTAAAATATAATTCTCAATTGGAGACAATGGAGATAATTATATGTCAAGAGAAGACTCACCATTGGAAAGAACATGATAGCAATCTTCTCGTTTTTCTTTGGGGTCTATTGGGTCAACCAAGGATAATTCTTGAGTCATATGATATCTATTATAACTTAGATGTATGGCCTCCCATGTACGAAGGTTTCCTTGAGCATTTTCCAAAGATTTTAATTTATAAAACAGTTATTGACTGTACCTTTATATAAGATACCATTGTAAGGTATCGATGTGAGGTGCTATCCAAGTAAAGGGATGAGAGTCACATTTGCTATCCACGATATATGTGTTGTCGTATTTTACGACAATTGTAATAATGAAGTTGTAGTTATTTACATACCATGTATTTGGCGACTCGGAATGGATGAAGTATACCTACTTTGGGGGTGTCACAAATAAACATACATGGTTCTAATGAATCTTACTCTTCTTCTCAATCTAATCATGTATTAGATTTGATATTATTAGTTAAAACTTGCGAATTATAATTTACATCGTTTTTACGTTCACGTTTACATAATAATTAACAAATTTTAGTTGTAATTACGAGCGCTATAGTCCTCATCGAAGATCTTACTTTAAGTTAATTAATTCATCATCAATCAACTATCTTTCATTTCATACACTCGATCGTTCTTAATTCATTAACAAAACTCATTTCAAGTATTTATACGCGCCTACGGCTTATTATCTTTCATCATTTCGATATTAATAACTTACATTCAATTAATCTTTCTTTCAATCTTTAGTACGTTAACTTACGGTTTTTAACATCTTAATTGATGTTACTTTAGGTTTAGTATTGATATAATTCACGACTTCCTCTTTACATTCAAAACATTCCTCTCTATGCTTCACTTAGTGTTGGTATTTGTATGCCCGACTTCATATACAAGAGCCTCATTGCTGGCATCACTCTGCGATGTGGCTAAGAACCCGACCTCGTCTTTGCGTCTCTAACAATCCTTCTCTGTGCTTGCGCTACAACACCACTCTCTAGTGTGTGAGAGTCTCAGCTCAACCGTGGTGGTGCGGCTTTCCCTCCTTGGGTAGTCTTTGCTGTAACGCCACCTCTCGATGAACTTTGACAATTTTCTTATTTTGAATGAACTTCCGGACTCCAAATTTGATCATTTTAAGTCCGAATTGGCTTTTTCAAAGCCATTAGCTCCTAAAATCACATTCTCTACATGTTCATGTAAGAATTTTACATTTCAATTCCGTTAACTCAAAATTCACCTACTAGTTCATTTTAACAAAAATGATTAACGTTAAATGAGCGTTCAACGCTTTTTCTTCGTTCTAAGTCGAATTGATCATTTTTGGTCCGCGACTCTATAATTTCAAATAAGACTATACTACATCGAAAACCAGCGTTTCCGAGCTCAATGTCAAAATTTGACTTCCATTCCGAAATTTCACGATTTCGATGATTATCGTCGAAACTAAGTGAATTTCGCGAACTTCGTTACTTAAGATTTGTTCATCGTTTCAAATGGATTCAATCCATCATACTAACATCTTAACATACATATTTCATTAACTTGTATACATGATAAGTTCTTACTTGTTCTTCATAAGTTTATAACTTATAAAAGTATAAACTACTTATTCATGACTTATTAAAGCTTAAGTCCATTGATTTGTCATTCCTACTTCTTCTTAGCATACAAGTGCTACCACTACTCACTTCTCTAACAATTGAAGAGAGGGATTATCATGGTTTAGGATCTTACCCTTGAAGATTACTTGATTAAGCTTTGTTCTTCTTCTTGCTTCTTGAATTACAAAGTCTAACTTTTCTAGCTTTTCAAGCTTTTTCTCTCTAACCAAAAAGTTATAAGTTGTTGCTGGAAATCTAACATGTAAGAAATGAACTAGGACATCTCTTATTTATAGGAAATCCTAGATGAGGTTGTCGACGTTGGGATTTTTAGATGTCCTTTTTAATTACATGTTCTTTTTGGTGTTCTCATTGTTATGTGAGATTTGTTTGAAAAACAAGTGAAAAAGGTCTGACATGTATAATGTCGACGATTTGACTTTAAGAGTCGCCAGTTGGTGTTTTTAACTGGTTGCACCAACGCAATCGAAAAGGTTTGCACATTGACCCAGTGATGTAACACTGCTAAACGGGTCTATGAAACCGAGATTCATTTGGGTTTGGGGGCTTGATTATGCGGAGGGAATGTGTTAGGCACCCCCCGACATCCGTGTTACCACGGTGACCGCCACTTTTCAAGAAACTGTTATATGAATGTGTGTGTGTGTGTGGATCAATGTGCAATTATTTAACAGTAGTGCGAGGCCTCATTCGCACCTATATACAAAGGGTTTGAATTTATAGAAAAAATTAATTTTAAACAAAATATAGCAATGAAGTTTTGTAAAAGAAGTTTTTTCAAACCACATGCTCAATAGGAATTGAGACCTTTTCATACTTCCATTTTATTATTAAATGCTACGAAATTGATTGCTATTGTTTTTTCGAGATCGAGGCATCTTGAGAAAATAATATCTGTGATCTGCGAACTCTTCATGGGCATGAAAGTCATCTAAGGAAATTCAGAACCGTAGTAAATAATGTACAAAGTACTTACTGCATTAAAAATGTCCATCATGGAAACCAATCTAGATTTAGTAGACTAAATCTATGATCACATGATTCCTAGGCTCACATGATCTGCGAGTTTATACGAAAGTAGTAACCCGATTATATATATATATATATATATATAAGTTGTAAATATATATATACAGAGACATGATCAACCACTCTGAAGTAACTCCATGGGGATCGGAAATGTAAATGTATAAAGCGGTAAATATATATATAGACATGATCAACCACCACGAAGCAACTCCACGGGCGATTAGAAAAGTAAATAAAGCAATAAATGCGATCAACCGCCACGAAGTAAACTCGGTAGGAGACGAAATGTAAATAAAGCATAAAAAGGCCACAAAGTAAACTCCGAACTGACGAAATGTAAATATATATATATAAGCAGTAGACGCACATGATATAAAATCCAGGCTCATCGGATATGTCCGACAACAATTATATATATAAGTATATATATAAAAGCAATAAACGCTCCGGATGTAAAATCCGGGCTCTTGAGATATGTTTGACAACAATTATATATATAAGTGTATATATATATATATAATCAAATAAACGCTCCGGATATAAAATCCAAGCTCATCAAACAGAGTCTGACAACAATTTATATATATATATATATATATAAGCAAATAAACGCTCCAGACATAAGTCTAGGCTTAATTGAGGTATAACTCGATAATGTTAGTCCATATATATAAATATATACATATAAGTATATATATATGAGATAGAAATGAAAACCACGGATAGAAGTCCTAACATACGCCTACAACACGACTCTCGATGTGTAGAATAGTGTGTGCAAAGATGAAGAGAAAGGCTTTATAGAATGTGAGAAGGCTTACGATGGGCTGCCAATGCGACTTCTATGACTCTATATGGATAAACACTCGACTCCCCACTTGGTAAATGTATAACTATATGTGAGCTAACAGTGTTTAGAAAGAGCAAGCACTTTCGATATAGGGGGTGTACAGAGCCCGATTGGACGGGGTTCCTCCTATTTTTCTCTTGAAAATAAAGCCACCCCAAGCCCCATATATATAGAGGTGCCGCGGTACACCTGCGACTTCTCGCTTTTGGCTGCCTGGGCACCTTTGTGGGTCCGTCGTGTTGCGATCGTACACTCGGACAATCTTGATTATTCGCTGGCAGCGCTCATAACTTTCAATCGAGAGAGGAGTCCGATGGAAGTGTGTCATACCATTCCAAAAAGCTCTTTCCAGAGAGATACAATGACATAGGATTTGACCCTTTTGATTTCGGGAAGATGGGTATGTGACCAAAATAGCATTTTCGAGTTTTCAATCGAGGCGATTCGGTTGAGCTAGTTTTGCGTAGTTTTCGCTCTGAAGTTAAGATATGGTTCTTGTGGTACTTCTTTTGAAGCAATTTAAGTTGAAATGAGTGTATTTGATTTGAAGTGAAGTTGAGTTGGAAAAATGACCATTTTGCCCTTCCCGTGGGTTATCTCGATTTTTTGCTCGATTGTAGTAGTCATTTCTCGTGGTTAACTCTGAGGTTATCATGCTGTTGACTTTGAATGTCCTCAGTATTATCTCTGAGGTTGGCTTGACCTCCCAGGGTTAACTCTGGGGTCGAGAAATGATGTTGTAGTCCTCCAGTAGGTTACCTCTAGAGTGTGGAAAAGACGCTTTTTGCCTCCTGCATAGTTAGTAATAGGAAAAAAAATTTTGAGTGTCTCTGAATGCCCCTCTTTATCATGTTCATGCAATGCAATGGAATGGACATGATAAAGATTATGAACACTTGAAATATGACAAGGTATTTTAATGATGCAAACCGCAATGTAGTGAATGTGATGATGAATATTAAAATGTTTTCGCAAATCATAGTTCGCAAATTGCGCATCGCATTTCGCATTTTGCTTTTCGCATTTGGCCAATCGCATTTCACAAGTTGCACATCGCATCTCGCATATCGCAAATCGCAAATCGTAATGTAATGATTGTTATGATGCATGTTTAAAATTTTTTCGCAAATCGCTTTACCTTTACTGAGGATTTGTTAATGCCTATCTTGGTGTTGACTACAACGGTTTGGCTTTTTGTCGGTGTCACTAATGCCTGTTTGATGTAGAGAAATTGAGAGGTCAATTCGATCATACGATACGGGTAGTTTATAATGGTGCATACCCTGATGGTAGTTTGATAATAGATCCTACCCTGCTGGTAGTTGAATACCCTGACATCGCCCAACTATTTTAGTTCCCACTTGAACGGTGGTATACAAAGCTTTCATCGCTGAACTATCTTGATGTTCACTGAATTGATGCCAATGGTTTTGAATACCGGATCTCTCGATACCTTCGCTGAAGTAATATTCAAAGGTTTGCTTCGCTAGACTCTGCCTGATGTTACGTTGGATAGAGATGTATGTTGATGTAGCATCTCACCCTTTTTGAGGTGATTTGTAGTTTCCTTTTGCTGTTGAGTGCTTGTGCCCCATTTCCTTGAACATTTGATTCATGACCCAATTTGAACTTTTGACTGAATGCCGATATATACACGGAGGGTGCAATTAGCTCTTCGTTGTTGAACTTTAGAACTTCAGTGTAGAGGCCTAAATTTATGAGGATTTGACGTAAATTAACATGTTTGACGGTGTAGATTTCATTCGCCAAACCTTTTGTCATTGGGCTTTTACTTTTGAGTGAAGAACTTTTTTGAGAATTTTCCCCTTTTTTTGTAGGGGCAAGCTTTTATTGCCGTGATAGGAGTTCTCCCCGTTCTTTTGATAAGAGGCTTGATCTTGCCTTAAACTCCTTCCCTTTCTTGAAATCGAAAAAATGCCCCAGTCCTTTCGCATGTTGATGTCAGGTATTCATATTAGAAACTCTCTTTGTTGACCATATCATGAGTGAGCAATATTCAATCGCCAGGTGAGATGATATGAGGAAGTTTTGATGATGATGTACCATCTTGATGGTGTTGGTTGGTGCATTTTCCTCTTTAGGATGGTTGATAAATGCCCAGGTGTTGAGTTATCGCGGCTTTGAGATTGCCCAGTCTTGTTGTATGGGTCCCAATATCGGGTTGTCGCTTGATGTTGAAATTACTCCAGCCTTGCTTGTTGTCTGGGATAGTTGCTTTGCTAGGATGCTGAGATCGTAAGAGGCTTTTACCTTTGTATCAGATGGTGAAAAGGTAGTGGATTTGGGCTTTGATGCCCTCAATCATTGTTCCTGACTTGTTCGCGCAATCGGCTTTGGTGATTTTCTTCTGATTTGATAAAGACTTGTGATTGAGGGTGTCGGCTCTTTGAAGGTCCTCGTTGCTGGTTGTATTAGTGTATCGCTGTTTCTTCCTTTTTGGGATTTATGCCAAAATTGATGGAATAATATTGAAGTGTTGTTGGGTCTTCTCCACGGCGGGTCGTTGACTTGGAGGGTTGTTCTTGGGCGTGAACTTGGGATTGATGTTTGGGTTTGGATGTTTCTTTTGAGGTTCGAGGGCTCGCTGCACCGATGGTTGCCTACGTACTCCGTGTATGTGAGGGAGATCGGTCTGCGTGAGTTCGAACTTTACAGTATAAGCGGTTCAACATTGAATGATGTAGAAGGGTTTAGGAATTTTTGTTGTTTTGTTTGTGTAGAAAAGGGTAGAAGTGTTTTTGTTGTTTTTATTTTGTTTGGTTTGACCGCACCATAAATGGCTACCTACGTACTCCTATTGGAGAAGATCGGGTCTTTCGTAGTTCGACGGCTTGATGAGCTAAAACTGAATGACTTGATTTTTATTTTCTTTTCTTTTTTTTTTTTTTCTTTTCTTTTTTTTTTTTTTCTTTTTTTTTTTTTTTTTTTTTTTTTCAATATTTACATGCATGGAAAATAAAAGGCATACTACTGAAGAAAATGATATCGTCCTAACTTCTTACGGAACTCGCAACTTTATCCCCGATCTACATCTTTTGGCTAGTTAAGGCTGATAGTCCAGTCGTCAATGGTTGTGTTGCCTTCAAGGCTCGTGACAAAGGTTACTTCTTGGTTTTGAATGTCTTCACTTATGGCCATAACTTGATCGCTTCCTGGTTCAGTACATTCCTCAAGGATGCTTGAGCTGGACCCATCGCAAAAAGGTATGAACTCTTGATTCTTTGATGGGTTGGTTTTCCCGACAACCTCACCACCTTTTCCTTCATATGTTCCTTCACGCTTTTCACAGGCTTGAGAGGATTCGACCATGAAATCTCCCTCGAACGTAAATACGCATTTCTTGCAAGGAATTTTCCCTTTTGGCTTTTCCTTCCTTGGACATGATTAGTATTTCCTCCTCATCATCCAAGGTGATAAAATCAGGAACGTGGTTGATATCTTTGGACCAGAAGATGTTTGATGTTGGCGAAGGAATATCCTTTGGGGATTCCCGTGTCTCCTCTGTAATTTCCTGCATTAGGATCATTCCATCTTGTGTTCTGCCAGGATTATCGCCCATAGCCTTAACCTCATCTGAACTGCCTGTCTCGAGTGGACATCTTTTGCTTTTTATTTCTTTTTTGGTCATGGGGAATTCTATCTCCAGCTCTCCATTTTCAATGAGATCCTGGATTTTATGTCACAAAGACCAGCATTCCTCAGTCGTATGTCCAAGTGAGTTAGAATGGTAGAGACATATCTTGGTGGAATTGTAACTCTTTATCTTGGGATTTATAGGAGGCGATAACTTCGGTAATCCTTCCTTCGCTTATCAAGAAAGTTTAGCATTTCTTCATTGGATTTGCTTAGAGGGTGAATTTTTGGGCTCTTGTGGAGGTTATTTGATCTTTCTTCTTTGAGAATTCGCATTCCTCTGAGCAATTTTTCCGTTGGCAAGATCTTCTAGCAATTTTATCATCCCCATTTTCTTGGCCTTCTGATAGTTGATTGAAAAATTGCCTCGTATCCTGATGTTGTCGCACTATCAGTTTAGCTAGCAGATTTACTTGATTTTGGATCGTCTCTAATTTTTGCATTACTATGATACCCTCCCCCGAGTTTTCCCACTTTAAGACATTTGTTATGTGCCTTTGGGGGTAGTCATCTAGCCTTCGTATGCACTTACACATTGGATACATTTCAACGCTTCCTGACCCGATCATGTTTACTTCCCTCGTATCATGCTGCAATGGAAGGTTGGTGTTGACATTTTGTTGATCGGGATGTTGGACCATAATACTCCCACTTTCGATCAGATTTTGAATTTTATGCTTTAAAGATCAACAATCTTGTGTATCCTATCCTGGAGATCCCGAGTGGTAAGCACATCTTTGGCTTGGATTGTATCTTTTGCTCCACGGTTCCAGAGGTGGAGCCGATTCGATAATTTGCTTATGATCCATCAATATCGCATGAAACATTTTCAAGAGAATCGCTTTAATGGAGTGAACATCCGATTTTATGTTCTCTCAAATTTTCTTTTCTGTCTGGAATTGGTTAAATCAGACTTTATTCTTGAAATGGCGATTGTCTCGCTTTTTCCAAATGGGGGATCAGTAGGTTGGTCTACTAGATTTCCCATGTAACAAGGGATACATCTTCATTTGCTTTATCGGGTAACCACTTGGGATCGCTTTCGCATACTTGCCGGTTTGTATATTCTTGGCGATTGCTTCCAAAGGCGGTGAAGTCTTTAATCTTGCTGCCTTTCAAGCCCATCTCTCGCCATTTAAATGCGTGTTTGATCATTTCCGAGAATGGCTTTCCTATGCTGCTAGGATCCTCTCACGAAGACGGAGCCTCTTGGATATCAATAAACATCATTACCATCTCGGGTTTCCATCATTGATGGAATGACTTATACATGCGAGATGTCTCCACCTTTGGGCATATTCTCGAAAAGATTCGATACTTTTACTTTTTGACTTTAGTCACTTGGTATCGATCCGACGCCATTTGTGGTAGAAAAACTCATTATTAATTTAGAAAGGCGTGGGCCAATTCTTCCCGATTGTGGATTTTGGCATTGTCAAGTCCTGGCATACTGGGCTTTAGCCTCTTCGGTGAGACACTTTTGAAAAGTTGCATTACGAGGCTTTCATCTTGACGATAAGACCCCAGTTTCGCAATGTACACTTTCGGTGAGTATATGGATCGCCCTGCCCCACTGTACTTTTCAAACTCTGGGACTTTGAATTTGGCAGAATATCGAGCCCCTGGGAATATGCAGAGATCTAAATAGGTGACACTCCCATAGTTTCCAGTCCCTTTGATTAACCGGATGGTCTCCTCCATTTGTTGGACTTTCTTTCTTATATCCCCAGTTTCTCGATCATCTCTGAGATTTATGATTTCTTTATTGGAATGAGGTTTAGGTATCTGGGTTTCCATCTTTTTACCAATACCCTGACTGCCCCCTGGTGCGGATGACTCTGGTTGCTTAATGCCCTTTTGCACTTTGAATGGGAAACAGGATCAATTGATTCCCTACAAAAAGTTATGTAGTTTAGTCTTAGGAAAATGTATAAAAATCTTACATGCTATCATAACGTGTCCATTTTAGGAATATTATCCTGCAAAATGGGTGTCATTTGATAGCATGTCAAGCCTTAATATACATTTAAACATATTCTTCATATTTTCCATTACATTGAGATTGAAAAGTAATTGAAGTTACAAGAAAGTATGAAGAGACTTGTGACGCCCCCAAAATAGGTATACATCACCTATTCTGAGTCGCCAAATACATGGTACAGAATACAAATACAATCTTAAATATACAACATGAGCTGTGAGTTTTAATACAAATATTATCTTCTAAACAGTATTCAAACTCAAAATATGTCCTCAATACATTTATTATCACACTATTTCATAGAATAGTGAGGACTACTAATGCTATCATCTGGACCGTCACTCCGTTCCCCGACTAGTCCCTGCTACGTTCTCATTTCCTGAAGAGAACAATGAAAGTAAAAGGGTGAGCTCAAATTAGCCCAATAAAAATATTATGACTAAGATAATGCAGAATAAATTATCGTTAGCCTTCAACAGTGTTAAACTTATACAATATAACAAACATCAAGTTTAACTGCAGCAGAACAAGCAATCCATTAAAAGAGTCAAAGAGAGAATAAAATCTACTATCTTTTATGATTTAAAAGGTTTTTCATCACTTTTATCATTTGGGACTCGACAATAAATAATCCACATCATCCCTACACTACGTCCAAGGATATTCATTAGTATCACAACCACAAATTATCCATGCACTACGGGCCAAGGATATTCGTGTATTCATCAATGGTCATGATCATGCCAACAACTGTCCATCAATGCACTACGGGCCAATGAGAACTTTTACCACATAATTTGTAACATTATGGTCATGATTATACCGATTAATCCTTGGTCATAATCATACCAAGTCCATCTATGCACTACAGGCCACAGATGACTTTTAACATAATATAAACATGAGAATGATGACAATGATATAAGAATTCAATAAAACAAGTTCAAGAATTAATTTATCCAGGAAATAATAACATCTAAATTGTCAACATGATACTTCTTTGTATAGTAAAATTCAAGAATGCTCAGAAGAATATTTCCATGAAAAGATACTGGATGAAGCGCAAATATCAAGGATATTCCACTAATTTCATGGAGTATAGAAGTCAAAACATTAACCAAATGAGTATAATAAAGAATGGAATAACAAAAGAAATCACCAGGCATGCGATATACCGCACAGACAAGTTATTCCAATAGAATAGTAAATAACGGAACCAGGTCATGCATAAACGCACAGACAGGATATTCCAACGAATAATAAATAATGGAACCAAGTCATATGTAAACGCACAGATAGGATATTCAAACAGAATAATAAATAATGGAACCAGGTCATGCGTAAACTCACAGACAGGATATTCCAATAGAATAATAAATAACGAAACCAGATCATGCGTAAACGCACAAACAAGATGTTCCAAGAGAATAATAAAGAATGAAATAACAGAAGAATTTCACCATGTATGCGGTACTTCGCATAGACAGGTTATTCCAACATAATGATAAAGAATAGAATAACAGAAGAATTTCACCAAGTATAGGGTAGCAGCGTGATCTGAGTTATTCAATGAAATAATAAAGAATGGAATAACAGAAGTTCACTTCATAAATCTGAAAAAATAATACCCTTACCTTAGAAGAAAGCGGATATAGGAGTAGTGAAGCAATGAATACTTTTCTTTTTCTCTCTATAGTTTCTCTCTCTAGATTTTCAATGAATTCATAAGAAAAAATGAAGGAATGAACTTCTATTTATAGGAGAATGGACCTGAATAGTAATTAATTCATGAACAGGTCCCGATTGATTTACTTTTTTAAGCAGACGGTCCATATTGATTTATTATAAAAAGATTAATAAAATATTCTAATAAAACAAAATCTTTTAAATAAAATATAATATATTCTATTTATAATCTAATAAAACGAATAACTTTATAAAAGTATTCTATTTTATATAAAAAAGATTTTACTATCTGAAACACTATCAGTAATTATATCAAATACTATGCATAATAAAATATAATATATTTTATTTATTGTCTAATAAAACAAATAACTTTATAAAAGTATTACATTTTATATAAAAAAATTACTATGCAAAAATACTATGCATAATAGAATATAATATATTCTATTTATAGTCTAATAAAATAAATAAATTTATAAAAGTATTTTGTTTTATATAAAAAGCTTTTCTATTTTATTACATTTATAATAATAATAAAACAAAATTTATATAATATATATATATATATATATATATATATATATAAACCTACCGTGACTCCAACTTCCTCAATATTTTAACAACATTTATCATCATTATTATAATTCACAATATTAATCGACCAAGTTGTTCCGAGGAAAGAGGGGGCTTTCCAATAAGGATTTCTCCCTATTGGTGCGCAATTAGGTGACCAAACCTCTCCTTGGTAGAACTTCTAGACATCGTTAATATTGCAAATAATAATATTAATAACTTTGTTATCTCAATTATTGATTTAATAATATATAAAATATCGATGAATAATTGAATCAAATAACGTGAGATACTATACAACAATTCTTTGTAGCAATAATTGAACAAAACCGAGTGACTTCTCATGTAAGCATCAATAATCAATACAGGTATTGCTACTACTTAAACCACGCCGTATTCTTTGTACTTTTACTACCGAGTAATTCAACAGTTTTAACGGTAAAACTTCCGCCGTTATTTTCATAAAAATATTTTTGTCGTTTTCTCATTCCGATAATAATTCCGTTGTGGAGTCCACCAATGATTGTGTCGTTGTATGAATATTCCCTATTAAAACGAATATTCCCCAACCAATCGAATATTATATAACAACTTGCGTACTTTGCAAAATTTATAAATATTACCCACAACTATAACATTATATCAAATCCACACCATAATATTCAAAAAAATATTTCGAGAAATTTAAATCTTTATTCATAAAATTTGGGGTCTTGCAATCTCCCCTCCTTATTGAATTTCGCCCTCGAAATTTACGTACGTACCTGGTATGCCGAAGAGATGAGGATACCTTGACTTCATTTCAGATTCTAACTCTTGAGGTATAACCTTTGAGTGTTGAATACGATCCTTCTTATCTAAGATTTTAACACGCATCTCCTCATACGTTAAATCTTCTGCTATCTCGTCTAGTTCTAATTTAATAACGTGGTTCAGGTCTTTCACATATTTACGTAACATCGATACATGAAAAATGTTATAAACACGCGACATACTTGGCGGTAAAACGAGTCTATAGGCCACAGTTCCTACTCGATCAAGGATTTCAAATGGGACAATAAAATCGAGGGTTGAGATTTCCTCTCTTATCGATTTTTGCTACTAGAATAACGCCCTCTTGAACCTTCTTTTTCACATTCATCAGCTCTGAGTATGTAACTTGCACGGCTTTAACTTTTTTGATTAAAGTCAATTCTACTCGTATATTTGATATCACCACGTGGGCCCTTAGAGTCTTTAACTCTACCTTCATCATTTGTAAGTTATACGAAATGGGTTTTTGTGTTAACAACATTGCACTCATAAACGCATACGATCTTCAACTCAATGTGTCAGCTACCACGTTCGCTCTTCCACGATGATATTGAATGGTATAGTCGTAATCTTCAACAGCTCGAGCCAATGTCTTTGGCGCATGATACGTTCGTTTTAAGTAAAGAAATATTTTTAGAAATGGGTTTTGTACTGGGGTCAATACAAAATTTGATTTCACGCTCTGGGGGGTAGGCCAGGAAGTTCCTCAGGGAATACGTCAGGAAATTTATTAACAATAAAAATGTCATTCAAAACTGTAACTCTCATCCAAGACTTGGATAGCACGTCACATTAATACCTATCAACTTGTCATCGTCATTCACAAGATCGCCTACGGAAAGTCTGGCTTCGGTACATTCCACACAAGGAAGTCAACAACGAAAGGATCGGGGCTCTTTACGTATGGCTTGATATGACAATGATTGACTTTAGTGCTTTGGTTGCTTGAATTCACATAACAGGTTGGTTAGGAATATGAAAGCTAACAACCTTACGAAAAGCATGATAAGTAGTTAACCAATCGATTTCTAAAATCATATCAAAGGCAAGTATTTTTCAAAGAGATAAGATCGATAGGTAACGTGAAAGTGTCAATTTGAATCAAACAAGATTAATAAACAGTGGAGGTAATGAAGGTTTCCGCTAACAAAGTTTCAACCAATAAGTCAAATTCTAACTTCTCCTGAGTTAAATTTAAACGTTGAGCGCAAGAAAAAGAGATAAAAGAATGGGTAGAACCGGTATCTAATAAGGTATAGACTTTGCAAAAATTTATAATTAACTAACGCGTGCTAACTTCATTCGGGTCACTCGCTTTTTGAGAAGTCACGAAAAACGCTCTTCCTAAATCCACCAACTTTGTTTTGTCTGTATCCGCCTTTGGTGCCACCGTCCCAGCTGGACTTGACTTTGGTGCATGACAAAATCGGGCTAGGTGACCTTCTCTTCCATAATTATAACATGCTTTGGACTGCATCATGCATGATGCGGATGTGATGTGTCCCTCCTCTCGCATTTGAAGCATATGATAGGTGGTCGTTCTCCTTCCTTAACAACGGGTCTTTGGTCTTGACGTCTTTCCATCATTGTTGAATCTCCTCTTCTTGAAATGTCCATTCTTATTGTTTTGGCCATGATTACCACCAGAAGTGGTTACCATTTTACGCATGTTGATTCCTCCACGCTTATTGTCATCCGCTTGATGATCGCTATCACTTTATTATTATCATTTTATCGGCTACTCTCTTTTGGTTGGGTTGACTCATTATCGCGCTCCAATAATTGAGCCCTATTAACAACATCTAAATACAAACACAGTTTATGAGAGATAAGATATTGACGTATCTCGGGTTTCAAACCTCTTAAAAACATTCGCGTCATTCTCTCATAATTATCAACCAAATGGGATGCAAACCGGGACAACTTGGCAAACTTGGTTTCATACTGCGACACGGTCATGTTATTTTGCTCCAGCTTGATGAACTCTACCTCTTTCATGTGATGAATACTTTCGGGAAAGTAGTTGTCGTTGAACAGCTCTTGGAACTTCTCCCAAGACAGCTTCAGTGCGGCAGGTTGAGTACGCTTTACAGATTCCCACCAGTAATCTGCCTCTGCTCACAACATGAAGGTGGCAAAGGGAACCTTTTGCTCCTCAGAACATCCCAAGACATCAAATATCTTGTTGATCTACTTTATCCACATCTCCGCCTTAAGTGGTTTTAGCTCTCCAAAAAACTCTGGTGGTCCCAGCTCCTTGAACTGCTTAGCGGTGACCGTACGAGAGTTGTCAGTGTTTCCACCTGCATTTTGGACAGGAGCCGCTCTCACCTGATGTTGCATGAATTTCATAAAGCCTTTGAACATACCATCGTTCACCATTTCATCGGTGTTATTGTTTTCATGAGGATTATTGTCTTCCTGTTGCACATTACCCTGGGTATTGATCATTGGTGACTCAACGGTCTCATGTGCTTCATTGCTTATCTCAACATTTTCGGATGCCATATTCAAATACTGCCACAAAACAAGGGTTAATTAACATATCACATATTATCTCTATACTCTGACCAACCATTTAAATACCAAATAAACCTAGGTAGGTCATACTAGAAAAGGAATTCCCCGTCTCTCCCCTCCTAGCTCTTGTCTCACATCTCAGCCAGGGATCATATCCCTAAGCTTTGATATTGTTCATGACCCCCAAAATAGGTATACATCACCTATTCTGAGTCGCTAAATACATGGTACAGAATACAAATACAATCTTAAATATACAATATGAGCTGTGAGTTTTAATACAAATATTGACTTTTAGACAGTATTCAAACTCAAAATAAGTCCTCAATACATTTATTATCACACTATTTCATAGAATAGTGAGGACTACTAATGCTATCATCTGGATCGTCACTCCGTTCCCTGACTAGTCCTCGCTTTCGTTCTCATTTCTCAAGAGAATAATGAAAGTAAAAGGGTGAGCTCAACTAGCCCAAGAAAAATATTATGACTAAGATAATGCAGAATAAATTATCGTTAGCCTTCAACAGTGTTAAACTAATACAATATAACAAACATCAAGTTTAACTGCAGCGGAACAAGAAATCCATTAAAAGAGTCAAAGAGAGAATAAAATCTACTATCTTTTATGATTTAAAGGTTTTCATCACTTTTATCATTTGGGACTCGACAATAAATAAATAATCCACATCATCCACACTTTTCTGA
This sequence comes from Panax quinquefolius, assembly GCA_020205615.1. Classification (NCBI taxonomy): domain Eukaryota; kingdom Viridiplantae; phylum Streptophyta; class Magnoliopsida; order Apiales; family Araliaceae; genus Panax; species Panax quinquefolius. The sequence goes on from CM035152.1 coordinate 81,263,315, forward strand.
CCAGGATATTCATTAGTATCACAACCACAAATTATCCATACACTACGGGCCAAGGATATTCGTGTATTCATCAATGGTCATGATCATGCCAACAAGCTGTCTCATCAATGCACTACAGACCAATGAGGACTTTTACCACATAATTTGTAACATTACGGTCATGATTATACCGAATAATCCTTGGTCATAATCATACCAAGTCCATCTATGCTTTACAGAGCCACGATGACTTTCAACATAATATAAACATGAGGATGATGACAATGATATAAGAATTCAATAAAACAAGTTCAAGAATTAATTTACCCAGGAACTAATAACGTCCAAATTGTCAACGTGATACTTCTTTGTAGAGTAAAATTCAAGAATGCTCAGAAGAATATTTCCATGAAAAGATACTGGATGAAGCGCAAATATCAAGGATATTCCACTAATTTCATGGAGTATAGAAGTCAAAAATTTAACCAAGTGAGTATAACAAAAAATGGAATAACAAAAGAAATCACCAGGCATGTGATAGACCGCACAGACAGGTTATTCTAACAGAATAATAAATAACGGAACCAGGTCATGCGTAGACGCACAGACAAGATATTCTAACAGAATAATAAATAGTGGAACCAAGTCATGCGTAAATGCACGCACGTGATATTCCAATGTAATAAATAATGGAACCGGTGTGTCACGTAAACCTTTCGATAGGATATTCCAATGTAATAATAAATAATCTGGAACTTAAAGAAGTCGTATGTAACGCATGTATGCGCATGGATGTTCGAAGAGAATAATAAAGAATGGAATAACGAAGAAGAATTTCACCATGTATGCGGTACTTGAATGAGGAGGTTATTCCAACATAATGATAAAGAATGGAATAACGGAAGAATTTCACCAAGTATAGGGTAGCTTGGCGTATATTGGTTATTCCAATGAGAATAATAAAGAATGGAATAACGAAGTTCTCTTCATGAATACGAAAAAAATAATACCCTTACCTTAGAAAAACTGGATATAGGAGTAGTGAAGTAGCGAATAATTTTCTTCTTTCTCTCTTACAGAGTTTCTCGAGTTTAGATTGAATTTGTAAGAAATAATGAAGGAATGAGCTTCTATTTATAGGAGAATGGATGAATAACAACTAATTCATGAAGAACGGTCCAGATTGATTTACTTTTGAACAGACGGTCCATATTGATTTACTATGCGATATTATTAATAAAATATTCTAATAAAACAAAATCTTTTAAATAAAATATAATATATTCTATTTATAATCTAATAAAACGAATAACTTTATAAAAGTATTACATTTTATATAAAAAAATTTACTATCTGAACACTACTATGAGCCTTATGCAAATACTATGCATAATAAAATATAATATATTCTATTTATAGTCTAATAAAACAAATAACTTTATAAAAGTATTACATTTTATATAAAAAAGATTTTACTATATGCAAAAACTATACATAATAGAATATAATATATTCTATTTATAGTCTAATAAAATAAATAACTTTATAAAAGTATTACATTTTATATAAAAAGTTTTTCTGCTTTTTATTACATTTATAATAATAATAAAACAAAATTTATATAATATATATATATATATATATATATATATATATATATATATATATATAACCTTCCTTGACTCCAATTCCCTCAATATTTTTAACAACATTTATCATCATTATTATAATTCACAATATTAATCGACCAGGTTATTCTCAGGAAAGAGGGGGCTTTCCAATAAGGATTTCTCCCTATTGGCGCGCAATTAGGTGACCAAACCTCTCCTTGGTAGAACTTCTAGACATCGTTAATATTGCAAATAATAATATTAATAACTTTGTTATCTCAATTATTGATTTAATAATATATAAAATATCGAAAATAATTGAATCAAATAACGTGAGATCTTATGCAACAATTCTCAGAAATAATTGAACAAAAGCGAGTGACTTCTCATATAAGCATCAATAATCAATCACCGGTATTACTCTTATGCAACCACAGCAGATTCTTTGTAATTTTACTACCGAGTAGTTCAATAGTTTTAACGGTAAAACTTTCACCGTTATTTTCATAAAAATATTTTTGTCGTTTTCTCATTCCGACAATAATTCTGTTGTGGGGTCCACCAATGATTGTGTCGTTGTACGAATATTCCTTGTTAAAACGAACATTCCCCGACCAATCAAATATTATATAACAACTTGCGTACTTTGAAAAATTTATAAATATTACCCACAACTATAAGATTATATCAAATCCACACCATAATATTTAAAAAAATATTTCGAGAAATTTAAATCTTTATTCATAAAATTTGGGGTCTCACAAGACTTCCCTTCGCGTTTGGTTTATCAGAGGCTGACCTATCTTAGGTTACTCTCGCGGCTTTTCGGCATGAAGGTTCCCAAATAATCGCAATTTTACTTGACGGAAAGTTAATCCGGTCTTTCAACTGGAGCGAATCTGGGTGGTGCCTTTCCTGAGCCTCATTGGAATTAGTCTTCCTACGAGTCCAGTAATCAAATACCGATAGGATAGCCTTCTGATGGAGGAACCACCCAATATACATTCACATACAACGTGTCTCACCATTTATGAAAATGATGACATGTGCGAAACTAATATCACAGATAGATATTTTGCAGTGCAATAAGTAAAATGTATTTGTACACATTCATCATAAATGTAAATTCAACATTCACACACAAGAATATAATAGTTTTGAAAAGCCTGTAAGCGACTTAAGCCCTCTTACTGCAGTCCCCGGCAGAGTCGCACCCTGTCTACGTCGGGATTTTTAGTTGTCCCTTTTTGTTACTTGTTCTTTGGTGGTCTCATTGTTATGTGAGATTTGTTTAAAAAAATAAGTGAAAAAGGTCTGACATGTATAATGTCGACGATTTGACTTTAAGAGTCGCCAGTTGGTGTTTTTAATCGGTTGCACTAACTAACGCAATCAAAAGGTTGTACATTGACCCGGTGATATGACATGACACTGCTAAACGGGTCTTTGAAACTGAGATTCATTTGGGTGCGGGGGCTTGATTATGCGGAGGGAATGTGTTAGGCTCCCCCCGACATTCGTGTTGCCACAGTGACCGCCACTTTTTAAGAAACTGTTATATGAATGTGTGTGTGTGTGTGTGGATCAATGTGCAATTATTTGAAATTAGTGCGAGGCCTCGTTCGCACCTATATACAAAGGGTTTGAATTTATAGAAAAATTCAATTTTAAACAGAATATAGCAATAAAGTTTTGTAAAAGAAGTTTTTTCAAACCCTATGCTCAATAGGAATTGAGACCTTTTCATACTTCTATTTTATTATTAAATGCTCGGGTTGATTGCTTTAAGTTTTCGAGATGCGAGGCATCTTCGAGAAAATAATATACAGCAGTGCCGAACTCCTCATGGGCATGAAAGTCATCTAAGGAAATTCAGACATCAGTAAATAATGTACAAATCGCTTCACAATTTGAAAATGTCCATCATGGAACCGAATCTAGATTCATGAGATCAATCACTGGATCACATGATTCCTAGGCTCACATGATACCACGCTTTATATAAAAAGCGATGTCGATTATATACATAAAAGCTATAAATATATATACTGACATGATCAACCACCACGAAAGCTCCATGGGGATCGAAATGTAAATATATAAAAGCGGTAAATATATATATATATATATGGACATGATTAACCACCACGAAGCAACTCTATGGGGGATCAGAAAAGTAAATAAAGCAATAAATGCGATCAACCGCCACGAAAAAAACTCCAGGCGGGACATGAATGTAACGAAAGCAATAAAAGCGATCAACCGCCACGAAGTAAACTCCAGGCGGGATGACATGTAAATAAAACAGTAAAAGGCCACGAAGTAAACTCCAGGCCTCACAAAAATTTAAATATATATATATATAGAAATATAAAAGCAGTAAACGCACCGGATATAAAATCCAGGCTCATCGGATATGTCCGACAACAATTATATATATAAGTATATATATAAAATCAATAAACGCTCCGGATGTAAAATCCAGGCTCATCAGATATGTCTAACAACAATTATATATACGAGTATATATATATATATATATATATAAGCAAGTAAACGGTCCGGATATAAAATCCAGGCTCATCAGACAGAGTCTGACAACAGTTTATATATATGTATATATATATATATAAGCAAATAAACGCTCCAGACATAAGTCTAGGCTTAATCGAGGCATAACTCGATAATGTTAGTCCATATATATAAATATATACATATATAAGTATATATATACATACAGAATTGAAAACCACGGACCGAAGTTCGGGCATACGCACACAACACGACTCTCAATGTGTAGAATAGTGTGTGGAAAAATGAAGAGAAAGGCTTTATAGAATGTGAGAAAGCTTACAGTGGGCTGCCAATGCAGACTTCTATGACTCTATATGGATAAACACTCAGCTCTCGCTGGTAAATGAATAACTATATGTGAGCTAACAGGTGTTTAGAAAGAGCAAGCACTCAATATGGGGGTGTACAAAGCCAATTGGACAGGGTTCCCTCCCTATTTCTCTTGAAAATGAAGCCACCCCAAGCCCTATATATATATAGAGGGGTGCCATGAGTACACTGTGGCTGCCCAAACTGACCAGAACACTGGTGGGTCCCGCCGTGTTGTTGATCGTACACTCGAATAACGACATTATTTGTTACTTGGCCGCCATAACTTTCAATCCGGGAGTCCGATGGAAGCGTGCCATACCATTCCGGAAAGCTCTTTCCAAGAGCTACACAATGACATGGGATTTGACCTTTTTTGATTTTGGGAAGATGGGTCTGTGACTGAAATAGCATTTTCGGGTTTCCGTCAGGCAATCTGGTGAGCCGTTTTGCGTAGTTTTCGCACCGAAGTTAAGATATGGTTCTTGTGGTACTTCTTTTGTAGAAATTTGAGTTGAAAAGAGTGTATTTGATTTAAAGTGAAGTTGTCAGGTGGGAAAGAGCAATAAAATGTCATACTAACGAAAGAAAAAGAAGTTATTAAGGAAAGTAAAGGAAAGAAACTGAGTACATATCATGATTTACCTTAGATAATAATAAATCCAGTATAGGTTTGCCATACTGGGAAACCACATACTTGCATTCTTAGCTTATAACCCCTGAAGCTCCAATTGCATGATTAATTTGAGTAATTACATCAGTAAATATGATATGACGGAAGGTGTTAATCTAGGTGTACACATTAATAGAAGTAAAGTGAAGATGTACACAACATGAGTATATATATTCTCTCGATGTTGTTTTTACAAGTCCAAGTGTTATCTTTTGATAAAGAATACGCTCTGAAAACAAAGGGATTAATTTTCAAATCTTAGGAAACATGTCTTAACTTTATAAGCTCTGAACGTGCGAGGTGGCACATATATCTACTTGGGAATTGCATAAAAATTTCCCAACAAATAGATGAAATAAATAGTCGGGAAGACTAGCAACACGAGCTATGGATTAAAATTAAATAAGGAAAAGAAAAGGTTCCCCACACATGGAACATATTTAGTGCTCTTAAAACATGTACATACAGAGCTGCTTTGAGAGGATATTTAAGCCATATAAATAGGAAACGACGGTGAAATATCATTACACTTGTTAAAAGATATCATAGAAAAAACCATTTCGATTTTGTTACATTACACAAGAATATATTGTGCTACCTTGGAAATCCATGAGGGTTCATGATCAAATCAGGGCATATATCGCGTTCAGAGAAAGGAAAATCTTCTGTTGAATGATGGTGCCACAAACACCTTTTTGGCCATATATACGCTACTAAATTTGTCACCAACCCGAGGAAATATAAATTCTATAACAAACTAAGAAAGAAAATTATCTTGAGAGAACTACTATTTAATGGTTGTAGTGTAATGGCTGTATTTTTTATTCTTACTATCACCAGCAGAACAACTATTTCATCATTTATATTTGGGAAGCACAAGTGATTACGCAAAATAACTAGTGATAAGAAATGCAGGTATCTTAGTTGGCAATTTTTTTTTTCTCATTTTGAGCATATAGATGTAGAGGAAGTGTCCATTATAAGATTAAGCCAGTCTTAAATATCTTACTTGGTAAGACGGTTCTTTCATTAGGTAATGAAGATTCTAAGTAGTGAAATCTAAGGAGGGGTGGGGAAATGTTAGTAGCCTTGTTAAAAGAACTTCAAGGTTGCTAGTATGAATCTCCACACTTGAAGCCTATCTTCTTATTCCCCTATTATTAAGATTTAAGGGGACTCAAACATCTAGTTTCTGTCTTGATGCACCTGTTATACCTGGACAACTTGGATTTAGTTAAATACTTTTGATATAGTTTTTTATATTATATTGCCTTGATAAAAAACATTTCTTTCCTCAAGGTTAGAAAATATCTATTACCACTAATTATGTTTTCTGGTTTACTAGGGTGTTTTGTCTGGTAGTCAAACTAAGAGGCCATTTGAGTGTAGGCCTATATTCTCTCATGTACTCCCAACTGTAACTTCCAATGAGTTGAGGATTAGTCTCATAGTAGCGTTTGTATGTATAAGTGAACACCAACTAAATCTACGATACTTGAGAAGAGCATACAAGGCGATTCTGAGAATATCAATAATTATAACCCCAATATCGATCTAATATACTTTTGAAGATGAAAACGAGTTAGACAAACATAACCCCCAGGCAAAGAATGATATTGAAGTCCTAGGAATGAGGAGCATAAGGAGTCAACAATTACACAATTCCAGAAATTTCCAACGATTTGGATAATATTTCAAGAAAATGATAAATTTTCATAGCAAAAGTATATGTTGAGGTCCTATGAAAGCTAGATATGCTAAATAGATGAGCGAGTTTTATATAAGTGACCTCTCAAGAATATATGGTACTCAGTCTCAAAGAAGTAAATTATAAATTTATTATGTAAATAATATTGTATAAAAAGATGAAAGCTAGAATTTCCAGATTTCTAAAGGCGCGTAGTGAAGCTATAAAGCACATCATTATTTGGATTTGGACCACCTTCTGGTAGATCATACTAACTACTACCACAAACAGATAATAGATTTAGGAGTAATCAGCAACTTTTCCCAAGGAAGGGTTAGATTTGTCCAAACTAGATCAGCCTAGTCCTGGCCTACCTTCCTTCTTATGCCTCCACACTTCCCCAATTCTTTCTAAACTAAAAGTGTCAGGTTTGCTTAAATTATTATATGCAATTATCAATTGCTTTATAAGCTCAAAATCTTAAGAGAATGGACCAACCATGTATACCATATGTTAACACTTCCCCTCAAGGGTGAGCCCATTCCATTCGCACATGAATGTACAAAATAGGATGCATCATAATGTGCAAAGTTTCAAATAGAGAGGAACTATACTAACATAATGGGAAACTAATTGCAAGGGGGGGCTAATTTAATCCAAGAGTTATATAACCATAAATCTTAATGCCTTATTAAGTTAGCGGTTTTCTAAAAGCTTAGGCTGATAGAGAATGGGCCATACATGTATGTCATGTTATAACTATAACCAAAAATTAAACGAATAATAAGATATGGACGGGTAGAAAAATCTAGAAATCAGCAACGAAACTTGAATTGCCAAAAAAAAACTACGAAATTTCCAATCATTAAATCTTCTAAATCACAAGCCCAAAGAGTTCGCATTGACGTAACTAAGACTACTACTAAGTGGGCATAAATGTATTTAAGACATTATTCATCTATCCAAGTCATAACCTAATGAAAATATTACTTAAGAGGGCTTCTGGAACATTGATCATATGTTGGAACTTTTAACCAAGTTAATCTTAAGAAAAGGGATACCTTTAAACTTAAGAGGGATACCTTTAAAGAGAATTAAAGACTGGGCTAAGAATTAAAATTGATAAAATAAAATTTAAAAGGAACTATCATAATCTACAACTTTCTAGCATAATATAGAACAACACTTATGAAGAATCATACATGTGAATTTCTCCATTAACTAGGTATTCAAATATTGCTGAATCACACAAACCATAATGATGCATAAAAGCATTCTCGGAGAATTTGTCACCAAAACACGCAAAGAATCATCGGTAATTAAAATACCAAAACAAAAATAAACATGCCAAATCGAATGCACAAAACAAGTAATAATAATAATAATAATACTACTACTACTAGTACTACTACTACTACTACTACTACTACTACTACTAATAATAATAATAATAATAATAATAATAATAATAATAATAATAATAATAATAACGATGTGATAATAATAATATTAATAATAGTAGTACTAATAATATTATTCTGAGCATTCTTGATAAGTTTTGATCTTTTTATGTCGAAATACTATTCACGGGGTACTATTCCCGAGTTACTATTTATGGGGTATTATTCACTCGGGAACTATTCACCCGGAGCACTATTCATGACAAAAATTGATTTCTTTTCGGTCCAAATCATTTTTGATACAATATTATTTTTGAATTTTTCTCCACAAAGCAGTTTCATGTTGACAATTTGAACGTTATTGAATTCTGGATAAATTAAATTATAAATCTTTAAAATTTATCCTTGATTTTGTTTGGTTGAATTACTATATCATTGTCATTATCCTCATGCTTATATTGCTATGAAAGTCATCTTTGGCCCGTAGTGCATAGATGGACTTGGTATGATTATGACCAGGGATTATTTGGTATAATCATGACCGTAATGTTACAAATGATGTGGTAAAAGTTCTTATCAGCTCGTAGTGCATTGATGGACAATTTTAAGTATGATCATGACCATGGGTTCTCTTCAGCCAAGGGTGCAAAGATGAATTGTTTTATGACATGATCATAACCGTTGATGAAAACACAATTATCCTTGGCCCATAGTGCATGATTATCCTTGACCGATGTTAAGTCATGTCTGAGTTGCAATTTATTTAGAATTTTAATTGTGTTTAACTTAACAGGTTTATCCAAACGTATGTTGTTGTTGTTGTTGTTGTTGTTGTTATTATTATTATTATTATTATTATTATTATTATTATTATTATTATTATTATTATTATTATTATTATTATTATTATTATTATTATTATTATTATTATTATTATTATTGTTATTATTATTATTATTATTATTATTATTATTATTATTATTATTATTATTATTATTATTAGTAGTAGTAGTAGTAGTAGTAGTAGTAGTAGTAGTAGTAGTAGTAGTAGTAGTAGTAGTAGTAGTCATCATCATCTTAATTTAAGGCAACATGTCGATAGTCTTTGCAAAAAAAGTTGTATAAAATATCTGACGAAAATAAAAATTGTTGCCAATGAATGTGGTCCATATTAGGCAACGAAATATAGCAACAACAAAACTTTCGTTGCCCGTGATGAGGACAAATCAAGTGGTTAGAAATTTAGCAACGAATTTCTAACGAATTTTATTTCCAAATTTTGCAACTACTTATGAATTTCGTTTGCAAAAGAAAAGCTGGCACAATCTGCAACGAAGGACAAGTTTCATTTGCTAAACATACACTTTTAGCAACGATTTATAAAGTCGTTGCACGAAAAATCGTTATAAAGCCCCATTTTAGGAACAAAAAACTTTCGTTGCCTACGATGACGGGAAATCAAGTGAGCGAAAAAAATTTTGCAAACAATTTCTAACGAAATTTTTTCCCGCCAATGAATTAGCAATGAAATTTTGCAATGACTTATGAATTTCGTTGCAAAAAGTGAAAGCCTGACACAATCTGTAACCAAGGACAAATTTCGTTGCTAAACATATACTTTAGCAACGAATTATAAAGTCGTTGCCCGAAAAATCGTTGCTAAAGGCCCATTTTTTGTAGTGTAATTAGTAAGCCCTAATGTGATTGGTAACCTTTAAGATAATTACGAAACACTAATTATATTTTAGTTATCTAAATTTTCTATTTTAAAAACCCTAATTTGAAAATCTTAAAAACTAAAATTACAAAACCTAACGGTTAGAACCTTAGGGTTAAACCCTAAGGGTTTGGATAAAAGTCTAGTATGCCATTAAACTGATGATGCAAATGACCATAGTGCCCTTTTCACATTCTTTAATTGTTAACTTGTAAAATTCGACAATAACTTTACTTGTTCACCAACTAATTTGACCTTGTGGCTTATAAACTCTAGCAAATCAGCCTAGCTCAACAGCTATGTTAGCAACATCCATTGCATCTAAGTATTATAAGAGATAAAGAGAGAGAAAGTTCACATAAATTAGTTCATTTGCACCCAAGCTCTCAAAAACTCCCTCTCTCTCCAAACTTCCAAATTTCTTAAGGACCAAAGATTGGTCAAGAGAGGTATAAGCCCTAACTCACCTTTTGATCTTGTATGCTAAGTAAAAATTTATGTTTATGTGTTTATATAAGTGCTAGAATATGTTTTATGGTGATCTATGATGATCTATCATAGATCCATAGCATCAAAGTGGGTAAAAATTAATGTTTTCAAAAAGTGTTCCTAAGCCTTAAAAGTTATCTGACAACCATATGTCAGTGGCTCTAGATCTTTCCCTGTTTATGATTTTTGTTGTTTTATGTTTTGGATCTTTAGTTTGGTATGAGATCTTTGATCTGGAAGTGGAATCACAATCATTCCATGTCCAGATTATATGATATTCTTGGTCAAAACCCATTGACCGAGCATGACCAAGAGTTTCCGGGCAACCCAGAAACTCGTTTTCAGTGTTTGACAGGATTTTGTTAGCTCGGGATTTGTCAGGTGTTATGTTGTTTGATGATGTTGTTATATCTAAATTATAGCATGTTATATGGACTTTAGATCCATAGCTTTAAATCCCACAAACAGTCAACAGATCGAGTCTAGTGAGTGGTCAAACTTAGCCACTCGGTCACGGATAGAGTTTCTGGACAAACCCATAAACTGGTTGAACAATGATTCTGACAGGGTTTGACCGGGCTTAATCTGGAGAATGTGTTGTTGTTGAACTGATCTGTTGATTCCTATGAATTCATTGACATGTGGACTGTAGACATGAACCATTATATAACCAATTTGATGACCAAAACATTTGGACAATGAGCCACAAAGTAGGCAGTCGAAGCTGTCTGGGTTTCTAGGTAACCCAGAAAGCCCAGAAAGCTTCTGACAGCTACTTTGAAGCTTTTGATCATGCATCTATGTTGTTGTATAACCCAGATGATGATTGAAACTTGTAGTACCACATACATACTACAAGATCAAAGTTTTAGAAAGCTAAGAACATGCTTAGGCTAAGAATTAAAGGAGGTCAAACCTTGACCCTTGCTAACTGGCTTGTCAGTGTTCTTGAGCCCAAGAACACCTACAGTGACAGAAAACTTCGCTATAGGCTATAGCGACGGATATAATTATTTTTATTTTCCTAATTTCTGGAAAATGATTAAAAATAGAAAATAAATTCTAAAAATTACCAAAAATTATTTTAAAAATTATTTTAAATTATGAAAAATAATTTTTGACAATTTCGAATATTTTTCATTAATAATTATAATTATTTGAATAATAATAATATTTAATTTATTTAATTAGTATATTAAATAAATTAGAGAAAATTGATTTTAATATTATAAAAATAATTTTAATAAGAATAAAGTGTTTAAAAATATTTTGAGTTTTAAAATGTAACTTTTAATATTTTGGAGAATTTTCATTAATAAATTAATATTAATGATATTAGATTTATTTAAATATTATATTAAATAAATGAATTAAAAATAATTTTATTGATTTAAAAATCATTTAAAATGAGAGAAAATGATGTAAAAATAGTTTAAGTTATAATTAATGATTTTAATATTTTGATAAGAATTTTATTAATATTTAAATATTAATGGTGATGCTTTAAAAATGATTTTAATTATTTTAAAAATCATATAAGGAGAATATTGGGGAATTAAAAATATTCTAAGTTATTATTAAAAACTTTAATATTTTGATAAATATGTCATTAATATTTTAATATTATTAAATATTAATGATGATGAAATTATTTGATATTTAAATCATTTAAAAATGATCTTTGGTGTTTGAAAAATTATTATAAATTATAATAATTGTTAAAATTATTAAAGCTTAGAAAAATATTATAAATGATATTTGACTTATCTAATATAATATTGAAGCTTTGAGACCGAAGTTTAGTTAATGAATACAAGTGTTAATTGTTTGGATAGGGTGACCAAAGACACGAGAATAGATCAAGTCCAACCCATCGAATCAACTAGTTAAACTTAATGAGTATTTATATAAGTTATAAACACTGATGTGACTATGTGATAATGTGTCTAGGAGAAGTATTGACTGTAAATTACATTGTTACATGTTATAAATTATTGTACTAATTTTGAGACTGATATTATTTGTTATAGGTCTTTCGAACGCAGATAAGTATATTATATAGCAGTAATCAACGAGAAAGGCAAGTTTTCTTAACTCAACCTTGAGTTATATTCGTTCAATTATTATGGTGGTTAATTATTGTTTATTAGACCACGTCTACGAATTATTGTTTATTATTCGCAGTTAGTGCATAATTATTAATTCAAACAAAATTAGTGATTTTGAAAATATACTTGGAGAATAATTGTTGTTGGATACTTACATCCGTAGAAGCTATTATTAACAGTACAGATAATTCTTGTATATTGCCAAATTATGTTAAGATATGTCTTAGCTAATTATTCTGGCTAGACGAACAATTGTTAGAACTTGATAGGTTCGAGAAGAGAATTTAATTATTATTGACATATCGATGCTAATTATTTTGGCTAGATCGAGAAAAAGATTGCATATTAAAATTATTGTATTTCGTTATTATAAATCAAACTTTGATTATACGACTGAGAAGAACAACCTTTTATATAAAGGGAACATTTTTGGTCATATATTCTACTTTTTATGCACGTAAGTATTATGCATAATATAGGTACTGAGGAGTTGGTAGCTCTAAGTACTTGCAGAGGGGTATGACTTAATCTTTATGGTTATCTGATACACCTGGGTATATCAAAGTATATCTTTGATAGTTACTCGAGAAGAGAAGTTCAAGATCCTTTGTGATAAATCAACATAACTCTGGAAAATATTTCCTTCCTGTTATTTGGGTATATCAAAGTAAATCTTTGATAGTTACTTAAGAAGATAATTTCAAGATCATTTGAGATCATTCAGTTTAAACTTTGGAGAATACTTCTAAATTATTATTCAATCGAATATCATATAAACTTTAAAAGTGTTGTAACCTTTCAATATGGAACTATTATGTTGCATAGGTTGCGAGAAGATTGGTTAGAGAAGAACAAATTGTTTAGCTATTTCAAAGTTCCCCAAACTTTGGTGTCATTCTATCTAAATAAATAGTCTGTTGTTCTGATTCTTATACATTCATTGTATGTCTTAACTTATGGGGAAAATTTGTTGCACACCCTTGGTAAATAAAACTTTTCAGCTAAGGACAAAGTGGCAGGAGGTGCTGTGAAGAACAAAGGCAAAGGCATAGTGATAGAGTAGTTATGAATGAACATTATTATTATGTTATATTTGTAAACCCTTTATGTACATCTAAAGGGTATGTTTGTAATATAAAGGTTAGATAACCTGGGACGAATGTATTAACTATATCAGTTATTGTGGTGTAAAATTCTATTCATAAATGAATGGGTAGTTAGATGATAATTATATTATGGATCGTGAGCACCAAACTCAAGGGTCAGGTAACCCGAATTAGGGGGTGTCACAGGTTGGTATCACAGCTATAGGTTATAAACCTTAAGTGGGTGGGGGAAAACCCTAGGATTATAACCATAAGCGAGATAGAGAATACTCATTTAGAGTACTAAAGTGGGGGACTACTGAAGCGTATCGATAGTGAGATAGGTTAACACATAGTGTGAGAATCTTGTACTAGTTAAGTACTAATCAAGTTGTTTAACTGACTGTAGGATGTCGGGAGAAGATGAAATGAGTATGGAGATGTCAGCGGCTATTACACGAAAGTCGATGGTAGGTACCAAAGACAAAGCTTAGCGAGTCGATTGAAGAAGTGGGAAAAGATGAACCCATGGTGAATCTGAGGAGTGATCATGATGATTATCCCAAGATGTATCTGAGTGGAGATGAGGTGGCAGAGTTCGAAGAAGCTAAGGTGGAGAAAGAGAATAAGACTAAGGTTAGAGAAAAAGATCAAGTATCTGCAGAAGTACAAGAACTCCAGAGTAAAGTGTTCCTCTTAGAGGAGTTGTGGAAGACAGAAAGGGCTTTACGCAAAATGACCAAAGAACGGAACAAGTTGAAGGCACAGGTGGAAAGGATGAAGACTGAAGGTGGTGGATCGTCAGAGGGAACAGTTGTCGACATCGAGATTTTTATTTGTCCCTTTTCGTTAATTATTCTTTAGTATTCTCATGTTATATGAGATTTGTTTTTAAAAAATAAGTGAAAAAGGTCTGACATGTATAATGTCGATGATTTGACTTTAAGAGTCGCCAGTTGGTGTTTTTAACTAGTTGCACCAACACAACCGAGAAAAGGTTTGTACATTGAACCAGTGATGTAACACTGCTAAACGGGTCTGTGAAATCGAGATTCATTTGAGTTCGTGGGCTTGATTATGCGAAGGGAAGGTGTTAGGCACCCCCCGACATCCGTGTTGCCACGGTGACAGCCACTTTTCAAGAAACTATTATATGAATGTGTGTGTGTGTGTGGATCAATGTGCAATTTATTTGGAAGTAGTGTGAGGCCTCGTTCGCACCTATATACAAAGGGTTTGAATTTGTATAAAAATTCAGTTTTAAACATGATATAGCAGTAAACTTTTGTAAAAGAGGTTTTTCAAACACTGTGGTCAATAGTAATTGAGACCTTTTCATACTTCCATTTTATTATTAAATGTTCGGCTTGTTTGCTTTTATTTTCGAGATGCGAGGCATCTTCAATAAAATAATATACAGCAGTGCCAAACTCTTCATGGGCATGATAGCCATCTAAGGAAATTCGTACACTATAAATAGTGTACAAGCTGTTTATAGCTAAAAAAAAGGTCCATCATGGGAACCGAATCTAGATTCAGTAGACTGAATCTGTGATCATATGATTCCTAGGCTCACAGGATACTACAGTTTGTATGAAAAGTAGTAAGCAATTATATATATAAAAGTTGTAAATATATATATACAGACATGATCAACCACCACGAAGCACCTCCATGGGGGATCAGAAATGTAAATATATAAAAATGATATTTATATATATATATATATATATATATGGACATGATCAACCACCACGAAGCACCTCCAATGGGGATCGAAAAAGTAAATAAAGTCATAAAAGATGATATATATATATATAAAGGTAAAAGGCCTCAAGTAAACTCCAGTGCCTGATGAAATGTAACTATATATATATATATATATATATATATATATATATATATATATATATATATATATAAGCAATAAACGCCCAGATGTAAAATCTAGGTTCATCGAATGAGTCCTAGGACAGCAGGCTTTATATATAAGTGTGTGTGTGTGTGTGTATGTATATAAAAGCAAGTAAACGCTCCAGACATAAGTCTAGGCTTAATCGAGGCATAACTCGATAATGTTAGTCCATGTATAAATATATACATATATAAGTATATATATACAGACATAAATTAAAACCACGAAAAAAAGTTCGGGCATACGCACACAACACGACTCTCAATGTGAAGAATAATGTGTGCAAAGATGAAGAGAAAGGCTTTATAGAGTGTGAGAAGGCTTATAGTGGGCTGCCAATGCATGCTTCTATGACTCTATATGGATAAACACTAGCTCCCGCCGGTAAAATATAGCTATTTGTGAGCTAACAAGTGTTTAAAATGAGAAAGCACTCAATATGGGGTGTGTATAGAGAAAATTGGACAAGGCTTCCTCGCCTCTTTCTCTCTTGAATATGGCCATCCCAAGCTCTATATTTATAGAGCTAGGAGCCACAGTATATAATATGGCGTAACATGCAGATGTATCTGCGGTTGCCCTGCTCGGGGCTCTTGCAGATCTCTTGCCGTCTCGAAGTACATGCACTCGTGCACTGTGATGTCCACTCGAACTTGTAAAACTTCAATCTGAGCATCCGAATGAGGTGTACAAGACCTTCTTCAGACCGCTTTTGTCAAGAGTTATGCAATGACATGGGATTAGAGGTTGTATGAAGTCAGGAAGAGGGGACCATGCCCATGGTCTTCAAGCTTCAAATTCTATTCGGTGTACTGCCACACGTAATAGTCACTCTGAATTGGAACTCCTTGGCTCTTGTAGGACATTATTGTATGTATGTATGTATGAAATGTTGAGATGGCGCAAAGCGGTTGAGGTGGCAAGATGACAGTTTGACTCCTCACCGGGGTTATCTTCGGTTTGGGCTGATAACAAATGTTGCTCAGGGTTACATCTGAGATTAGACTGCTGCAAGTGTTTGAATTCTGTAAGGTCATCGGTAAGTGTGCCTGTCTTCCCAGTGTTATCTCTTGGTCTTTGGAATGAGTGCCTCGACAGGAAGTTTGAGATTGAAGCTGATTGCATGCATTTGAAACAAGCATTTTTGGAGTTATCGCCAGAACTGCAACAACATTAATTGGGGTTATCTCCAAGGATGAAACTCGGGGTTATCTTCGAGGTTGGAACTGATACTCTTGGTGTGTGTTAAAGAGTGAGTTTTATAAACATGAATTGAGTGCGTTTAAGCTTAATCTTTTAGTTGATTTTAAGTGTTTGTATCTATTCATGCATGTTTTACGTTGTTTTGTAGGAATTGGGACAAAAGTTACTTGGATCGATGTTTGGGGTTGCTAGATTCGCATTTTCGGCTTGCCATTTACACAATAGTCACTTCAGAGCCAATTTGAGTATTTCTCCGGACCTTATTTCGAAAATCTTAAAGAATAAAAGTTGTAGATCTACTTCTCCTCTTTCCAGAACATCTTGAATCATCGAAATCGGAGTTCAGAAGAAGAAGTTATGACTATTTTCCTAAAGGACGTTGGAGCAGAAAATTTCCAAAAATGTTCCAGCGGCGGGGCGCCCATTTTAAGCCTATGCTTAGCGTCGGGGCACTAGGGATCAGTGTTGAAACGCCGTGCCCAGTGCTAGGGCGCTGGGGAAGGGTCTGGTTAGGCTTGGACGGGGTTTGGGATGAATTTTGACACCTTTTTGACTCCAAATTGGATTGGATTTGTTCCTAAGCTAAAAATTAGACTTGTAACCTATAAATACATGATGTAAGGCATAAAATAGGGGAGAATACATAGATTAGACTAGAAAAAACACTCCATTAGATTAGAATATAAATTCTAGTTCTTAATTAGCCATTGCAGATTGAAGCAAATTGAAGAACACTGAAGATCAAGAGCATGAGCAAGAGAGGAGCATCAGATTTGCTGACAATAGATTCTATTCTCTTTTCATATCATACTTTTATCTTTTAATGTCTATTCAATTGTGAATTCTTGGTTTTAATTCATTAATTATGAACTAACTCTTTTATTAAGATTTCAATTGAACCTTTTATGTGTTTAAATTAGTTATTCAATGTATTCCAATTATTTGTGTCAAATTGAATTGTTTATCTTATCTTGAGCCTATTGATTAATTATCTGATCAGTAATTACCTTGTTACTCTAGAAGGAATTGAAAGAGGAATTCTAGGGTTAGAACTGGACATGATAACATGTGACTTAGTTATTTGCATGGCGGATAATTAGGTTCGTGAATTGAATGGAAATATCTGTTCACCACATGTAACACATTAGGAATTGGAATTGAAGTAGTTTAATTCAATTGTTTTGCATAGGAATATAGTAAGATTATTCTGAATTAAATAGAAGTCATTTGATCACTTGGAAAAGGACTTTTGGCATTTGAGAATTCCTGTTAACAATTCAGTAGGCATAATAATTGGGATACTTGGATAATTGATTTATAGTTCATAATTGGGGATATTGAAGTCTTAACCTTTATTTATTTGAATTCATTTATAAAGTAATTCAGTTTTATTAGTTAATTTAGTTTTCTTAATTAGAAAAATCGCAATTTGAAGTTGTTTAAATAAAATTGATTTGGTTAAGAGTTATTACTTGGTAATTTTTATTAAATAATTCCTCGTGGGAATGATACTCTACTTTTACTTTATTACTTGTTGACCGTGTATACTTGCACGTCCATTAATTGCGAAATCGATCAACAAGTTTTTGGCTCCATTGCCGGGGAATTAATTTAATAATTTTTTACCAATATTAATTTCAATCAAATTAGTCTTAATTTAAACATTTTTATTTTTATTTTTAATTCTCTTCCTATATTTCTCTCTTTTCAGGTACCATGGATGACTTTGCATATCAATGGCCATACACGAACATGACTTAACCAAGGGAAACAGGGATTGATGGACTTAATACATCTTCTATAGAGCCAATACAACTTGAGGCAACTTCGAAGACGTTGGAGGTTATCGCAGCCCAACGGAGTCGAAAGATGGTGAGAATGACTCAGCTAAGGGGAGCGAAGATTGACAGACTCGCGACACTTTCTACATTGTCAGCACAGTTTGAGACAATTTTGAGGAGGTTAGACGCTTTTGAAGCTGAACGTCATCAAAGTGTGGCGGTGACTTGTGATTATTGTCTTTGGAAATCTTATATGAGTCATCGGTCGCTTATCGGTTTGAGTGAGTACAAGTATGGGTGGTGATTACGTCAATAATTATGTCTATCCTAACAACTATTATCAGGATTGGGGATATCACCCGAATTTTTCATGGAGCCATACTCACCAAGATCAATTTTATGCTCCAAGTCCAACATACCCACCGGATTTCTCGTGTCCACCTCCACTTCTGTGGAAGAACATTCAAATTTGGAGGAAACTTTGTCCATGTACCTAGCTTCATGTGAGGAGAGGAGGATTAATCAAGAGATATTGAGTCAAAATTTGACGAACCAAATGGAACAACTAACCAATGCCTCAAACATTTGTCCTCAATACACTTGGCTTTATGACATGGATCTGCAGGAGACCGATCTTGAGCCCCGAACCAAATCTGCTGAACGGATGTGCCAAATGATATAGATGTTGAAAGAGAAGAAAGACTTGGGGACAAAGAAAAGGAGATCGGAGAAGATCTAACTTTGAGTACCAACGAAGATGAGCCAATTTTGATAGTGTCCCATGTACCTTCTCCACCAAAGTTCAAGAATCCGAGTAGTTTTGCAAAACCATGCCTAATTGGCAGTCATGTCGTCGGCAAAGCTCTTTGTGACATAAGAGCTAGTACAACTATGGAGTTATAGAGGTTGAAAAGTAGAAGATAGAGGAAGATCCCATTGTGTTTACTAAGCTTCAATACCCCAATCTGATTATAGACATAATGGAGAAAACACATAGTTGTTGGACGTTCTTAATAGGGAACCTATCTACAAAGAGCATGCTAGGTGACTTTAATTCAAGGGTCCTTGCTAATGGGAACCTCCCAAAAGAGACATTATTACTGATGGATGGAGGATTCCTCAATTTTCGAATGGGAATTGGATAGAGAATTGAAGAAGTCAGACTGAGACTATAAAACAAGCGCTTATTGGGCGGCAACCCAAGTTTAATTTTTATTTTTAGTTTTTATTAGGTTTTATATTAGTAGTTTTGAATTTACATTTATTTAGAATTTAATAAAATTATTTCTATCATGGTTTACAGGTTATTCAAGTCAAATTCAAGTGTGGTGCCCAATTTGTTCCATGTGCTTAGCCTATTCTCTAAACATAGTGGACAAGGAGGAAGATTGCTATATTTTCAAGGAAGTCCTCTACTTAACTTTTTTATATTTCAGCCATTGAGGACAATGTTTAGTTTAAGTTTGGGGGCACTTTAGTGTCGTATTGCATATAGTTAGTTATCTGCATGGTAGTTCATTTTTTATGTGTTAGCATTGTGTTTTTTTTAGGTTGCATATAATACATGATAGTTATTTGCATATTCATATATGTTTTGCATTAGTATGTGTTCATGTAGTATAATTGCATTTTTTTTTTGCATGAATCTGTGTGGTAGGTTGGTGTGGTCTTAGCTCGGCCTATGATAAAATTGGTTTTGCATGTTAACTTGGACAGTGTTGATAATTGATGATGAGTTCTAATTTTAATCATGATGATAATCTGAGCCTGTCTTAAATTTATGTAACCGGTTAGCACTTAAAGTTTAACTGTTTTAATCCGCTTGGTTCAAGGGTTTCATAATTTGTTTCTGAGGGAAAATCTTGGTTAAAATTTAAGGAAATTAGTGAACTGACAGTAAAGGTTGGAATGACGTAAAAGCTTGAGTTTGGGGGAATCTATGGGGTATATATATATAAAATGAAAATGAAAAAAAGAGAGAGAAAGAAATGATGAAAAAAATTATATAGAAAATCCAGGAAAAAAAAAGAAAAAAAAGAGAATAAACACCGTGGCATGTTTGTCTAGTTTTGTGGCCTTTGTTACTTGAGTAAGTAAGCCCGAGAGGATTGTCTTTACACCTAGCACCCTAAGTTCTTAATGGCTTGGGAGTCGTTGGTCGAAAGCTCGTTAAGGTAGCACTGAAAAGCCTAAGGGAATAAGACATTGCACAACCACGAGAAAAATAAAAAAATGAATAAAACACGAGAAAGAGCAAAAATGCCCTCGTGGTTGAATAAAAGTATAGATAAATCTTGTATTTACCCTAAGACTTGGTAATTGCTTAGTTTTAACCAGAGTTGTCATGTTCACAAAAGTAATTGAATTGGAACTGAAATTTTCCTTCTAAGAAGTTTGTTATATGAGTATCTTGAACTGTGGTTGGTTAGAATGGTTAACAAGCACAGACACACAACATGGGTGATGACTGGTTTGGATTGACTAATTGGTTAGAGTTATGGATTTTGACTTGATTGGATATATTGTTTGAGTATCATTGGTATATTTGAGGCCTGTTGCTTTATATCATACTGATTTATTACTGGGTTCGTAGGTATATTAGAAAGTAGATCATGCATATGAATTCATGTAGTTGAGTTAGTTTGTTTATTTTTAGGTCTTTTGTGTTTTTGCTTGAGGACAAGCAAAGGTTTAAGTTTGGGGGTATTAATTGAGTGAGTTTTATACACATGAATTGAGTGCGTTTGAGCTTAATCTTTTGGTTGATTTTAAGTGTTTGTGTCTATTCATGCATGTTTTACATTGTTTTGTAGGAATTGGGACAAAAGTTACTTGGACCGACGTTTGGGGTTGCTAGATTTGCGTTTTCGGCTTGCTATTTACACAATAGTCACTTTAGAGCCAATTTTCGTATTTCTTCGGACCTTATTTCGAAAACCTTAAAGAATGAAAGTTGTAGATCTACTTCTCCTCTTTTTAAAACATCTTGAATCATCAAAATCGGAGTTCAGACGAAGAAGTTATGACCATTTTCCCAAAGGACGTTGGAGCAGAAAATTTTCAAAAATGTTCAAATTTTAAGCCAAGGCGCCCATTTTAAACCTATCAGCGACAGGGGTGGTGAGGAGCGATGTTGCGATGTTCGGTGCCCAGCACTTTGAGGCGCCGAGGAAGGGATCCAGTTAGGCTTGGACGCATTTTGGGATAATTTTGACACCTTTTTGGCTCCAAATTGGATTGGGTTTGTTCCTAAGCTAAAAATTAGACTTGTAACCTATAAATACATGATGTAAAGCATAAAATAGGGGAGAACACATAGATTAGACTAGATAAAACATTCCATTAGATTAGAATATAAACCCTAGTTCTTAATTAGACATTGGAGATTTAAGCAAATTGAAGAACACTGAAGATCAAGAGCAAGAAGCAAGAGGGGAGCATCAGTTTCTTGACAATAGATTCTATTCTCTTCTCATATCTTTTTAATGTCTATTCAGTTGTGGATTCTTGGTTTTAATTCATTAATTATGAACTAACTCTTTTATTAAGATTTCAATTGAACCTTTTATGTCTATAAATTAGTTATTCAATATATTCAAATTATTTGTGTCAAATTGAATTGTTTATCTTGTCTTGAACCTATTGATTAATTATCTGATCAGTAATTACCTTGTTACTCTAGAAGGAATTGAAAGAAGAATTCTAGGGTTAGAACTGGGCATGATAACATGTGACTTAATTATTTGCATGGCGGATAATTAGGTTCGTGAACTAAATGGAAATATCTGTTCACCGCATGTAACACATAAGGAATTGTAATTGAAGGATTTTAATTCAATTATTTTGCATAGGAATATAGTAAGATTAATCTGAATTAAATAGAAGTCATTTGATCACTTGGAAAAGGACTTTTGGCATTTGAAAATTCCTGTTAACAATTCAGTAGGCATAATAATTGGGATAATTGGATAATTGATTTATAGTTCATAATTGGGGATATCAAAGTCTGAACCTTTATTTATTTGAATTCATTTATAAAGCAATTCAGTTTAATTAGTTAATTTAATTTTCTTAATTAGAAAAATCACAATTTGTAGTTGTTTAAATAAAATTGATTTGGTTAAGAGTTAGTACTTGGTAATTTTTATTAAATAATTCCTCGTGGGAACGATACTCTAATTTCAATTTATTACTTGTTGACCGTGTATACTTGCACAAATTCATTGATTGCGAAATTGATCAACATGTGTTCCGGGGTTGAGACTGAACTTCTGGTAGTATCCAGAATGGATGTGAGTTGTCTTCCAAGGTTATCTTGAAGACGAATCACGCCTCCTACAATGTTAGTAACAGTGTGCGAGAAAATTTTGAGTGTTCTAGATGCCCCTCTTTATCATATTCATGCAATGCAAGGCATGAATAGGATAAAGAATCCTAGACACTTGAAATGCAATAAGATAAACATGATGCTATGTGCAATAACAGATGCATGAATGAATGATTTCCGGTTCCTTGTTAATTCTATCGGGGATGACAATCAGTAATGTCTTGGACATGGGATCCAAGTCTTCAAGGATGTTGACGTTGGGGCTATCACCAAAGTCTTGGATCCTTGATACAGACTTCTACTCCATAGAGGTGCCTCTCATGTGCAAGAGATCTGTGGGGATAAAGCTTTGTCTATTTAAGGATGTGTATAATATATTCCACGATCCGGTCGGAGTTACTGCCAACAGTATGTATTGTCAGGGCTGACTGACCTTTGCTGATGTGTGTATCACTGGATAGATCCCTTCTGGGAAAACTATCAAGGCTGTTTGACGTTCATTGATGTGAGTATCAATGGTTGCATTGCATTTTGACCCCCGCCGGGGAGTATATCAAGGCTGCTTGACCTTTATTTATGCGTATATCAATGGTTGAATCACGTTGTGACCCCCGCCGGGGATACTTTATCAATGTCTAACTTCGGCGTTGTAATCCCCGTCGGGGATACATAGACATGGATAAGTTGCTTCGATGGGTTTACTTTCCACCGGCTGAGATAACGTCAAGGTTACTTGACCTTCATTGATATATGTATCAATGGTTGAGAATGCGTTGTAACCCCCATCAGGGATATGTGAATATTTGAAATTCTGCGCTGTGACCCCCGCCAAGGATACGTGGATTTAGGGTTGCGTCCCTGTGGTTGGCGGCATTGAACCTATGTGAGGTATTGCCGAGCATGATTGGCAAAAGCTGAGCTCATCGGTATAATGTACATTGTATTCAGGCGAATACCAATGAGTGATATGCAGAGTCAGAGTTTGGCCCGTGAAAACTAGGATTTTAGGCTATTCCGGTCAATCGCGTAGCGTTTTTATTCTTAATTTGGCCTTTTCAACTTGTGAGACCTCCTTTGCAACTTGAACTGGATCGAGCTGGAGGTGTGGGAACCATGTATGGGTGCCGCATGTACACCTTCGGCAGCTGCAGGTGGACCTACGGCCAACCGTGGGTATGAAAGGCCTGCGGGTTGCTTTTATAAATCACTTTCAAGTTGCGCCACAAAGGAAATTCGAGAGCTCTTCTTCAGACCTGCTGAGTTCGGGCGACTTTCTACACATTCTACCACCGTGCAAGTGTTCTTCACTGTCCTGGTAACATATGCATGTATTCTTTTCCAGTTTCTATTCATTGGAAAATGACAAACCCTTTCTGAGGTGATTTGGAGACTTGTTGTCCAGATATTATGGATCCGGATCAACCGAGTAGTTCCCATAGGATCACTTCTAGTGTACGTAGAAGGGCTTCTGAAGTGCCTCAACCCCGTTGTGTTAGACAACATCATCGTTTGGTGGAGGCGGTGATACGTCCTATCTGGGTTGAAGTGTCAGACGTAGAGGACGAGGGGGACGATATACCGGTTGAGGTTCCTGCTCCTGCTGCACGTGTTCCTTGTAGGGATTTACCAGGTATTCAAGTGGTGAACCCAGAGCTTATGGGCGACTTGAGTCAACATCCTTCAGTCTACCTGCACGCAAATGAGTTATAAAGTTAGATCTTAATCTTCTTTATTTCCTATTGATGAGGAGTAAAGGGTTCTGATGTTGATCTGCATTTGACGTAGGTTCCCGGCTTTACACAGCCTCGAGGGAATTGGTTCAGCATCCACTCTATGTATCAGGCTTTTCACGATGACTATCGAGCAATTGTACATGGCTGGGGATTCGGGATGTTCTTTTCCTTTCTTCCCCGTCGTTGTCCCTGGGGTTACCTCAGGGCATTGTCTGAGTGTTGGTTTCACCAGACTCAGTCACTCCATTTGCTAGACTGTGAGGTGATGATGACGTCGATGGATTGGCGGTTTATCACTGGTATGGAGTTTGGAGGGGATCTAGTGCCTTGTACGGCGGATATCACCCCTACAGCCGTCAGATCCTTGATAGGAGTTCCAGTAGAGGCGCTTAAGGGTAGGACTGTACGTACAGGTCCTTTGAGCGTAGATGCTATGAGCGGGTTGTTGAGTGAGCCCATACCCGATGATGAGAGTCTACGATCGTATTCTTCGACGATTGTTCCTGATGATCATTAGGGGCTTCTTCATAGAAGATATATAACTCTTCTACAGTGTCCTTCGCTTTGATCAGCGCCACTCGACACGTGGACCGTATAGGAGATTATGATTGGGGTTCCTATACCTTCGCCAACTTCTTCAGGGGAATGCTCATGTGATCGCAGGGCTTAACCGAGGCTTGGTTAGGATTCTACCCATTTCTGCTGGTGAGTATTTCTCTTGTCTTTTACCATATATAGGTTAAGAGTATTGACTGACAGTAGATGTTTGCCTTTGTGTTGGCAGTTTTGGGCCTATAAGAGGCTTCCATGTTTACGTCCTGTGAGCGTGTTAGGTTTAGACACCTATCCATGAAGACGGTGATGGAATCATTCCATACTAGTGGAGGTCCCTGTTTCTGAGGGTTTCACTCATTGCTGCCTACAGCTGGAGTTGTTGACAATGGTTGTCATCACATGGGTTCCCTATTCTAGGGAGCATTTGAGTATTGGATTTGAGGATGGGTACCCGACTGGTGTCGAGCACATGATTTACACCCATAGGATTCCTCTCTTCACAGATGGAGGATGGGAGCTCTACTCAGGAGAGCGTGCTATCAGGAGCACTACAGGAGAGATTCACATGCCAATCTTGCCTTCTACCAAACGTTATTGGCCTATTTTGCAGTCACCCGTCATTGATATCCCATTGTTGGGGATTGACAGTTTCACACTGTCAGAGGGTCCCTGCACTCAGGAGATGTTCCAGAATTGGTGGTTCCCTCATACCATTAGAGCCCAGACTCGCATCACAGTTCATAGGGAATATGGTTCCAAGATCCGTGATGATGACGGATTGGCTAGCCTGTGTCAGAGATCCGACTCATGTGATCCAGATTGATAGTTTGACCCAGCAGTTGGACCAGGCACATTTCTTTATCCAAAGACTTGGCGAGATCCTTCGAAGAAGACACTTTTGATCCTTCCACCTGTGCCGACCCCTCGGGTGACCCATATGGCTTTCACGGCAAGTGCAGATCCTCCTCAGATAAGCCTAGCATCCCTGTAGATAGTGATCCAGTGACTCAGGAGGAGTTATATCAGGTGGACAGGATTGACGATGTAGAAATCGATACCATTGACATCTTCTGATGTATATTCTCATTATCTCTTTTGATAGGCCTCAATTAGACATTGGGTAGCTTCGCCCTATTCTCGCTATATCTTTTGTTAGGCCTCTATTAGATATAGGGCAATTTTGCCCCATTTCCCTGTATTTTAACTGTACAGAGATGTATTAGATGATGATATACTTAGGAATGTATGTATAGTTTTCCATTCCCTATATCATATTGCCGTCTATTGTATCATGCATGTTTTTATGTTATGCATATGTATGTATGTCCAGAGATATTCAGCATTGACCCTTGGATGGTCTTATGACAGAGCCCATAAAAATGTCTTCTTCGACAGTTAGCCATATTGATCATACCCCACCACTTTTGGTGGCATCGGTATGCGATCGTGGTATGATAGCATGTCGCCATCAGACAGAGTGATTGTAGATCATTTGTTGCAGCATACTATGACCCTACTGATGTTTCGGGTTCCCACAGGACTCGTGGAGGGCATGCTGGAGCACTGGGTATTGGAGAGGCAGGTTTTCTGATTTGGGACCTAAGAGTTGACTCCTACTTTGGAGGAGTATGCACGTTTGACGATGCTGCCACTGGACAGACCTTGCGTGCATATAGCGATTGGAGACATGAGTAGACAGTTCATGACCCTCACTGGATTAAGGCGTAGGGTGGTGCAGGATGAGCTCACATCTGGCAATGTTATATCCCAACATTTTCTATTTGACAGATTTGGCTCCGAGGATAGTTATACACGACATTCCAAGGATTTCACCACACCGGAGGACCATTGGCATCTGGCTAGCGTGGATGTACTGCTATTGTGCGTACTGTCGTATGTCTACATACCATGGTACATGGATGAGTTGGACATAGGAGTCATCATGGCAGTGAGAGCTCTCAGGGAGGGTTACACCATCATACCGATGATCATCACAAAGACTCTGAGGTCATCTACATACTGCTGCACTTATCTGGCATGAGTGTTTACAAGCAGCTTGGTCATGTTGTACGTGTGGTTTATGTCACACTTAAGACCGATTGACACTTTTAGATGGCATGTGTATTGTTTCACCCATGATATAGCCATGTTATACTCCTTTTAGCCTACAGAGTGTACATATGCTACATCTTGGTCAACTTTCCTGGCAGGGATTGGAGATCCGTTCGCTATATTGCCGTGTACAGGGCTTAGTTCACCCTACAGCTTCATCACTCATGCTCCGGGCATGGATTATCTTCCTCTAGCTAGTTTGAGAGGCATGACTACTTATCACCCCCTGGCCGTGATGTGTCAGTTTGACTAGTTCCAGGACTTCCATCCATTTGAAGGGGCATCGAGTCAGCGCTTCGCTTCACGCCATTTATCATTAGAGGACAGATCCAGGTTATATGCCTGTTGGGATCAGCGAGAACTAGCCGAAGTTTTCACGTCATCATCCGGGTTCAAGAGTATTACGCATGGATGGAGACAGAGACTACATCGATCATGGTAGTATCCACGGTCTGAGGGGATCGATTCTCGACGATGAGGAGCCTATAGAGGAGGCTGATATACCCATCGAGGAGGATTTAACTGCTGGGTTGCCAGCATTTGTGATGGATTCTCCCACTATGAGTGCTACTGTCATTCAGCATTCAGCATGGTATTTAGAGCAAAGTTTATATCTGATGACCTATGAGAGAGATCAGGCTAGGGCCTTGATGTTGACAGCTCTTGATGGGAGAGACGTCACTCTGTTAGAGAGAGATGAGGCTAGATTTGCCAGAGATGCATTGATTGTGGAGCGGGATGCTTCCCTATCTGCTCGGGATGTGGCCTTCACAGACAGTACTTCAATGACATCCCATACGACTGGCATCCTTGCAGATATGAGTGCATATATTGATGAGCATCATGCCACTATGCAGTTAACCTCGGATCTGCTAGCTCGTGTAGATACCATTGAGCAGGAGCTTGCAGGATTACCTCCTTCTTCAGAGAGGGATGCTATGTTAGATCTGATTGTCCACATACACACAGATCCGTAGATAGCTTTGTATTTTCCTGCATAGA
The DNA here is from genome assembly GCA_020205615.1 of Panax quinquefolius. Lineage (NCBI taxonomy): Eukaryota > Viridiplantae > Streptophyta > Magnoliopsida > Apiales > Araliaceae > Panax > Panax quinquefolius. Next base: position 81,291,574 of record CM035152.1, read on the forward strand.
CTAGCTTAGCCATTTTGTCATGTACAACACATATTGTATATATCAAACAGTATTATATATGGCAGAGAAATATATTTTGATTTACTTCCCTTTAAGTTGTGCCGTGATACTTGCTTGATATTTGCCTGTTTCTTCATGGCTTTGTGATCTTGATGCATTTTGAACTCATCCTTAATGTGTGGACATTGAGCTATCGCAGGATCTTTCAGAATGGATTATTGATCTGTATGTATCCCTACCATCTTTGGTGTCTTGGGACTGGTTTCTGTATAGAAATGTGGAGAGGAGTGTGGCTTTTCATCTCTGAGATTGACCGCACCACAGATGGTCGCCAGTACTTCTATTTATGAGAAGCCTAGTTAATTCCATCTTTTATGGATTGGTATTGCTCTTTGAGGCACAATCGTAGCTTAGATGGTCACCGAATCTCCTATTGGTGAGGAGAGTTTGGGTAATCCCATCCCTTTGGTCTGAAGCCGATGAAATGTGGTGGATTAAAGTTTGATCCCAGTACCGTGTGACAAGTATTTTTGTTCTGGTAAGGGGTTAGACCGAACCATAAATGGCTGCTTACGTACTCCTATTGAAGAGGAGATCAGGTCTACGTAGTTCAAACTTGGTGTAAGAGGTTCAATGCTGAATGTGAAAGGAAGATGGGTCTAGAAGCTTTATTGATGAAGAAGGGTGTAGAAGTATTTTAGTGGTTTTTGTTTTTGTAGAGAAAGGGCAGAAATGTTTTTGTTGTTTTTTGTTTATTGCGACCGGGCCATATAGAATATGGTTTGCCACGACGTCTCCGTGTATCAAGGAGATCAGGTCGACGTAGTTCGCCCCTCAGGACGAATTGCAGCCAAAGAGAAGTATGAATCCCATGTGCAGGCTATACTGCGGGGAGAAGAAAGTTGATCCCATGATTGGGACAAACTGCAGGTGTGGAAAAAGTTTGATCCCATCTTCAGGCCAAACTACAAACGTAGAAAAGTTTAATCCCGTCTTCAGGATATACTAGAGGTATGAAAGGTTCAATCCCGTCTTCAGGATAACCAAAATTGTATGGACGTTTTGAAATGAGGTGAAACCAGGCTGCTGGTTTGAAGTTTATGTTTTCCTGAGGGGCAGAAGAGTATGTATAAAGGGTTAGAAAACCAGAATGACTAGTGATTTGATGATCAAAACCAGGATGTTTGCTTGATGGAAACTTCAGACATAGTATCGTTTCACTGTGTCCGAGTTGATAAGCTGTGGAAATTCATCGCCATCCATTTCCTGTAATCTAAAAGCTCCTCCTGTCAATACCTCCTTGATAACAAACGGGCCTTCCCAGTTAGGAGCGAATTTTCCCTTAGATTGATCTTTGTTGTCCATAATTTTCATCAAAACCAAGTTGTGTTGTTTAAATTATCGTAGCCGGAATTTCCTGTTGTAGGATCTGGCGATCCTTTGCTGATATAATTGACCATGGAAGATAGCCACAGTTCTTCTTTCGTCTATTAGAGACAATTGGTGATACCTGTCTTGTACCCATTGGTCTTCATCCAACTGAGCATCCATAAGCACTCTAAGGGATTCCATTTCTACCTCTATGGGGAGCATTGCTTCCATCCCATAGGCTAGTGAGTAGGGGGTTGCCCCAGTAGAAGTACGCATTAAAGTTTTGTAGCCTAATAAAGTCAGAGGCAAGAGGTCAGGCCATCCTTTGTGATTGGCGGACATTTTCTGCATGATCTTCTTGATGTTTTTATTAGCCGCTTCAACAGCACCATACATTTATGGACGGTAGATGATGGAGTTAAGGTGTTTGATGTGGAATTTACTGCATAACTCCTCCATCATTTTGTTGTTGAGGTTCTTAGCATTGTCTGACACAATGACCTCTGGTTGTCCATATCGACAAACAATATTGTTTCTGATGAAAGCAATGATGACTTCTTTGGTAACCCTGGGGAAGGAGGCTGCTTCTACCCACTTGGTGAAATAGTCGATCATGGTGAATATGAATCGATGTCCATTACTGGCTTTGGGCTCGATGGGCCCGATCATGTCTATTCCCCACATTGAGAAGGGCCATAACGAACTCATATTGTGGAGTTCCCTTGGAGGGGCGTGGATAATATTCCCATTTATTTGGCATTGATAGCACCTCTTGATGTGATCATCACAGTCAGCTTTGAGCATAAGCCAATAATGCCTTGTTCTGAGGATCTTTTTAACAAGTAGGGGTTCGCTCTGTGTGGGCCACATACTCCACCATGGATCTCATCCATAAGCCTCTGAGATTGGTCTTTGTCTAGACATCTGAGGAGACCTAATCCTGCATCTCTTTTGTAGAGTGCATCTCCGCTCGAGTAGAATTTCATAGCAAGTCGAAGGATCCGCCTCTTTTCAGTTAGGCTTGCCTCAGTGGGTGTAGATCCATCTCGCAGATACTCCTTGATATGTTGATACCAAGGGTTGTGGATGGGAGGTAGCTCATCCAATACTTCTCCAACATAGTTCCCATAGGCTAGGGCCTTTTGTAGGGCAAATGTGATGCTTGGCATGTTTTCCTTGTCAGGTATGTGAATCAAGGAGGCCAACATTGCTAGTGCATCTGTAAAATCATTCCTATTATGAGGAATGTGTGAAAAGGAGTTTTCTTCAAACTCCAAAGCCATCTGTAAAACTTGCCAATGGTAAGGCAGCAAATGTAGTTCTTTGGTTTGATAGATTCCTGTGGATTGTTTGATTACCAATTCGGAATCCCCAAAGACAGTTAAACGCCTGATGCCCATTGAACGGGCAAGTTTTAGCCCCATGATAAAGCCTTTATACTCAGCTGTGTTGTTGGTGCTGACAAAGTGCAATTTGACGGCGATAGAATGCTGCTCCCCCGTACTGGACACTAGAACTGCTCTAGCTCCAGAACCTTTTGTATTAACAGCTCCATCAAAATATATTTTTCATGTATGGCATGCATCGTACTGACGGTGTTGCTGAATTTCCATTACCCCTTCATCGGGGAAGTATGTTTCCAAGGGTTTGTAGTCCCCTATAGGTGCGGCAGCCAGTTGATCTGCAATTCCTTGACCTCTGACAGACTTTTGCTATGTCTCTCCCAAAATAGTTCCAATTCACCCAACCTATTCTGAGTCGCTAAATACATGGTACAGAACAACTATAACATCATTAATACAATTGTCGTGCAAAATACGACAACACAAATACTGCGAGTTTAAATACAAATATTGTCTTCTAGACAATATCCACACTCAAATAAGTCCTCATTACACTTATTGATACACTATTTTATAAAATAGTGAGGACTACTATAACAACTGTCTTAGACAACTGCAGCGAAAACAACAAATACACAACAACTATTATGACTAGCCCAACTAGCCCAGTAAAGAATATTATGACTAAGATAATATACAACAAATTATCCTTAGTCTTCAATAGGGAAAAATCTGATAGAATATAATAGACAACAAGTTTTAGATCAACAACTGCAGTGAAAACAACAATTCATTAGAAGAGTTAAATAGAGAATGAAATCTACTATAATCTATGAATTTAAAAGTCCATCATCAATATTTTATCCCTGTAACATCAATCAATATACATCTTGAATCAAATATTCATCTTTGCACTACGGGCCAAAGATATTCATCAGGTAATCATTCATTTTTGCACTACAGGCCAAAGATATTCATCAAGTATCATCATTAAGGACTGAGGATGATGAAAAATATTTTAGAGAACGAATCCAGTGAGACAGAAGGATAAATATTAGGGATTCGTATTTCGGTTTATACAAATTAAATAATACTCCATAACAGCCAATTGTGAAGTAGAATTCAAAAATAAAGATCAAAACATGGATACAATCAAAGATAGTAACCATAAAAGACATCTGGGACGAAAAGAGAAAATTTCATTTTTAGTGAATAATTAAATGTCGTATTCGTGAATAGTGCCATATCGTGAATAAGTAATAGTATATCGTGAATAGTAACCTCGACACAAAAAGGTAGAAATTCCACAATAAAATTCATATCAATATTTCGGCATAATGATATTGAAAGAAATAATATCATTTACGAAGAAAATAACATCCCTTACCTCAAAATAACAATATTTCTGATCGGAATATCGGATGTAAAGCCGAAGGAAACTTGCACTGAATAGCAACTCTCAACGTATCTAAATACTCACAAAATACGCTCGATAATATAGAGAGAAAGAAAACTTGTTTCTGGTGTGATTTTCAATTCTAACTTAAGCGCCTATTTATAGGAAAATGCTAAAACACCATAGAAAACTAAAATAATAAAATATTTTTTTTTTCTTCTTTTCTATGCCCACCTCTATTAAAGCCAGCTATCTTGGACACAAATTTGTAGCCCACATGTTAAAAACAAAAGTGGATCCCACCAACAATTTTAATAAAAATATTTAATTTCTGAAACTTCAACAATTCATAATAAATAGCCCTTTTATCAGAAAAATATGAATTTTATGTCCATTCCATAGGAAATCGAATTCTCTACAACTTTGTAGCTTTAAGTTTTTCCAAATTCCAAACAGAAAATATCCGAAATCCATATACGGACGATTTTCAACACCTCTTAAAATTCATAACAACTCATACGTTATTTTTCAACGGTTCAAAATTTGTGGACATATACTCAACTTATATATATATAACATATCCAAAAATCACAATGATCTAATGGTCGGATCAAAATTTATAACTCACGCAATATAGCTTAAAAACACTGATTTTTCGGACTATGAGTCCTTTGGACCAGTTTCATTCAAACAGTCACCACGACAAATCCACAAAGAATTTCTGGGTGATTCCAATTTCTACGGTTAGCTTACTTCTAGGGCTTTCTTTTGATATATGGCTCATCTCCTAACTCATTATACACAAAGAGTTATGGATTTTACAAGATCAAGTAATAAACTAATTTTTCTAAAAATCCCATATTTTATTCTTCATTTCGACAAAATACTGATAAAACACCTCAGCTTTAATTCCTTCATTTACAACCACATAAAATATATCCGTCATTTATATCCACATAAAATAAATATTTCATTATCATATAAATCAATAAATAATTATTCACAAATAATATTATAGAATCACAATAATGACAACCAGGCCATTCCTAGGAAAGAGGAGGCTTTCCGATAAGGATTTCTCCTTACTCGCGCGTAATTAGGTGATCAAACCTCTCTTTGACAGAACTTTCTATACATTGCCAATAATGCTATCTAATAATATTATTCAAATAATATGAATTATTGATCTGATAATGGGAATTATTATGCAGTGACAATTATTGAAACAGCAATAATATAAAATATCAACGCAACAATTATTGAATCAATAAAATAAAATATTGAACAGTAAGTATTGTAACAATTATTAAGTAGTGCCTTCTTAAGTAAGAATCAATAATTCAAAAATATACTATAATACCGCAATCTTCTCTTGTGTAACCACGCGTGTATTGTATTTTAACCACCGTAAATCCAACAAAGTTAATTCGGTAACAATTACGTCGTTATTTATAAAAACTCAAACTTGTCATTTTCTTCATCCGAAAGTTATTCTGTTACGGGGCCCACAAATGACTACGCTGTCGTACGTATATTCCCGACAAAAAGAATATTCCACGATAAAATGAATATTCCCCGACAACAATGAATATTTTATAACCACTTGCTTATTTTGCAAAAGTTGCACATTTCACCCATAACCAAAATATTATATCAAATTAACTCATTATTTCAAGATAATAAATAGAGGAAATTCAATTTTATTTATAATAAGTTGGGGTCTTACAACATCCCCTCCTTATGAAATTTCGTCCTCGAAATTGACGTACGTACCTGGTGTTTCGAAAAGGTGAGGGTACCTCGCTTTCATTTCTGATTCCAACTCCCAGGTCATTTATTCAATAGCATTGTTCCTCCATAAAACCTTGACTTGTGGTATAACCTTTGTTCGTAGGACATGCTCTTTCCTATCCAATATCTTGACAGGTACCTCCTTGTACGTTAAATCTTCGGCTATCTCGTCTGGTTCTAACGTAATAATGTGGTTTAGAACTTTCACATATTTACGAAGCATAGACACGTGAAAAACGTTATGAACACGCAACATACTTAGCGTTAAGGCGAGTCTATAGGCCACAGTTCCTACTCGATCGAGGATTTCAAATAATTCAAAGCTTTGAGCTTTCTTCTCTTCATCGACTCTTACTTCTAGAATAACGCCTTCTTGCACCTTCTTCTTTATATTCATCAGCTCTAGTGTGCAGCTTGAGTGGTTTTAACTTTATCAATTAAAGTCGATTCTTCTCGTATATTTAACATTATAACGTGGGTCGCTAGAGTCTTTAACTCTATCTTTATCGTTTGTAAATTATACAAAATAGGTCTTCGTGTTCAACAATATCGCACTCGTACTCGCGTACGATCTTCTACTCAACGCATCAACTACCACGTTCGCTTTTCCAGGATGGTATGGTCAGAACAGGTGCCGAAATGAGTCGCCTCTTGAGCTCTTGGAAAATCTTCTCGCATTCCTCGCTCCATACAAATTTTGTATCTTTTCGAGTTAGCTAAGTTAACGGAGTAGCGATTCGAGAAAATCCTTCCATGAATCTCTAATAATAACCAGCTAAGCCCATAAAGCTACGTACTTTGGTCACCGACTTTGGTTGCTCTCAACTATGATTCATATCCCAATCTTGGATAGCACGTCACAATGGCACCTATCATTTTACCACAACACAAATATAGAGTCCCCTACAGAGAGTCTGGCTTTGGTGCATTCCACAAAGGAAGTCACCAGATAGAGGCTCGGATACCAACTCTTGTACTTGTGTTTTGAACTCCTGAAGTTCAATAGGAGCCATTCGATATGAGATTTTAGAAATGGGTTTTATACCGGGTTCAAAGTCGATACAAAATTCAATATCACACTCTGGGGTAGGCCAGAAAATTCTTCAGGAAATACGTTAGGAGATTTACTAACAACAGAAATATCATTCAAATCTGATGTGTTTTTGTTTAAATCCATGAAATGGGCTAATAAAGCTTGACATCCATTTTTCAATAAACGAATGGCTTTATGGCTTGATATGAAAGTGTTTTACTTCAATGGTTTGGTTTCTTTAAATTCGCATAACAAGTTGGTTAGGAATATGAAAACTAACAACCTTACGAAAACAATCAATTTTGGCATGATGAGTATTTAACCAATCAATCCCTAAAATCACATCAAATGCAAGTATCTTTAAAGAGATAAGATCAATAAGTAATGTGATTGTGCCCACTTGGATCAAACAAGATTTATAAACTGTAGATGTAACGAAAGTTTCTCCTAACGGAGTTTTAATAGATAAGTCAACGTCTAATTTCTCTGGAGTTAGGTTTAAACGTTGAGAAAAAGTAGGGGAGATAAAAGAATGGGCAGAACCAGTATCTAATAAGGTATAGATTTCGCAAGAATTCAAGATTAGCTTACTCGTGATCACCTCATTCGGGTTTCTTATGTTTTTGCGGTCCACGACAAACGCCTTCCGTAAAACCGCCGATTTGTTTTGTCGTATCCATCTTTGGTGCCACCATCCTCGCTGGACTTGATTTCGCTCTGAGACAAAATCGAGCTATGTGACCGTCTTTTCCATAACTAAAACATACATTGGAAGGTCAGGAATGCAGTTTGGACTTATATGTCCCTCCTCTCCACATCTGTAGCATCTAACTAGCGGTCGTTCTCCTCCCCTAGAATTTGTTGTTGGTGCTGGTGCTGGTGACGACGTCTTCCCGTCATCGTTAAATCTTCTTTTCTTGAAATTTCCATTTGAATTATTTCTTCTATTATCTTGGCTATAATTACCACTGAAGTGGTTACCATTTCTAGCATGATAATTTCCTCCATGAAGATTATCATTATTTCGATGACCGTTGCCACCGGTTCGATTATCATCGAGTTGTTGGTCGTTATTCTTCGGTTGAGCTGACGCATTATCCCGCTCCAATAACTGATCCATATTCACAACATCTGAATATAAACAAAGTTTGTGAGAAATGAGGTATTGACATATTTTGGGTTTCAAACCTTGCAGAAACATTCGTGTCATTCTATCCTCATTATCAACCAAATAGGATGCAAATCGGGATAACTCGGCAAACTTGCTTCGTACTACGACACGTTCATATTTTTTTGCTCTAGCTTGATGAACTCTACCTCCTTCATGTGACGAATACTTTCAGGAAAGTACTTGTCAATGAACAGTTTCTAAAATGTTTTCCAAGATATATTGAGTGCGGCAGGCTGGGTATATACGCCTCACATATTCCTACCAGTAATCTGCCTCACCACGAAACATAAAGGTGGCAAATGGAACCTTCTGTTCCTCCGTGCATCCCAAGACATCGAATATCTTGGTAATTTGCTTGACCCACGTTTCCGCCTTTATCGGATCCGGCTTTCCAAAGAATTTTGGTGGTCCCAACTCCTTGAACTACTTGGCCTTGACAAACCGCGCGTTGTTATAATTTCCACCCGTATTTTGTACAAGAGTCTCCCTCATCTGATTTTGCATGAACTGCAAAAAGTTTCTAAACATCCCATAATTCATCGTTTGCTTGTTAGTGTTGTTTACAGGAGGAAAATTGCCTTCCTGTTGCACGTTCTCCTGATTGGTGACTAAAGGTGTTTCCACAGTCTCATACACTCTATTGTTAACGTTCTCAGCTGCCATTCTTAAATAATGCCATAAAACAAGGGTTAATTAAACAAATTAACATATCACATAATATCCCTATATTATGACCGGCCAACAAATAAGCTTAGGTAGGACACACTAGCGAAGGATTTACGCATCCCTCCCCTCCTAGTTCTATTCCCCAATCTCCGCCAGAGACCATATCCCTAAGCATTGATACCAACTGTGACACGCCCAAAAGAGGTCCAATTCACCCAACCTATTCTAAGTAGCCAAATACATGGTACAAAACAACTACAACATCATTAATACAACTGTCGTGCAAAATACGACAACACAAATACTGTGAGTTTAAATACAAATATTTTCTTCTAGACAATATCCACACTCAAATAAGTCCTCATTACACTTATTGATACACTATTTTACAAAATAGTGAGGACTACTATAACAACTTTCTTGGACCATCACTCCATACCCCGGCTAGTTCATGCTAAATTCTCACCTCCTGAGAAGAAAAATGGAACAAAAATGAAAAGGGTTAGCTCAACTAGCCCAGGAAAGAATATTATGACTAAGATAATATACGACAAATTATCCTTAGTCTTCAACAAGAAAAAATCTGATAGAATATAATAGACGACAAGTTTTAGATCAACAACTGCAGCGGAAACAATAATTCATTAGAAAAGTTAAGTAGAGAATGAAATCTACTATCATCTATGAATTTAAAAGTCCATCATCAATATTTTATCCCTATAACATCAATCAATATGCATCTTGAATCAAATAATCATCTTTGCACTATGGGCCAAAGATATTCATTTAGATCACTAGTTAGTCATGTTCATCTCAACACATGTCCATCTTTGCACTACTACGCCAAAAAGATATTCATCGAGTAATCATTCATCTTTGAACTACAGGGCCAAAGATATTCATCAAAATATCATCATTAAGGACCGAGGATGATGAAAACATTTTAGAGAACAAATCTAGTGAGAGATAAAAGACAAATATTAGGGATTCATATTTCGATTTATCCAAATTCAATAATACTCCATAATAACCAATCGTGAGTAGAATTCAAAAATAAAGATCAAAACATGGATACAATCAAAGATAGTAACCATAAAAGACATCTGGACACGAAAGAGAAAATTTCATTTTTGGTGAATAGTGTCATTTGATTCGAATAGTGCCATATACGTGAATAATTATCGTATCGTGAATAGTAACCTCGACACAAAAAGGTAGAAATTCCACAATAAAATTCATATCAATATTTCGGCATAATGATATTGAAAGAAATAATATCATTTACGAAGAAAATAACATCCCTTACCTCAAAATAACAATATTTCTGATCGGAATATCGGATGTAAAGCCGAAGGAAACTTGCACTGAATAGCAACTCTCAAAGTATCTAAATACTCACAAAATACGCTCGATAATATAGAGAGAAAGAAAACTTGTTTCTGGTGTGATTTTCAATTCTAACTTAAGCGCCTATTTATAGGAAAATGCTAAAACACCATAGAAGACTAAAATAATAAAATATTATTTTTTTTTTCTTCTTTTCTATGCCCACCTCTATCAAAGCCAGCCATCTTGGACACAAATTTGTAGTCCACATGTTAAAAACAAAAATGGGTCCCACCCACAATTTTAATAAAAACATTTAATTTCTGAAACTTCAACAATTCATAATAAATAGTCCTTTTATCAGAAAAATATGAATTTTATGTCCATTCCATACGAAATTGAATTCTCTACAACTTTGTAGCTTTAAGTTTTTCTAAATTCCAAATAGAAAATATCTGAAATCCACATACGGACTATTTTCAACACCTATTAAAATTCATAACAACTCATACGTTAATTTTTAACGGTTCACAATTTTTGGACATATACTCAACTTATATATGTATAACATATCCAAAAATCATAACAATCCAACGGTCAGATCAAAATTTATAATTCACGCAATATAGCTTAAAAACACTGATTTTTCGGACTATGAGTCCTTTGGACCAGTTTCATTCAAACAGTCACCACGAAAAATCCACAAAGAATTTTTGGGTGATTCCAATTTCTATGGTTAGCTTACTTCTAGGGCTTTCTTTTGATATATGGTTCATCTCCTTACTCATTATGCACAAACAGTTATGGATTTTACAAAATCAATTAATAAACTAATTTTTCTGAAAATACCATATTTTGTTCTTCATTTCGACAAAATACTGATAAAACAGCTCAGCTTTAATTTCTTCATTTACAACCACATAAAATATATCCATCATTTTTATCCACATAAAATAAATATTTCCTTATCATATAAATCAATAAATAATTATTCACAAATAATATTATAGAATCACAATAATGACAACTAAGCCGTTCCTAGGAAAGAAGTGGCTTTCCTATAAGGATTTCTCCTTACTAGCGCGCAATTAGGTGACCATACCTCTCCTTGACAGAACTTTCTAGACATTGCCAATAATGCTATCTAATAATATTATTCAAATAATATGAATTATTGATCTGATAATGGGAATTACTATGTAGTGACAATTATTGAAACAACAATAATATAAAATATTAATGCAACAATTATTGAATCAATAAAATAAAATATTGAACAGATTACTGTAACAATTATTGAGTAGTGCATTCTTACGTAAGAATCAATAATTCAAAAATACTATGCAATACCATACCATGTGCTACTTATGCGACCCACACGTATTCATCGTATTTTAACCACCGTAATCCAATAAAGGTTAATTCGGTAACAATTACATCGTTATTTATAAAAACTCAAACTTGTCATTTTCTTCATCCGACAGTAATTCTGTTATGGGGCCCACAAATGACTGCGCCGTCGTACGGATATTCCCGACAAAAATAATATTTCACGACCATACGAATATTCCCCGACAACAATGAATATTTTATAACCACTTGCTTATTTTACAAAATTTACACATTTCACCTATAACCAAAATATTATATCAAATTAACTTCTTATTATTTCAAGATAATAAATAGAGGAAATTCAATTTTATTTATAATAAGTTGGGGTCTTACATTTCAAACACGTGATTTATGTCAAATTACTGATGGGATCAATTGCCCATCCGGATAGCCGAACCGATTCAAGATGGGCTTCATCAACACGTGCTTGAGAGGATCCACGCGGGATATGAGATGGGTTGTGTTACCATGGAGGTAATGCTGTAACCTCATAGAAGCCCATGCTAAAGCATAACAAGTCTTCTCAGTTAGAGTGTACTTGTGTTCACTGCTGCTGAATCTTTTACTAAGGTAATAGATAGCTCATTCTTGGCCTCTATCATCTTTTTGCCCCAGCATACAGCCCATAACATTGTCATTAATGGACAGGTACATGAACAGGGTAACATCATCCCTAGGTGGTACCAAAATAGGAGCGTTAACCAGCTGCTCTTTAATGGTATGGAAGGCTTTCTGACACTCATCGTTCCATTTTATAGAGGAGTTCTTCCTTAACAATTTGAAGATGGGCTCACAAGTTGCTATGAGTTGAGAAATAAATCTGCTAATGAAGTTGATTCTTCCCAAAAAATCCCCGTATTTCCTTCTCTGTCTAAGGAATGGGAATTTCCTTGATGGACTGGATTTTGGCAGGATCCATCTCAATCCCTTTGTGGCTGACTAGGAAACCTAGCAACTTGCCTAATTTAACGCCAAAGGCACACTTAGCTGGATTCAACTTCAAGTTGTACTTACGCAACCTGTTGAAGAGCTTTTTGAGATGGTCTAAGTGGTCTTCTCCCCTTCGGGATTTGATAATAATGTCATCCACATAGATCTCTATTTCTTTATGCATTAAATCTTGGAAAAGAGCCATCATAGCTCGCTGGTAGGTTGCCCCGACATTGATGACACCGAATGACAACCGTCTGTAATAGAAGGTTCCCCAAGGCGTGATGAAAGCAGTTTTCTCATGGTCTTCCTCAACGACCATAATCTGATGGTACCCCACAAAATAATCCACAAAGGAGTACATACCGTATAGAGCAGTATTATCAATAAGAATGTGGATAAAGGGCACAAAAAAGATATCTTTAAGGAAAGCTTTGCTCAGATCCCGGTAATCCACGTAAACTCGCACCTTTCCTTCTGGTTTAGGCACGGGAACAATGTTGGATATCCATTCCAGATATGTAGACACCATGATAATGCTAGCTTGAAATTGTTTCATAATTTCTTTTGTCACCTTTAAACTCCACTAAGGTTTCAATCGCTTGAGCTTCTGCCTGACAGGCTTAAATCCCTATTTAATGGGAAGGCGATGAAGGACAATATCAGTGGACAAACCGACCATGTCTTTGTGAGACCATGCAAACACATCCTAGAATTGGGTTAATAGTGCAACCATGTCATTCCGTTGGTTTGGGGTGAGGTCTGAACCAATCTGGATTTGCTTAGGGCTTTCTAAGGTTCCAAGATTGAAAGAAGTGGTTTGGTCAAGGTTGGGTTTAGGTTTATCTGTGACCCATTCCTTAATCTCCTGAGGTATCTCAATGTCCTTTTGTATTTCCATCAATTCTTAGTCCAACTTTGCATCAAAGTTACAGTCCTTGTGGGGAAAAGGTACCTCATCAGCAAGTACTGACACATCTAAATTCAGAGTCTTGAAACAAAATATGCTTTCACTTTATATATGAAACTGTTTAATCATACACAAGTGTTAGCATGTACTGATTAAATAACTGCTAATACTGTATAGAAAAGTAAGAAATTAAATTTATCTACAAGGCAAAAGGATTTTCTCCCTGTTTTACCCTCGTCGACCAATGCATGGAGTGCTGCTCCAATTATCGAGGGCAAAGTCCTGATGGACTGTAGTGATAGAGGGGCTGTCATTGTCCTTCTTTTCCCGAATGATTACCATGACATCTAGGCAATCATCGTCTGGGGTATATCTATTTGTATGTTCATCATGGACAATGATGCGTATGCCTAACATCATCAAGGCGATGTCATGTTTATGTTTCCGCTCCCTTTCTTCCACTTCGGGATCAGGAATCAGGACTTCTTTTGCTTTGAATGGTACTGGTTTGGGAAACAACATAGCCATAACATGGGTTGGCACCTTTACTGGAGACTGTATCAGCTCATGAGGTGCAAGTGGAGAAAATCGTCGTGTGGCAGAAGCTTGAGGAACCTACTTATGCTTATGAGGATTTCTATGACTGGAATTAGCAGAATAGCCTAGTCTGGATGTCCCAGTTTGACTGGACACTTGAATTGGGTGCTTAATACCCTACTTATCTTTACCAAGCCCTTGTCCAGGGTGATGACCCAATGACATCATTTCTTGAGTGGCTGACATAACCTCGGCAAAAATCTTGGGTAAGGGAAGTGGTGCTCCAATAGGATGGTATTGCGTGTTAATCAATTCCAAAGTATGAAAATTGGCTGGCTCAACTTCTGAATTGAAATTGATGACTGGTAGATCTCCTTGTTCAGGACATCCTGGCTCAACGTTGATAGTGACTAGGCTATTGTTGATAATGTATTTGAGTTGTTGATTTAGTGTAGAAGGGACGGCTCTAGCCATATGCATCCATGGTCTCCCCAATAGCAGGTTGTATCCTGAATCTATCTTGAGGATGTGGAAGGATACATTGAATGTATTTGGACCAATCTCAATTGGCAACTCAATCTCTCCGACAGAATTTCGTCGGAATCCATCAAAAGCTTTGATAACCGTACGGGTGCTTCGGATCCTTTTGAGATTGACGTTCATCCTAACCAAGGTGGCATAAGGACAAATATTCAGAGACGAACCTCCATTTATCAAAACTCCAGCTAACATATACCCAGAGGACAAAACTGTAATGTGCAATAGCTTATAATGACCGGTCCCTTCGGGCGGTATGTTGTCATCAGTGAAGGATATCACATTGTTATTGAAAATGTGATCAAACATATGTTGATATGTTTCCACATCCACTGATTTTGGCAAGTAGGCTTCTTCCAAAACCTTTAATAAGATCTTCTTGTGATCTTTGGAAGAGAAAACCAGGTCCACTATTGAGATCTGATGTGGAGCTTCTCTTAAGCTTAAAACTACCTTGGCTTCATTATGGCCCATAGTGCGGAGTATTTTCTCAATCTTCTCCATAAGAATCTTTCCCTTTGCTTTAAAGGTGGGCTTCATAACCCGCTGAGGAAGATTCAATGGATTTTCCTTCGATACTGTAGCAGTAGTATGAGACGTAGATCCTTCAGCTTTCCCATAATTCCATGGGACTTTGTGTAAGCTGACAATAGGATACTGGGGTCTGAAGGGTAAAGAAATTAGCTCTGGTGCAACCACTTTCAAAGGATTGTCAGCTCCTTTGAGTTGAATTGTTTGTATGGGAAATGGTTTGACAGTCTCATCAGCCTCTGCAGATATAATTGCTACTAATTCCTTCCATTTGGTAGGACAGGTATTCCCACTCTCGAGTAACACAGTGTCATCGTCTGCCATTTACAGGACACAATTGTCAATTAGATTCTGAATAAGGTGGTGGAGTGCCCAGCATTCTTCTATGCTGTGACCTCGAGAATGTGAATGATATTGACAAACTCCATTGGAGTTGAACCTTCTTGAATGGGGATTGATTGGAGGTAGAAGGGAGGTAATTCTTCCTTCGTTGATTAGCATCTGAAATATCTCCTCCATAGGTTGGCCTAGGTATGTAAATTCCCTTTGATTGGAAAAATCCAGATGGGCTTTAGCATTTTCTCTCTTTGCAACCTTATCCTCCATAGCTTCGATTTCTGGAGGTTATGGTGGAGCATTCATAACAAAAGGAAGGAGATAGGCATGCTCCTGGCTGATTAACTGGCGTGTGACTTGATGCTGATGAGTCACCAGTTCTACCAATTGTTCCATTTGCTTGCAAAGAGATTTCATCTTTCGTTCCATAGAAAATTGAAACTTTGCGTAATCCCATCTGTCAACACCGTCTTTGATGGTCTGGGATGATTCACTGTTAAAACTGGAACTCTGTCTAGTGCTCCAACTAATCATGTTGACCTCTTCTTCATTGTGTTGAGGAAAAGGGTTGTCTTGCACATTAGGTTGATCAGGTTTGGTAACCACAATCTCACTGTTGTCTATCAAATCTTGGATCTTGTGTTTTAAGGCCCAAAAATCTTGAGTATCATGTCCAGGTGCTCTGGCATGATAAACACACTTTCGAGTAGCATTAAAACCCCTCCCATTAGGGTTGGCTGGTGGAACAAGATGTGTTATTTTCTTCTGAGTAGTCAGAAGAGAAAGAATATTCTCGAGCGAATCCCCTAAGGGTGTGAAGTTCGAGGGCACTTTTCTTCTCCACTTTTAGGCAATGAAGGGTTTGAAGATTGTGCTTGAAAAGGGGAGTAATTTCTCCTCTGTATGGGCATGTTCTGACTGCCTTTTTGACCTTGTAGTATCAAGAAAACATCCTCCTTTTTCTTTTTATGGACCCTCCGGGGGTTGTTTCCATAAGATCAAGACTGGATGTGTTCAGCAACTGATTTAAGAGTGGCTACGTCTTGAATCTTACCTAACTTCAATCCCATCTCAGCCATCTCTCCGTGCTTGATCATTTCAGAGAATGGTTTGCCAATACTAACTAAGACTCTCTCATAGAAAAGAGCTTCATGTATGTCTATGAAAGTCATAACCATTTCTGACTTTGTCATGGAAGGAATAATTTGAGTAGCAAGGCGCCTCCACCTTTGAGAATACTCTCTGAAAGACTCATTAGACTATTTTTAACCTTGGTAATCTGGTACCAGTCAGGAGCCATCTGAGATTGAAAACTGTATTGAGTGAGGAAGGCGTGAGCTAGCTCTTCCCAGCTATGGATCTTTGAGTTATCTAATCTGGTATACCATGAACGGGCTTCTCCAGTTAGACTTTTCTGGAACAGCTGCATTCCGAGCTTATCGTTTTCCGCATAAGATCCAAGTTCTCCAATGAATACCTTCAAATGTGTGTAAGGATCCCCTAATCTGTCATACTTTTCAAAGTCAGGGGTTTTGAATTTATCTTGATAATGAACACCAGGTAATATACAAAGGTTAGCATATGAAACACTTCCATGTGTTCCAATCCCTTTGAGAGCACGGATAGTTTCCTCCATTTGAAGGACCTTCTTCCTGATATCACCGGTGTCTGGATCTCCTTTGAGATGGGTGTTTTCAGGGTCTTTGTTGGTCGTATCCAACTGAGGTTCTGGATTTGTTTTATCCAAACCTTGTGTTCCTCCTTGTGTAGAGGATTTTGTATGTGTAGGCATCTTTATACCCTGAGTAGATTGATGCAATTCTTTTAGAAGAATAGCCAAATCTGTAAGACCCCGAATTTTATGAAATAAAAGTATTCAATTTTTCTTATAATTATTATTCAGTAAATGGTTAAATTGATAAAAGTTTAAAGTTAAGGGTGATATATATAATTTTTTTCAAAATAAACAAGTAGTTATAAAATACTCATTGTTGTCTGGGAATATTCGTTTGGTCGTGGAATATTTTTACTGTCGGAGAATATTCGTATGACGATGGCGCGACCATTTAGGGCCCCATAATGTAATAACCGCTGATGAAGAAAATGACAAGTTTGAGTTTTTATAAATAATCTGTGTAATTGTTACCGCTAACACCGTTGAATACCGGTGGTTAAAATACGAATACATGTGGTTGCACGTGAAAGACATGGTATTACATAGTATTTTGAATTATTGATTCTTACGTAAGAAGGAACTACTC
The DNA here is from genome assembly GCA_020205615.1 of Panax quinquefolius. NCBI lineage: Eukaryota > Viridiplantae > Streptophyta > Magnoliopsida > Apiales > Araliaceae > Panax > Panax quinquefolius. The sequence continues at coordinate 81,309,105 of CM035152.1, forward strand.
AATAATTGTTACGATAATTACTACGTTGATATTTTATATTATTGTTGTTTCAATAATTGTCATTGCACAAGATTTCCCATTATCGGATCAATAATTCATATTATTTGAATAATATTATTAGATAGCATTATTGGCAATGTCTAGAAAGTTCATCAAGGAGAGGTTTGGTCACCTAATCATGTGCCGATGAAGGAGAAATCCTTATTGGAAAGCCTTCTTTCTTCTCGAACCGCCTCGGTTGTCATTATTGTGATTCTGTAATATTTTTTGTGAATAATTAATTATTAATTTATATGATAAGGAAATATTTATTTGATGCGGATATAAATGATGGATTTATTTATGTGGTTATAAATGAAGGAATTAATGTTGAGGTATTTTCTCAGTATTTTGTCGGAATGAAGGTATTAAAAATCAAATCGGTGTTCTTAAAGCTCTATTACGTGAGTTATAATTTTAATCCGAACGTTGGATCGTTGTGATTTTTGGATATGGTATACATATATAGTTTGAGTATATGTCCACAAATTTTGAACCGTTAAAAATTAACGTATGATTTGTTATGAATTTTAAGATGTGTTAAAATCATCCGTTTGTGGATTTTGGATATTTTCTATCTGGAATTTGGAAAAACTTAAAGCTACAAAGTTGTAGAGAATTCAATTTCATGTGGAATGGACATAAAATTCGTATTTTTCTGATAAAAGGGCTATTTATTATGAATTATTGAAGTTTAGAAAATTAAAATATTTTTATTAAATTATTGGGCGGGACCCACTTTTGTTTTATTTTGAAAACATGTGCTGAATTGGATATTCAAAGGTGATGGGCTGCCATTTTGTCAAAATGGCATGCGTAGGAAAAAATAAAAATATAATATTATTTTATTAATTTAGTCTCCTTTAGCGTTCTGACAATTTCCTATAAATAGGTGCTTGGGTTAGAATTGAAAATCATACCAGAAACATAAGTTTTCTCTCTCTATATTATCGAGTGTTTTTTGTGAGTATTTAGATACTTTGAGAGTTGTTATTCAGTGCAAGTTTCCTTTGACTTTACATCCGATATTCAAGTAAGAAATACTGCTCTTTTGAGGTAAGGGATTGTAAGGGTTATTATGTTTTTCAGTTTCGTAATTTTTCTAATCTTCAAAAATTCTGGAAAAATTTGAAATGATAATTTGATGAGTTTTCTAGATTGTGTCCAAAAATAACGATTTTTGGATGTATAGATTAGGAGTTATGAATTTTATGGGTAAAGACTATTTTAAAAGTAAACCTTTATAACTTCTTGTGGTTAACTCCAAAATTGGTGAAATATTTATTAGGAGTACATGTATATAACAGAAGTATACTCTGTAAATTTTAGAATTTTTGGATAAAAGTACAATTTATGATAAATTTCTAAATATTCGGCAGTTTTGGCCATATGAAAAATAGTAAATGAATTTTAAAAATTTCGAGAAAAATATATGTTCAATATGGGACTATATTCTGCTAAATCCCAGAAAAAAAAATTTGTTTGTACTGATTTGGTATTTTTCATAAAAATAGACTAGTTATGAGTAAATGAATTAAATATGTTATGTGAAGTAAGAAAATTAGAAAATAGGATTTTATGGCTTGAGAATACTATATAAGGTATATGCAGATTTTTTATAATGGTTTTGGTTATTGGTAATAAAATTTTATGAGTTTGGCATTTTCTGGATGATTAAATGCATTAATTAGTAAAGTGTAAACAATTAAAATAAATTATTTATAAATTTAAGAAATGATTGAAATATTGTGGTAATATTAATAATATTAGATTATGAGATTATTAAGTGATTTATAACATTTTGATTAAGGTGTTCTGAAATCGTTGATTTATGAAGCTTACTCTTGAAATTAAATCCATGTTTTGATTATATTGTTCTTATAACATTTTTATAATCCTGGTGATGAAATTTCTCTTTGACTTGAGTGTAAAGATGAGTAGATTATTGGTATGATCGTGACTATGGATTCTCTTTGGCTAGTAGTGCAAAAATGAATTGTTGACTGGTATGATCATGACCATTGAATTTATAATTGAATATCTTTAGCTTAAGTGCAAAGGTGAATTGATCAACATGGTTATAATTATTGTTTATATAAATTTTAAAATTATTATATATTTCTTTGAAATATTAATATCTTTGGCCCGTAGTGTAAAGATGACCTGTTGTTGAATATCTATGACTCGTAGTGCAAAGATGACCTGTTGTTGAATATCTTTGGCCTGTAGTGCAAAGATGACCTATTATGAATATCTTTGGCATGTAGAGCAAAGATGAACTGTTGATGAATATCTTTGGCCTGTAGTGCAAAGATGTCCTGTTGTTGAATATATTTGGCATGTAGTGCAAAGATGAACTGTTGATGAATATCTTTGGTCCGTAGTGCAAAGATGAATTTATTAGTATGATTATGAACCGGAACTGTGATTTGGATAACCATGATCTTTGATGTTTCAGGTAAAGACAGGTGATGAAAATTATCTTCGTCCCAGATGAGAAGAGGAATTTAGAACTACAATTATGATTATGAATTATATACGTTATTGTGGACAGAAACTATTGATTGATGTTATAGGGATAAAACATTGTTGGTGGACTTTTAACATGGAGAAGATAATAGACCTTATGGTTTATTTGACTCTTCTAATGGATTGCTCGTTCCGCTACAACTATGGTCGAAAAGTTTTATCATCTACCATATGTTCTAAATCTCTGATTTATTACTGACGAAGGCTATTGATAATTTAATTATCTTTAATTATGATATTCTTTACTGGGTTATTTGTGCTCACCCTTTGGCTTCACAATTCCTTTCAGGTAATAAGAGTGTAGCTGGGTCGAGCGGGGATAACAGGGGAATAGTGTGATGGTCCGAGACTGTCAAAGTTTCTCAACACATTATAAAATTGCATGACATACAATATATAATTGTATTGAGAACCTAAGATGTGTGTGTCATATATTATACGTCACTTAATAATTAATTTTGGTGAACAACAATAGGGTAAGGCGAACCCAACGTTGGAAGGGTGTTTAACCACTGTCATACAAGATATCTAATGACATTCAACCTCGTGTTATCATAAGATAGGGTTGTGCACATTCACTTGCTGAGTATATCTACGAGCACTACCTATATAATCTTGGAGTTTGGTTAAAATATAATTCTCAATTGCAGACAGTGGAGATAGTTATATGTCAAGAGAAGACTCACCATTGGAAGGAACATGATTGTAATCTTCTCATTTTTCTTTGGGGTCTATTGGGTCAACCAAGGATAATTATGTGGACATATGATATCTATCATAACCCAGACGCATGACCTCTCATGTACGAAGGTTTCCTTGAGCACTTCCCAAAGATTTTAATTTCTAAAATAGTTATTGACTGTACCTTTATGTAAGGTGCCATTGTGATGTGCTATCCAATGTTGGGATGAGAGTCACAGTTAGTTTATATTTGTATCAAAACTCACAACATATGTGTTGTTGTAATTTGCACAACAATTGTAGTAATAAAGTTGTGACGACCCCAAAACAGGTATACATCACCCATCTTGAGTCGCCAGATACATGCTACAAAATACCAATAAAAACTTAATTATACAACAATTGTGCAAAATACGACAAAACATAAGCTGAGAGTTTAAACATGAATATTGCCTTCTAGACAATATCCACTCTCAAAGGAGTCCTCATTATAATTATTGTCACACTATTTAACAGAATAATGAGGACTACTAATGCTATCATCCGAATCATCACTCCATTCCTCGACTGCGTCCCAAATTTATATTCTCATTTCACAGAGAACAAAGGAAAGAAAGGGTGAGCTTAACTAGCCTAGTAAGAAATGTTATGACTAAGATAATGAAGAATAAATTATCCTTAGCCTTCAATAGTATAACAACTGATAGAATACAATAGAAAATAAGTTTTAGATCAACAACTACAGCGGAATAAGCAATCCATTAGAAGAGTCAAGTAGAGCATGATATCTACTATCTTCTATGATTTAAAATGTTTTTCATCAAATTTATCGCCGAGACTCAGCTTAATAAATAAAATCGAATCATCCATGCATCACGACCAAGGATATTCATGTAATCATCAATGGTCATGATTATACCGAATAATCCCTGGTCATAATCATACCAACAACTGTCCATCAATGAACTACAGGCCAATGAGGACTTTCACCACATCATTCGTCACATTACGGTCATGATTATACCAAATAATCCCTGTAATACTCATCAACAGTTCTTTACTATACCAAGATAAAAAGAACTATCATCACCTGTCTTCACCTGAACCACCAAAGATGTTAGTTAAGTTCACAATTCAGGTTTATAATAATGTGAATCAACAATTTCTCCTTGCCACAAAGGCTTAATAGAACATTTACTCAATATCCTTACCCCAACGGCTAAAGATATTCAAATATAATAACAATGATCATACCAATCAGCCATCTATCTTTTGCACTACTTGGCGCCAAAGATATTCAACTATAAAACCTATGGTCATGATCATACCAATCAATTGCCTGTCAGTGCACTACGGCCAAAGACATTCAACTGTTAACTAATGGTCATGATCCTGCCAATCACATCATCGAATTATCCCTGCACTATGACCAAGGATATTCATTAGTATCACAAGTGGTCATGATCATGTCATACACACCAACCCATCTTTGCACTACGGGCCAAAGCTATTAATTAACAGTTCATCTTTGCACTACGACCAAATATATCACTCAACAGTTCATCTTAGCACGTAAGCCAAAGATATACTACTGTAAAACCAATAATCAACAGTCCATGTTTGCACGTAAGCCAAAGATATACAACTATAAAACCAATAATCAACAATTCGTCTTTGTACGTAAGCCAAAGATATACAACTGTAAAACCAATAATCAACTGACCATCTATGCCCGTAAGCCAAAGATGACTTTCATCACAATATAAGCATGAGGATGATGACAATGATATAAGCATTAATAAAACGAAATCAAGGATAAATATTAAAGACTTTAAATTTATCCAGAGTTTAAAAAATATCCAAATTGTCAACATGATATTGCTTTGTGGAGTAAAATTCAAGAATAATATTCATGTACCAAAAATAACTTGGACAGAAAAGAAATATATTTTTCGGGTAAATAGTACCTCATGAATAGTAACTCGTGAATAGTAACTCATGAATAGTAACTTGTAAATAGTACTCCGTATTCGTACATAGTACCGTATACATAAATAATGTCATATACACAAATAGTGCCATATACATGAATAGTGTCATATACGTGAATAGTGTCGTATACATAAATAGTAACCCCGACACAAAAAGATAAAGTTTCACAGGGTATACTGCTGTTATATAGATGTACTCCCAATAAAGATTTCACCAATTTTGGAGTTAACCACAAGGAGTTATAAGGGTTTACTTTTAAAATAGTCTTTTCTCATAAAATTCATAACTCCTAATCTATACATCCAAAATTAGCTATTTTTGGACACAATCTAGAAAACTCATCAAATTATCATTTCAAATATTTCAAGAATGTTTTAGGGTGGGAAAAATTATGAAACTGCCCCTGGAAGAAACCCCTTACTTACAACGGTTGAACAAAAATAATATTCCTTACGAATATTGAACGAAAATAATATTCCTTACGAATATTAAACGAATATAATGAATATTGAACGATAATAATATTCATACGAATACAGAAAATAATATCTCTTCAGAATAAAAATAATAACCCTCACCTCAGAAGAAGACTGGATACTGGAGTAGTGAAGTAGCAGACTACTCTTCTTCTATCTCTCTATAGCTTCTCTCTATATAGCTTCTCTCTCTATAATTGCTCTTGTGAGTCTTAGTGAATTGGCCAGAATGAAGGAAGAATGAGCTTTTATTTATAGGAAAATATTGTTTCAATAATTGAACATTTTGGGGCTCGAAATATTAAAATATAATACCTTCAACTTTTCTTTTATTTTTAATTTAGTCCTGCAAGTATTATCAAACTTGCACCACCTCCCCTAATAGTAAATCATGTGAATTAAAAGTAAATCATGCGACTCAATAGTTCTAAACATGTGAAAAAATTAATTATAGTATAATACCTTCATCTATACCTCCATTTTTAATTTAGTCATGCAAGTATTATCAATCTTGCACCAACTCCTCTAATAGTAAATCATGTGAATCAATAGTACACACATGTGAACACATAGTTATAAACATGTGAATTAATAGCAATTAATTGCTCATTTATCCGGTTAATTACCCGATTGGTCAATATAACCTCCAGACATTAATTATTATCGAAATAAATGTCAATTTCCACTAACACTAATAATTCCCACAGAATGGAATTATCAATTTCATCTTTAATCAACATGAACTTATTCATCATTAATATTATAACTCACAATATTTAACAACCAGATCGTTCCCAGGAAAGAGGTGGTGTAGCCCCAAATCTGGGTCCTAAATCACCACGGATCTGGTACAATCAATCTATAACTATTTATGGAAGATATAAACATAAATTCTTTATAGAATACACTTTACACTCTATTTCCCAAAAATCGAGTAACCTTAACTTATACACAATTCATAAACTATCTAACATATATAATTATTATCAAACTATACAATTACGAACAAGCTGCACATTTTATCCCAAGCTGAACTTGGCTTTAATCTTTTCCTGTATCCGAACGCATTCGCTTTATCTGCAATGTTTATCAGGATATAGCAAAGGTGAGCATGAAAGTTGCCCAGCAAGTTTAAATACAATTTAAGGATATATCATGATTGAAAGAGTTTGAATAATAAGCTGGCTATAATTCATCAATATAATTGAGAACTAGCACAAACAAACTTTTGACTGAACAAGTATTGAACATGAACAAATATATTTGGACCAACTGGTAGTGAAGGTGATCAGCCTTTCATACCTGACTTATACATGCAATATGTACAGAGTATAATTTCACATGGCAATCAAAAATGATTAACCATAAGCATATCTGAATGAAACAACTCTTAGTAGAGGTAAGTAAAACTTGCCAGAACCGTTGATTACCACTACGTAATTTATATCGCATTATCCGAAGACCTAATATTAGTAATATAGATCTCCAATATTAGAATAATATCATCACAGTATAATACTATTAAATTTATATACATAGAATAACCTAAACACATAACACATAACCCTATCAGTCTACAACACACATAAAACTCGGTATCAAGTCAAACTATTTTAGTCTAAGTTGAAACTGACACAATTCTAACATCCCGACGATCTAATCGGACAAATATCGAGTTTAAGTTCAATTAAACTCTGCCTAAACACTTAACAATATCTTAGATAATTTTCTTATCAGTCAAAACATTATTTATAGGCTTGTAATAATTTTCAGATAATTATTACTATTTATCGTAGTTTTTCAATCATTTATATCGTATTTAAATAAATTAAATACCATAATATTCCTTTATCATTAATATTTATTTATTATTAAATATTAATAAAATCATTACATTATATTATAATATATTTATAATATATCAAAGTATTTTTAATACCTTAAAATCATATTTATATGATTTTTAAATATTTAAATCCATTATCCGATAATTGCTTTTAATATTAAAATATTAATATTTTCATAACAAAATATCAAAAGTTATATTTTATAACGTAAAATATTTTTCTAATACTTAAATCATTTTATATGATTTTTAAAAGCATTATTTCTAATTTTCCATAATTTATTTAATATATTTATTAAATAAACTAATTACCATTAATATAATTTATTAATGAAATTTATCATAAAATATCAAAAGTTATTAAAATAACTTAAAATATTTTCTAACACCATAATATAATTTTTCAAGATTTTTCATGAATTAAAACCATTTTAAATAATTTATCTAATATTATAATTAAATAAATAAATACGTTTAATATTCTAAAAATATTAATTACTTTTGAAATATGCTCAAAATAATTAAAAACTATTTTTCCGACTTTAAAATAATTTTTAGAATTTATCTTGTATTTTCATAATTAAAACCATTTTTTTCAATTTATTTATTTAATTAATTAATTTACGGAAAATAAGTGTCACTAAAAGGGCTCTATAGCGTACGTAACAAATAAGCTATATGTGTTCTTGAGCTTGCGAAAAAACCATGTCGGTTATCGAGGGGGCTTAGTTTGAAGGTTCTGATTCAAGTGTTCATTACGCTTACGGGTTTCTAATTTGGTTAGAATCAAGTACTAATGTAATATTAGAATTACCAACTTGTTCCATGACCATACAATATCAGATCATAGAGATCTTGACCCTCAAAAACCTTGTCAGAGGTTGTTCTTCATTTCACAGGTTTTCCGAAATGAAGAATGAACAATGTTACCTTTTCAATTTTAGTAACTTGCAGTCTATGACTTGTTTGTGTGATCTGAAGGTTCGATCTTGAAGACCACATGACAGGGTACAAGTATAATGCATCAAACCAATCTAACAATATAACACTAAGCGATTAAGGATGGTCAAAGTTCTGACAGAAAAATGGTTCAAGAAGACTCTGGCTTACCTAGATTGTTCTTTAGGCAAATTAATCAACTATAGTTTAACCACATTTCTGACTTCGATTTTGTTATGGATCTAAGTGATATAAAGGCTTAAAAGTGTAGTACCCATGTCACACTACAAGTATGTAACAACAACATAGCCAAACAACTTATAAACAGCAAGATTCAAGCCCTGCAAAAATGCTATCAGACAAGATCTGGGTTTCTGGGCAACCCAGAAACCCATTTTCGTGATCGGTCAACGACCTTTGACTACTTATATCTTTCGATCTACACATGATCTGGATGTGATTCAAGTTCTAGATCCAAGACCTTTTAACATACAACAAGTACAAACCCTTAAAACACCACAATAATTAATAGAGACAGATCTAGAAGACCTGACATTTGACTGTCAAACACCATTTTTCCATTTTTCCAGATTTGAGAAATCTTTAATTCGTGCATCTAGATGATATAGATATATGATCTAACCACCCTGATCGCTATGTGACACCATCTAACACATATTTAACTAACAAACAACAACATTTACCACAATCTTGAAGATTTAAAAATTTTAGGGTTTTTATACCTTTCAATGCTTGATCTTGAATATGATCCATGTGATCTGATCTTGGATAGTTATGAACTGATACTAACTTATCTTATCTCACTTTCTCACTCTATATTTCAAATTTCAGAGAGAGAAAAGTCTTGGGAGAAAAAGAAAGGTAAAGTGGCCCTTCTCTCTCTCTTTAATCCATATAATTGATAGTATGCAATGTATATAGCAATCTAGATGACTGATATGTATTAAATTAGTCACATGGCTAGGCTAGGTTTTGGTGAACAACTCACCGAAAGTCAAAATTTACTCACCAACTTATTAAAAATACAAAAATGGCAAAATGGTCATTTGCCATACAATTTTTATTCTAGAATTGTAATTTGATAAAACCCTTTGGGTTTAATCCTTAGGGTTAAACCATTAGGGTTAAAACCTAAGCTTTCCATAATTCATTTTTCTAGGATTTCTAGATTAGGATTTTCAAAAATGAAAATTAACATTTGTAAATTATAATTAGAATTCTCTAATTAAATTAAACTTTCCCATTCATAAATCAATCTTGTTAATTAGGATTACTTTATCCCAATTAAAATTGCTAATTTAGCAATTAAGTCCACAATTGTGCATTAGGATTTCTAACGGAATAATTAGGGTTTAAAAATCTAAAATTAGGGTTTGCTAATTAATTAAGCTTTACCCTAATTAATATTATAATTAATAGCACTTAAAAATTATAATTGTCCTTTAAATTCCCAGACTAGGGTTTCCAATTTCGAAATTAGGGTTTTAGATTTCCGGTACTGAAATTAGGGTTTCGAGAACCGGTTTCTAGGGTTTCTTATCAAACGTTAGGGTTTTCTAACTGAACGTCGATATTCGACAATAATATTAGGGTTTGACACTGATAAAATTTATCTGGTCAACCCTTGACCCTTAACCACATTCTGAACACATAAACAACCATATACACAAAACATATTCACGTATTCACTTAATCTTAAATAATTCACTGAAATCCTACACAGAATTTTTAAATCTTCAAAATTCCTTCCCAAAAACGTCAAACGCATATACTTATTTTCTGTCTAGGTCTATTATTTGACCTTAAATAAATCATTTAAGATTTTAATAATTTGTCTAATTTCTCGGGTTGTCACATTCACCCCTTCTTCTAAGAATTTCGTCCCCGAAATTCACCTTACACCTTACTCCTTATACCATGCACTATACACCATTCATACACATCATCACATGCTACCCAATACACCACTCACAAGAGTTAAAATTTTTCAAATTATGCTGAGGGGTCATATAGACCATGAACACATAGTTTTAACGGTATTCATACAGCAAAACAATACATTACTTGGTATGTTTATAATCACAAAGAAGGTAAACTACCGTTGCTAGTACTTTAGGTGATTAGCCTATTGTACTCTTACGTAATGCATACCGTATTAATCATGTCTAGCGAATATTTACGCTACTTGATTGGATTATTTACCCAAACAACATAGTTCACCTCAGTCTTATCATAGGATTCCGCACCAAAACAATTTGGTTCAGGAAATTTCTTTCAATGAACACTTAGAGTTTTCATAAACATTAGTCTAGCTGAATCGAATAGCGTAGACTCATATCAATAATTCAATTCAATCGAATTATTTAAGTGTAGCCAAACCCCGTTGGCAAATTAAAATTTTGAAAACATTTTCGAGAATGACGTCATGGTGTTGTACTGTATTAACACTCCGTTTGAGGATGCCATCATTGTATGACTTTGTCATAACACATCATACAATAGTGGAATAACAATTTTATATCAAATTCACACTAAGTATTCATGTATTTACAACTCCATCACCTTTTTTATCATCTTTGCACCAGGTTACATGGTACATAAGTGATAAATAAAATAACTTTTGATATTTCAAATCATCTTCATCTAGCTGAAACAAGTAGCATAGACTATACTTTAAACCGTTTTAAAAATGATTACGAGTCTATTTTTCTTTAAAAGCACATAGTGCGTATTTATCTTGATGTCAAAATTTCGAAGTCTAGCATAGCCAGGAGTTTTGGAAAACTTATGTCTCCACTAATAATCATTTGCTTACAATCTATCTATTCCAATAATCCTCAATTCTCCATTTACACACAATTATACCCAGTTCATCAAACCGCACTTATGAGTTCATGAACTTGCCACAATCATATGAGTTTAAGAACTTACCCTAGTCAGACCTTTGGCGTCCATTCGCTGAGGGGTTAATAAATATTTCATATAACTATGAGTCAAGAATATCGCATAAGTATGAGTTTTAAGAACTCGTACTTAACCCTATATTCTCTACCTATGAACTATCTATTTGTTATACACACGAGAAAGGGATCACCCTCTTAACATACATATAGCAAATAGCGCGACACAATATTTCAATGATTATCAGTGCCAAAAACTAAGTAGTTGTTACACCAAGTTCAATTCCCCGCCCATACAAGGAATCATACAACTTAGCTGCCGATATGAGTCCTCAATTGAAATCTCCACCTAATCTTAACCCCCTTCTCAATATGAATTTCATTTAATCCATATTCATAATCTTTTCCTGAATCTTTACTAATTCATAGTACAAATGACACACAATAATCTTGCTGTAAACTTTCCAGCCATCAGATTGATTCTTTTCCCTGCTATCACCTTATCAGATCACGGGGTGATCTCATCATATATATTACGATTCATTTCTATATCTTGATCGTTTTATTTTACATTCTCCTATCCCTGCACTTTTATTCTTTTAGACTCGATCTATTAATCACTATAAACCATTTTTTTCAATTTATTTAATTAATTAATTAATTTCTAGAAAATAAGTGTCACTAAAGGGCCCTATAGCGACAGAACCGTCGTTATAGGTGTTCTTGAGTGTTCTTGAGCTTGCCCAGAAAACCATGTCAGTTATCGAGGGGCTTGGTTTGATCGGTTCTAGATTCATGTTCATTACGTTTTTGGGCTTCTAATTTGGTTAAAACTGAAGTACTAATGTAATAGTAGAATTACCAACTTGTTCCATGACCATACAATATTAGATCATAGAGATCTTGACCCTCAAAAACCTTGTCAGAGGTTGTTCTTCATTTCTGGGTTTTCCAGAAATGAAGAACAGACCAAGTGACTACCTTTCAATTTTAGTAACTTGCAGTCTATGAATTGTTTGTGTGATCTGAAGGTTCGATCTTGAAGACCACATGACAGGGTACAAGTATAATGCATCAAACCAATCTAACAATATAACACTAAGCGATTAAGGATGGTCAAAGTTCTGACAGAAAAATGGTTCAAGAAGACTCTGGCTTACCTAGATTGTTATTTAGGCAAATTGGTCAACTATAGTTTAACCGGCTACAACTTCGATTTTGTTATGGATCTAAGTGATATAAAGGCTTAAAAGTGTAGTACCCATGTCACACTATAAGTATGTAACAACAACATAGCCAAACAACTTATAAACAGCAAGATTCAAGCCTTGCAAAAACGCTATCAGACAAGATCTGGGTTTCTGGGCAACCCCCAGAAACCCATTTTCGTGATCGGTCAAAGACCTTTGACTACTTATATCTTTTGATCTACACATAATCTGGACTTGATTCAAGTTCCAGATCCAAGACCTTTTAACATACAACAAGTACAAACCCTTAAAACACCAAAAAAATTAATAGAGACAAATCTAGAAGACCTGACATTTGACTGTTAGACACCATTTTTCCATTTTTCCAGATTTGAGAAATCTTTAAATTCGTGCATCTAGATGATATAGATATATGATCTAACCACCCTGATCACTATGTGACACCATCTAACACATATTTAACTAACAATCAACAACATTTAACACAATCTTGAAAATCTAAAAATTTTAGGGTTTTTATACCTTTCAATGCTTGATCTTGAATATGATCCATGTGATCTGATCTTGGAAAGTTATGAACTGATACTAACTTATCTTATCTCACTTTCTCACTCTACATTTCAAATTTTAGAGAGAGAAAAGTCTTGGGAGAAAATGAAAGGTAAAGTGGCCCTTCTCTCTCTCTTTAATCCATATAATTGATAGGATGCAATGTATATAGCAATCTAGATGACTGATATGTATTAAGTTAGTCAATGGCTAGGCTAGGTTTTGGTGAACAACTCACCTAAAGTCAAAACCTACTCACCAACTTATTAAAAATACAAAAAGGGCAAAATGGTCATTTGCCATACAATTTTTATTCTATAATTGTCATTTGATGAAACCCTTAGGGTTAAACCCTTATGGTTAAAACCTAAGCTTTCCATAATTCATTTTTCTAGGATTTCCATATTAGGGCTTTCAAAAATAAAAATTAACATTTGTAAATATTAATTAGAATTCTCTAATTAAATTAAACTTTCCCATTCATAAATCAATCTTATTAATTAGGATTACTTTATCCCAATTAAAATTACTAATTTAGCAATTAAGTCCACAATTGTGCATTAGGATTTCGGCTTGAATAATTAGGGTTTAAAGATTTGAAATTAGGGTTTGCTAATTAATTAAGCTTTACCCTAATTAATATTATAATTAATAGCATTTAAATATTATAATTATCCTTTAAATTCCCAGATTAGGGGTTTCAATTTCCAAATTAGGGTTTTGGATTTCTGGTACTAAAATTATGGTTTCCAAAATCGATTTCTAGGGTTTCTTATTAGACGTTAGGGTTTTCTAACTGAACGTCGATATTCGACAATAATATTAGGGTTTACCACTGATAAAATTTATCTGGTCAACCATTGACCCTTAACCACTTTCTGAACACATAAACAACCATATACACAGAACATATTCACGTATACACTTAATCCTGAATAATTCACCGAATTTCTACTCAGAATTTTGAAATCCTCAAAATTCCTTCCCGTAAACGTCAAACGATACCCTTATTTTACGCTGCAGGTACATTATTTGACCTTAAATCAATCATTTAAGATTTTAATAATTTGTCTAATTTCTGGGTTGTCACAAGAGGGGCTTTCCGATAAGGATTTCTCCTATTAGCCTTGATAAGATTATCTAACCTCTCCTCGATGAACTTCTAGATATTGTTAATATTGTAAATAATAATATGAATAACTTTGTCGCCTCAATTATTGATTTAACAATATAACATATTATCACGAGATGATATCTTTGTGACAATAACCTGAATCAATAATATTAGAGATATGATCGTTAATTCTCAGTAGCAATAATTGAGTATAACTTAGTGACTTCTCACGTAAGCATCAATAATCAATCTGGTGTCTTCTTATGCAACCACATGCCAGATTCTTATTTTTACTACCGAGTAGTTTAACAGTTTTAACGGTAATACTTTCGCAGTTATTTTTATAAAAAGATAATTTTGTCGTTTTCTTACTACGACAATACTTCCGTTGTGGGGTCCACCAATGATTGTGCCGTCCTACGAATATTCCCCGGCAAAAAAGAATATTCTCCGACCAAACCAATATTTTATAACAACTTGCATAGTTTAAAAAATTTTCACATATCACCGTTAACTTTAACCTTTTATCAAATTAACCATTTACTAAATAGAATAATTATAAAAAAAATTGAATACTTTCATTTCATAAAATTCGGGGTCTCACAATTTCCCCTCCTTATGAAATTTTACCCTCGAAATTTATGTATCTGGTAGTTCGAAGAGATGAGAATACCTGGCTTTCTTTTCGGATTGTACCTTCTCGGTTATTTCCTCTCTATCACGATTTTCCCATTTCTCATCTCTTGTATTTCAGATATCATTCTAGAATATAATTTCATGATAAGGGTTAATTGACATACCACATATTATCTCTATATTCCGACCGACCAATTAAATAACAAATACACTTAGATAGGTCATACTAGCGAAGGAATTACCCTTTTCTCCCCTCCTAGTTCTTATCTCACATCTCAGCCAGGGATCATATCCCTAAGCTTTGATACCAACTGTGATGCCCCCAAAACAGGTATACATCACCCATCTTGAGTCGCCAGATACATGCTACAAAATACCAATAAAAACTTAATTATACAACTGTCGTGCAAAATACGATAAAACATAAGCTGAGAGTTTAAACACGAATATTGCCTTCGAGACAATATCCACTCTCAAAGGAGTCCTCATTACAACTATTGTCACACTATTTAACAGAATAGTGAGGACTACTAATGCTATCATCCGGACCGTCACTCCATTCCCCGACTCATCCCAGCTATATTCTCATTTCCTGAAGAGAACAGTGAAAGAAAGGGTGAGCTCAACTAGCCCAGTAAGAAATATTATGACTAAGATAATGAAGAATAAATTAACCTTAGCCTTCAACAGTATAACAACTGATAGAATACAATAGAAAATAAGTTTTAGATCAATAACTGTAGCGAAATAAGCAATCCCTTAGAAGAGTCAAGTAGAGCATGATATCTACTATCTTCTATGATTTAAAAAGTTTTTCATCAAATTTATCGTTGAGACTCAGCTTAATATTTAAAATCGAATCATCCCCGCATCACGGCGATGATATTCATATTCATCATCAATGGTCATGATTATACCGAATAATCCTCGTCATAATCATACCAACAATTGTCCATCAATGAACTACGAGTGCCAATGAGGACTTTCACCACATCATTCGCCACATTACGGTTATGATTATATCGAATAATCCCTATAATACTCATCAACAGTTCTTTATTATACCTAAGACAAAAAAACTATCATCACCTGTCTTCACCTGAACCACCAAAGATGTTAGTTAAATTCACAGTTCAGGTTTATAATAATGTGAATCAACAATTTCTCTTTGCCACAAAGGCTTAATAGAACATTTACTCAATATCCTTACCCCAACAGCTAAAGATATTCAAATGTAATAACAATGATCATACCAATCAGTTGTCTATCTTTGCACTACTGGCTAAAGATATTCAACTATAATTCCAATGGTCATGATCATACCAATCAATTACTCACAAGGTGCACTACTGATCGAAAGACATTCAACCTTTAACTAATGGTCATGATCCTGCCAATCACATCATCGAATTATCCCTGCACTACGACCAAGGATATTCATTAGTATCACAAGTGGTCATAGTCATGTCATACACCTTTGCACGTAAGCCAAAGATATACAACTGTAAAACCAATAATCAATAATTCATCTTTGCACGTAAGCCAAAGATATACAACCGTAAAACCAATAATCAACCGTCCATCTATGCACGTAAGCCAAAGATGAATTTCATCACAATATAAGCATGAGGATGATGACAATGATATAAACATTAATCAAACGAAATCAAGGATAAATATTAAAGACTTTAAATTTATCCAGAGTTTAAAAAATATCCAAATTATCAACATGATACTGCTTTGTGGAGAAAAATTCAAGAATAATATTCATGTACCAAAAATAACTTGGATAAAAAAGAAATATATTTTTCGGGTAAATAGTACCCCGTGAATAGTAACTCGTGAATAGTACTTTCAAGTATTAAATACATAATCACCGTATACATAAATAATGTCATATCATGCAAATATAGTGCCATATACATGAATAGTGTCGTATACATGAATAATGTCAGATACGTGAATAGTAACTCAGAGACAAAAAAGATAAAGTTTCACAATAAAATCCATATCAATAAATAACCAATTAATGCATTTAATCATCCTAAAATGTCAAACTCGTAAGATTTCATCACAAATAACCAAAACTCTCATAAAAAATCTATATATACCTTATATAGGATTATCGAAGCCATAAAATCCTATTTTTTAATTTTCTTACTTCACATAACATATTTAATTCATTTACTCATAACTAATCCATTTTCATAAAAAAAAATACCAAATCAAGACAAACAAATTTTATTTTACGATTTAGCGAGAATATAGTCCCATATTGAACATATATTTTTCTCAAAATTTTAAAATTTATTTACTATTTTTAATATGACTAAAATTGCCGAATATTTAGACATTTATCAAAAATTGTACTTTTGTCCAAAAATTCTGAAATTTACAGGATATACTGTTGTTATATAGATGTACTCCCAATAAAAATTTCACCAAATTTGGAATTAACCACAAGGAGTTATAAGGGTTTACTTTTAAAATAGTCTTTTCTCATAAAATTCATAACTCCTAATCTATACATCCAAAAATAGCAATTTTTAGACAAAATCTAGAAAACTCATCAAATTATCATTTCAAATATTTCCAGAATTTTTGATGGTCAAAAAAATTATGAAACTGCCCCTAGAAGAAACCCCTTACTTACAACGGTTGAACAAAAATAATATTCCTTACGAATATTGAACAAAAATAATATTCCTTACGAATATTAAACGAATATAATGAATATTGAACGATAATAATATTCATATGAATACAAAAAATAATATTTCTTCAGAATAAAAATAATAACTCTTACCTCAGAAGAAGATTGGATACTGGAGTAGTGAAGTAGCAGACTACTCTTCTTCTATCTCTCTATAGCTTCTCTCTATATAGCTTCTCTCTCTGTAATTACTCTTGTGAGTCTTAGTGAATTGGTGAGAATGAAGGAAGAATGAGCTTCTATTTATAAGAAAATATAGTTTCAATATTTGTGCATTTTGGGCCTCGAAATAATACAGTATAATACCTTCAACTTTTCTTTTATTTTTAATTTAGTCCTGCAAGTATTATCAAACTTGCACCACCTCCCCTAATAGTAAATCATGTGAATTAATAGTAAATCATGTGACTCAATAGTTCTAAACATGTGAAAAAAATTAATTATAGTATAGTACCTTCATCTATACCTCCATTTTTAATTTAGTCATGCAAGTATTATCAATCTTGCACCAACTCCCCTAATAGTAAATCATGTGAATCAATAGTACACACATGTGAACACATATTTATAAGCATTTGAATTAATAGCAATGAATTGCTCATTTATCCGGTTAATTACCCGATTGGTCAATATAACCTCCAGACATTAATTATTATCGAAATAAATATCGATTTCCACTAAAACTAATAATTCCCACACAATGGAACTATCAATTTCATCTTTAATCAACACGAACTTATTCATCATTAATATTATAACACACAATATTTAACAACCAGGTCGTTCCCAGGAAAGAGGGGACTTTCCGATAAAGATTTCTCCCTATTGGCGCGCAATTAGATTATCTAACCTCTCCTTGACAGAACTTCTAGACATTGTTAATATTGTAAATAATAATATGAATAACTTTGTCATTTCAATTATTGATTTAATAATATAACATATTATGCAGATGATACTGTGACAATAACTGAATCAATAATATGACAGATATGATACAGTAATTACTATAGCAATAATTGAGTATAACTGAGTAACTTCTCACGTAAGCATCAATAATCAATACCATGTGCTACTTATACAACCACGCCAGACATCGCTTTTTACTACCGAGTAGTTTAACGATAATACTTTCACATTTGTTATTTTTATAAAAAGATAATTCTGTCATTTTCTTACTACGACAACACTTTCGTTGTGGGGTCCACATATGATTGTGCCGTCCTATGGATATTCCCCGACAAAAAAGAATATTCTCCGACCAAACGAATATTTTATAACAACTTGCATAGTTTAAAAAATTTTCACATATCACCGTTAACTTTAACCTTTTATCAAATTAACCATTTACTAAATAGAATAATTATAAGAAAATTGAATACTTTCATTTCATAAAATTCGGGGTCTCACAAAAGTTGTAGTTATTTTCTGTACCATGTATTTGACGACTCAGAATAGGTTGGATGGATTGGACCTATTTTGGGGGCGTCACAGTTGGTATCAGAGCTTAGGGATATGATCTTTGGCGGAGATCGGGGAATAGAACTAGGAGGGGAGAGACGAGTAAATCCTTCGCTAGTGTGTCCTACCTAAGCTTATTTGTTGGTCGGTCATAATATAGGGATATTATGTGATATGTTAACCCTTGTTTTGAAGCTGTATTCTAGAATGATATCTGAAATACACGAGATGAGCAATGGAGAAATCATGATGACATGGAAGATGGAATCAAAATGAAAGCAAGGTATTCTCAACTCTTTGAAATACCAGTACGTAAATTTAGGGATGAAATTTCACAAGGAGGAGATTGTAAGACCCCGAATTTTATTAAATAAAAGTATCCAATTTTTCGTATATTTATTATTTAGTAAATAGTTAAATTGATAAAAGTTTAAAGTTAAGGGTGATATATATAATTTTTATAAAACTAAACAGGTAGTTATAAAATACTTTTTTTTAGGGAATATTCGTTTGATCGTGAAATATTCTTGCTGTTGGAGAATATTCGTGCGATGGCGCATGACCATTTATGGGCCCCATAATAGAATAACCGCTTGATGAAGAAAATGACAAGTTTGAGTTTTTATAAATAATGACGTAATTATTACTGCTAACATCGTTAGAATACCGGTGGTTAAAATACGATGTACGGCGTGGTTGCACAAAGAAGCACACGGTATTACATAGTATTTTGAATTATTGATTCTTACGTAAGAAGGCACTACTTAATAATTGTTACGATAATTATTTGTTCAATGTTTAATTTTATTGATTCAATAATTGCTACGTTGATATTTTATATTATTGTTGTTTCATAATTGTCATTGCACAAAGTAGTTCTCATTATCGGATCAATAATTCATAATATTTGAATAATATTATTAGATAGCATTATTGGCAATGTTTAGAAAGTTCTCTCAAGGAGAGGTTTGGTCACCTAATTACACGCCAAGAAGAGAAATCCTTATTGAAAGCCCCTCTTCCACGAGAACCTGCTGGTTGTCATTATTGTGATTCTGTAATATTATTTGTGAATAATTAATTATTGATTTATATTATAAGGAAATATTTATTTGATGCAGATATAAATGATGGATTTATTTATGTGGTTATAAATGAAGGAATTAATGTTGAGGTGTTTTCTCAGTAATTTGTCGGAATGGAGGTATTAAAAATCAAATCGGTGTTCTTAAAGCTCTAATGCGTGAGTTATAATTTTAATCCGACCGTTGGATCGTTGTGATTTTTGGATATGTTATACATATATAATTTGAGTATATGTCCACAAATTTTGAACTATTACAAATTAACGTATGATTTGTTATGAATTTTAAGAGGTGTTAAAAATCATCCGTTTGTGGATTTCAGATATTTTATGTCTGGAATTTAGAAAAACTTAAAGCTACAAAGTTGTAAAGAATTCGATTTCGTGTGGAATGGACATAAAATTCATATTTTTATGATAAAAGGGATATTTATTATGAATTATTGAGGTTTCGGAAATTAAAATGTTTTTATTAAAATATTGGGTGGGACCCACTTTTGTTTTATTTTGAAAACATGTGCTGAATTGGATTTTGAAAGGTGATGGGCTGCCATTTTGTCAAAATGGCATGCGTGAGGAAAAATAAAATATAATATTATTTTATTAATTTAGTCTCTTTTAAGCGTTAACAATTTCCTATAAATAGGTGCTTGGGTTAGAATTGAAAATCACACCAGAAACATAAGTTTTCTCTCTCTATATTATCGAGCTTATTTTTGTGAGTATTTAGATACTTTGAGAATTGTTATTCAGTGCAAGTTTCCTTTGACTTTACATTCGATATTCCAGTCAGAAATACTGCTTTTTTGAGGTAAGGGATTGTAAGGGTTATTATGTTTTTCAGTTTCGTAATTTTTCCAATCTTCAAAAATTCTGGAAAAATTTGAAATGATAATTTGATGAGTTTTCTAGATTGTGTCCAAAAATGGCAATTTTTGGATGTATAGATTAGGAGTTATGCATTTTATGGGAAAAACCTATTTTAAAAGTAAACCCTTATAACTTCTTGTGGTTAACTCCAAAATTGGTGAAATATTTATTGGGAGTACATGTATATAACAGAAGTATACTCTGTAAATTTCGAAATTTTTGGACAAAAGTACAGTTTATGATAAATATCTAAATATTCGGCAGTTTTGGCCATATGAAAAATAGTAAATGAATTTAAAAAATTCCGAGAAAAATATATGTTCAATATGGGATTATATTCTGCTAAATCCCAAAAAAGAAAAATTTATTTGTACTGATTTGGTATTTTTCATAAAATGAGCTAGTTATGAGTAAATGAATTAAATATGTTATGTGAAGTAAGAAAATTAGAAAATAGGATTTTATGGCTTGAGAATAGTATATAAGGTATATGCAGATTTTTGATAATGGTTTTGGTTATTGGTAATGAAATTTTTTGAGTTTGGCATTTTTGGATGATTAAATGCATTAATTAGTAAAGTGTAAAAAATTAAAATAAATTGTATATAGATTTAAGAAATGATTGAAATATTGTGGTAATATTAATAATATTAGATTATGAGATTATTAAGTGATTTATAATATTTGGATTAAGGTGTTATGAAATCGTTGATTTATGAAGCTTACTCTTAAAATTAAATCCATGTTTTGATTATATTGTTCTTATAACATTTTAATAATCCTGGTGATGAAATTTCTCTTTGACTTGAGTGTAAAGATGGGTAGATTATTGGCGTGATCGTGACTATGAGTTCTCTTGGCCACTAGTGCAAAGATGAATTGTTGACTGGTATGATCATGACCATTGAATTTATAATTGAATATCTTTTGCTTAAGTGCAAAGGTGAATTGATCAATATGGCTATAATTATTGTTTATATAAATTCTGGAATGATTATATATTTCTTTGAAATATTAATATCTTTGGCCCGTAGTGTAAAGATGACTTTTGTTGTTGAATATCTTTGACTCGTAGTGCAAAGAAGACTGGCTGTTGAATAATATCTTTGGCATGAGTGCAAAGATGACCTATTGATGAATATCTTTGGCATGTAGAAGCAAAGATGAATCTGTTGATGAATATCTTTGGCCCGTGGTGCAAAGATGTCCTGTTGTTGAATATCTTTGGCCTGTAGTGCAAAGATAAACTGTTGATGAATATTTTTGGCCTGTAGTGCAAAGATGAATTTATTAGTATGATTATGAACCGGAACTGTGATTTGGTATAACCATGATCTTTGATGTTTCAAGTAAAAACAGGTGATGAAAATTATCTTCGTCCTGGATGAGAAGAGGAATTTAGAAGTACAATTATGATTATAAAATATATACGTGATTGTGGACAGAAACTGTTGATTGGTGTTATAGGGATAAAACATTGTTGGTGGACTTTTAACATGGGGAAGATAATAAACCTTATGGTTTATTTGACTCTTCAAATGGATTGCTCGTTCCGCTGCAACTATGGTTGAAAAGTTTTATCATCTACCATATGTTCTATATCTCTCATTTATTACTGGTGAAGGCTACTTGATAATTTAATTATATTTAGTTATGATATTCTTTACTGGGTTATTTGTGCTCACCCTTTTGTTTCACAATTCCTTTCAGCTAATAAGAGTGTAGCTGGGTCGAGTGGGGATAACAGGGGAATATTGTGATGGTCCGAGACTGTTAAAGTTTCTCAACACATTATAAAACGACATGACATACAATATATAATTGTATTGAGAACCTAAGATGTGTGTCGCGTATATTATCGTCACTTAATAATTTATTTTGGTGAACAACAATAGGGTGAGGCAAACCCAACGTTGACGGTGTTTTGCCACTTATCATACAAGATGTCTAATGACATACAACCTCGTGTTATCATAAGACGGGGTTGTGCACATCCACTTCTTTGAGTATATCTATGAGCACTACCTATATAATCTTGGAGTTGGGTTAAAATATAATTCTCAATTGCTGACAGAGGATGTGACGCCCCCAAAATAGGTCCAATCCACCCAACCTATTCTGAGTCGCCAAATACATGGTACAGAAACAACTACAACTTCATTATTACAATTGTCATGCAAAATACGACAACACATATTATCAGTTTAAATACAAATATTGTCTTCTAGATAATATCAACACTCAAATGAGTCCTGATTACAATTATTGATACACTATTTTACAAAATAGTGAGGACTACTATAACCACTATCTTGAACCATCACTCCACACCCTGACTAGTTCCCGCTATATTCTCGCCTCCTGAGAAGAAAAATGGAACAAAAAGGAAAAGGGTGAGCTCAACTAGCCCAGTAAAGAATGTTATGACTAAGATAATGTACAACAAATTATCGTTAGTCCTCAACAGGGAAAAATCTGATAGAATATAATAGACAACAAGTTTCAGATCAATATTCGCAGCGAGAATAATAATTCATTAGAAGAGTTAAGTAGAGAATGAAATCTACTATCATCTATGAATTTAAAAGTTCGTCATCGATATTTTATCCCTGCAACATCAATCAATATACATCGTGAATCAAATAGTCATCTTTGCACTACAGGCCAAAGATATTAATCAGTCGGTCATGTTCATCTCAACACCTGTTCATCTTTGCACTACGGGCCAAAGATATTCATCAGAAATTCATTCATCTTTGCTCTGCAGGCCAAAGATATTCAATTATATAATCATTTAGGACTGAGGATGATGAAAAATATTTTTAAAGAAAACGAATCTAGTGAGACAAGAACAAATATTAAGGATTCGTACTTCGGTTTATCCATGTAAAAAAAAATACTCCATAATAAACTATTGTGGAGCAGAATTAAAAATGAAGATCAAAACATACATCCAATCAAAGATAGGACCTATAACAGACAATCTTGGACACAGAAAAGAAAATTTAATTTTTATGTGAATAGTGTCATATACGTGAATAGTGTCGTATACGTGAATAGTTTCGTATACGTGAATAGTAACTCTGACACTAAAAGGTAGAAATTATACAAGAAAAATCATCATGCTTCGTGAATAGTACTCATGAATAGTAACTCGTGAATAGTAACTCATGAATAGGAACTCGTGAATAGTAACTCATGAATAGTAACTCGTGAATAATAACTCTAACATGAAAAGATCAAAATTTCACAAGAAAAATCTTACCAATATTCCTAAGATAATGGTATTGAAAGAAATAATATCATTTAAAAAATAACATCCCTTACCTCGAGAAGACGATTTTACACTTAGAATACTAGATATAGTGTTGAAGGAACTTGCACCAAGTATAGCAACACTCAAAGTATCAAAATACTCACAAGAATACGCTTCGATAATATAGAGAGAAAGAGAAAAAACTTTAGTTTACGGTGTGATTTTCATTCTAACCTAAGCACTCTATTTATAGGAAAATGCTTAGAACACCAAAGTAGAAAATTTAATATAATATTATTATAAATAAAAATTTTTCACGCCCACCTAAGACCAACTGAATTCAGCATTCAACGCATTTATATCACATGTGGGAAACTCACCAAAAATGTTTTTCTTAAAAAAATAATTAAAACTTCAAAAAATCAATTATTCTAGAACTTCGGAACTTCAATAATTTATAATAAATAGCCCTTTTATTAGAAAAATTCAAATCTTATGTCCATCTCATAGGAAATTTAATTCTATGCAACTTTGCAGAAGAAAGTTTTTCCAAATTCCAAACAGAAATTGACCGAAATCCACATACGAACGATTTTACAGGCTATAATCAAATTTCAGTCAAGAAATGGGGTCCATAAACATGTTTAACATGTTTTTAACATTTATTGCAACAAAATACACTTCCTCCTCATTTAATCATATATCCCACATTCATTGCAAAAATATCACCATTATTATATTATTAAATATAATAATATATTTAAATAAATTATTTTATCAGAAAAGATAAAATATCAATTTTCAACAATTGTTACATTAAAAATTTTCTCTATCTATATCCACATAAAATGAAGATTTTCTTATCATATAAATCAATAATTAATTATTCACAAATTATATTACGTAATCACAATATAAACAACCCGTAGTTCCCTGTGAAAGATGAGGCTTTCCAATAAGGATTTCTCCTTACTAGCGCCCAATTAGGTGATCAAACCTCTCCTTAGACAGAACTTTCTAAACATTGCCAATAATGTTATCTAATAATATTATTCAAATAATATGAATTATTAATCTGATAATGAAAAATACTATGTAGTGACAATTATTGATACAACAATAATATAAAATATCAACGTAGCAATTATTGAATCAATAAAATAAAATATTGAACAGTAATTACTATAACAATTATTGAGTAGTGCCTTCTTACGTAAGAATCAATAATTGGTGCAATACCGTGTGCTACTATATTTTAACCAACGAGTATTTCAACAATATTAACGGTAACAACTACGCCGTTATTTATAAACAACTTATACTTGTCATTTTCTTCATCCAATCACTTTAGTTATGGGGCCCACACAAGGTCAAGCGCCATCGCATTTAATATTCCCCGATAAGCAGTGAATATTCCACGACCAAACGAATATTCCCTGACAACAATGAATATTTTATAACCACTTATTTATTTGAAATATTTACGCATTTTACCCATAACTAACCACATTAATCAAATCAACCCTTACTATTTCAAAATAATAAATAGAGGAAATTCAATTTCATTTAATAATAAGTTGGGGTCTTACAACCTCCCCTCCTTATGAAATTTCTTCCTCGAAATTGACGTACGTACCTGGTGTTTCCAAAAGGTTAGGATACCTCGCTTTCATTTCCGTTTCAAACTCCCGAGTCATTTCCTCAATAGCATGGTTCCTCCACAAAACTTTGACTTGTGGTATGACCTTTGTGCGTAGGACATGCTCCTTCCTATCCAAGATCTTGACAGGTACCTCTTCGTATGTTAAGTCTTCGGCTATCTCGTCCAGTTCTAACTCAATAACGTGGTTCGGGTCTTTCACATATTTACATAGCACAGATATGTGAAAAACATTATGAACATGAGACATACTTGGAGGTAACGCGAGTCTATAGGCTACATTTCCTACTCGGTCAAGAATCTGAAATGGACCAATAAATCGTGGATTGAGCTTTCCTCTCTTCTCGAATCTTGTAACTCCCTTCCATGGGGCCACACGCAACAATACATGATCCCCAATACTAAATTCCACGTCTTTTCGATGAAGATCCGCATAACTCTTTTTGTCGATCCTGTGTCATTTGTATACGTTGTCGAATCATTTGGATCTTTTCTATAGTCATACGTACCAACTCTGGTCCCAACAATGTTGCTTCACCCACCTCATCCCAACATACCGGAGAGTGACACTTTCGTCCATCTAATGCTTAAAATGGAGCCACACCTATACTTGCCTGATAACTGTTGTTGTAGGAGAATTCCACCAATGGTAAATACTTATCCCAACTCCCTTTGAAGTCTAGGACACAGAGTCTTAATAGATCTTCAAGAGTTTGAATAGTCCTCTCTGATTGTCCGTCCATTTGAGGATGGTATGCCAAACTAAATCGCAAATCCGTGCTCATAGCTTTCTGCAAGCTAACCAAAAATCATGAAGTGAATCTTGGGTCATGATCCAAAACAATAGATACTGGCATGCCATGCAATCTCACAATCTCATTCACGTATATACGAGCAAGACGTTCAATGGAATAAGTCTCCCGTATCGCCAAGAAATGAGCAGATTTGGTTAATCTATCAATAATAACCCAAATAGCATTTATGCCTTGAGAAATCGTGGGAAGACCCGTAATGAAATCCATGGTAATGTGTTCCCACTTGCATTTGAATCTCAAGTGGTTGCAATGGACCCTTTGGCACTTGATGCTTCGCCTTTACACGTTGACAAGTTAAACACCTCGAGATAAACTTTGCAATCTCTCTCTTCATATTGTTCCACCAAAATGTATGTCGAAGATCACGATACATTTTGGTACTTCCAGGATGGTTTTCAAACAGTGTATTGTGTGCCTCCATCATGATCTTGTTCTCAAATCAGAATCTTTAGGAACACAAAGTCTGGAGTGGACTCAAAGTATTCCTTCTTCATCGATTCTTACCTCTAGGATAACACCTTCTTGTACTTTCTTCTTCATACACATCATCTTCGGGTCTGTGGCTTGAGAAACTTTAACTTTATCGATTAAAGTTGGTTCTATGCGTATACTTGACATCATCGCACTCGTTCCTGCATATGATCTTCTACTCAACGCGTCAGCTACCATGTTTTCTTTTCCGGGATGGTATTGAATAGTGTGGTCATAATCTTTTTAACAAACCGAGCCAACGTCGTTCTGCAAGCATGTTGAGTTCCTTTTGGGTGAAGAAATATTTGAGACTTTTATGGTCTGAATATATCTCCACTTTCTCCCCATATAGATAGTGCCTCCAGATCTTTAGCACAAAAATGACTGCTGCCAACTCTAGATCATGAGTAGGATAATTCCTCTCACACTCTTTAAGTTGTCACGAGGCATAGGCGATGACTTTCCTATGTTGCATGAGAACACATCCTAACCCTTTGCCTGAAACATCGATGTAGATAACAAATCCATCTGAACCAAATGGTATTGTCAGAACAGGTGCCGAAATGAGTCTCCTCTTAAGCTCTTGGAAACTCTTCTCGTATTCCTCGCTCCATACAAATTTTGTATCTTTCCGAGTCAGCTGAGTTAACGGAGTAGTGATTCGAGATAATCCTTCCATAAATCATCGATAATAACCAGCAAAACCCAGAAAGCTACGTACTTCGATCACCGACTTTGGTTGCTCCCAACTTTGTATTGCTTTAATCTTTGTCGGGTCAATAAATACTCCATGTTTTGACACCACGTGCCCAAGGAATGCTACTTCCTCAAGCCAGAACTCGTATTTCATCAACTTAGCATAAAGCTTGTTTTCACGAAGCCTTTGGAGTACCAGCTTCAAATGGTTCTCATGATCTTCACGGCTTTTGGAATATATGAGGATGTCATCAATAAAGACAACAACGAACTGATCCAAATATTCCTTGAATACTCGGTTCATCATATCCATGAAAACCGCAGGAGCATTAGTCAATCCAAAAGACATTACTAAGAATTCATATCGCCCATTCCGAGTTCTAAAGGTGGTCTTTGGAATATCCCCAGTTCTAATCTTCAACTGATGATATCCAGAACGAAGATCGATCTTTGAAAAGAATCGTTCTCCTTACAACTGGTCAAACAGGTCATCAATGCGAGGTAGTGGATACCTATTCTTGATGGTGACATGGTTCAATTCTCGATAGTCAATACAAAGTCGCATACTCTCGTCTTTCTTCTTTACAAATAAAACAGGAGTGCCCCAAGGAGATGTACTAGGACGAATGAAACCGATGTCCAATAACTCCTGTAGTTGGACCTTTAACTCCTAAAGTTCAGTAGGAGCCATTCAATATGGGGTTTTAGAAATGGGCTTTGTACCAGGTTCAAGATCAATATAAAGAATTCAACTTCACGTTCTGGGGGTAGACCGGGAAGTTCTTCAGGAAATACGTCAGGAAATTTACTAAGAACAGGAATATTATTCAAATCCGACATGTCTTTATTCAAATTCATAACATGGGCTAAGAAAGCTTGACATCCGTTTTTCAATAAATGAATGGCTTTATGACTTGATATGACAATGATTGATTTTAATGGTTTAGTTGCTTGAATTCGTACAACAGGTTGGTTAGGAATATGAAAACTAACAACCTTACGAAAATAATCACTTTTGGCATGATGAGTAGTTAACCAATCAATCCCTAAAATCACATCAAAAGAAAGTATCTTTAAAGAGATAAGGTCAACAGGTAATGTGATGGTGCCAATTTGGATCAAACAAGATTTATAAACAGTGGATGTAATAAAAGTGTCTCCTAACGGAGTCTCCATAGATAGGTCAAAGTCTAATTTCTCTGGAGTTAAGTTTAAACGTTGAGCACAAGCAGGAGAGATAAATGAATGGGTAGCACCGGTATCTAGTAAGGTATAAACTTCGCAAAAATTTATGATTAGCTTACCCGTGATCACCTCATTTGGGTTCCTCGCATTTTGACCAGTCACGATAAACGCTCTTCTAGGAACCGTTGACTTTGTCTTTTCTGGGACAGCCTTTTGAGTCACCATCCCCCCTGGACTTGGTTTCGCTACAGTACAATCTCGAGAAATATGTCATTCCTTTCCACAGTTATAACATACCTTAAACTGTTGTGGATAGTTTGGGCTGATATGTCCCTCTTTTCCACATTTATAGCATACGATCGGTGGTCGTTCTCCTCCCTTAGAACCAGTTACTGCTGGTGCTGACGTCTTCACATGGTCATTGTTGAATATCCTCTTTTTAAAATCTCCTCCTGACTCTCTTCTTCTATTCTCATGGCCATGATTACCACCAGAGTGGTTATTGCTTTTGTCCGTATTTTTCTTTTCCCGATGGTTATCATTACTCCAATGACTGTTGTCACCGGTATGACCCTAGTTGTGGTCCCTCAGTTGAACGTACTCGTTATCTCTCTCTAATAATTGAGCAATGTTGACAACATCTGAATATAGAGAAAATTTATGAGAAATGAGATACTGACGTATGTCGGGTTTCAAACATCTCAAAAACATCCGCGTCATACGTTCCTCATTCTCCACCAAATGAGGTACAAACACGATAACTCCGCCGAACTTAAAATCTTTCGGACACCGCCATGTTGTTCTCGCTCCAGTCTAATAAACTCTACCTCCTTCATATGATGAATACTTTCGGAAAGTACTTATCATTGAACAGCTTTTTGAAATGTTTCCCAAGATATGTCTTTGAGTACGGTTTGGATGGATACGCTTCACGTATTCCCACCAAGAATGTCGCCTCATTACTGGAACATAAAGGTGGCGAATGGAACCTTCTATTCCTCCGTGCATCCCAAGACATCGAATATCTTGGTAATTTGCTTGACACACATTTTTGCCTTAATTGGATCCGGTTTTCCCTGCACTCGGTGGTCCCAACTTTTTGAGCGCTTGCATCAGTGACAAACCGTGCGTTGTTATCATTTCCACCTGTATTTTGTACACAAGTCTCCCTCGTCTGATTTTGCATGAACTGCAAAAATCTTCTAAACATCCCGTCGTTCATCGTTTGCTCAGTGGTGTTGTTTACAGGAAAAACATTGCCCGCCTGCTGCACGTTCTCCTCATTGGTGAGTAAAGGTGTCTCCACGGTCTCATTTACTTTACTGTTAACATTCTCAGTCACCATTCTCAAATACTGCCATAAAACAAGGGTTAATTAAAGAAATCAACATATCACATAATATCCCTATATACTGACCAACCAACAAATAATCTTATGTAGGACAAACTAGCGAAGGATTTACTCATCTCTCCTCTCCTAGTTCTATTTCCCGATCTCCGCGAAAGACCATATCCCTAAGCTCTGATACCAATTGTGAAGCCACCAAAATAGGTCCAATCCACCCAACCTATTCTAAGTCACCAAATACATGGTACAGAAACAACTACAACTTCATTATTACAATTGTCGTGCAAAATACGACAACACATATTGTCAGTTTAAATACAAATATTATCTTCTAGACAATATCAACACTCAAATGAGTCCTCATTATAATTATTGATACACTATTTTACAAAATAGTGAGGACTACTATACCCACTATCTTGAACCATCACTCCACACCCCGACTAGTTCCCACTATATTCTCGCCTCCTGAGAAGAAAAATGGAACAAAAAGAAAAAGGGTGAGCTCAACTAGCCTAGTAAAGAATGTTACAACAAATTATCGTTAGTCCTCAACAGGGAAAAATATGATAGAATATAATAGACAACAAGTTTCAGATCAATATTCGCATGCAGCGGAAATAATAATTCATTAGAAGAGTTAAGTAGAGAATGAAATCTACTATCATCTATGAATTTAAAAGTCCATCATCGATATTTTATCCCTATAACATCAAGCAATATACATCTTGAATCAAATAGTCATCTTTGCACTACAGGCCAAAGATATTAATCGATCGATTAATGTTCATCTCAACACCTCGCTCGCCTTTACACTACTTTCGCCAAAGATATTCATCAAAAATCATTCATCTTTGCTCTACAGGCCAAAGATATTCAGTTATATCATCATTTAGGACTAAGGATGATGAAAAATATTTTTAAAAAAAATGAATCCAGTGAGACAAAAGAACAAATATTAAGGATTCGTACTTCAGTTTATTCATGTAAAAAAAAATATACTCCATAATAAACTATTGTGGAGCAGAATTAAAAATAAAGATCAAAACATAGATCCAATCAAAGATAGGAACCGTAACAAACAATCTTGGACACAGAAAAGAAAATTTAATTTTTCTGTGAATAGTGTCGTATTTGTGATTAGTGTCGTATACGTGAATAGTAACTCCGACACTAAAAGGTAGAAATTCCACAAGAAAAATCATCATGCTTCGTGAATAGTACTCATGAATAGTTACTCGTGAATAGTAACTCGTGAATAGTAACTCATAAATAGTAACTCGTGAATAGTAACTCTGACATTAAAAGATCAGAATTTCACAAGAAAAATCTTACCAATATTCCGGCATAATGATATTGAAAGAAATAATATCATTTAAAAAATAATATCCCTTACCTCGAAAACACAATACTTCTGACTAGAATACTAGATATAGTGTTGAAGGGAACTTGCACTGTATAGCAACACTCAAAGTATCAAAATACTAACAAGAATACGCTTGATAATATAGAGAGAGAAAGAGAGAAAAACTTTAGTTTCTGATGTAATTTTCAATTCTAACCTAAGCACCCTATTTATAGGAAAATGCTTAGAACACCAAAGCAGAAAATTTAATATAATATTATTATAAATAAAAAATTTCATGCCCACCTAAGACCAACTGAATTCAGCATTCAACACATTTATATCACATGTGGGACACTCACCAAAAACGTTTTTCTTAAAAAAAAATAATTAAAACTTCAAAAAATCAATTATTTTGGAACTTCGGAACTTCAATAATTCATAATAAATAGCCCTTTTATCAGAAAAATTCAAATCTTATGTCTATTCCGCAAGAAATTTAATTCTCTACAACTTTGCAGAAGAATGTTTTTTCAAATTCCAAACAGAAATTGACTGAAATCCACATACGGACGATTTACAAGCTATAATCAAATTTCAGTCAAGAAATGAGGTCCATAAACATGTTTAACATGTTTTTAACATTTATTGCAACAAAAATACACTTCCTCCTCATTTATTCATATAGCCCACATTCATTGCAAAATATCACCATTATTATATTATTAAAATATAATAATATATTTAAATGAATTATTTTATCAGAAAAAATAAAATATCAATTTTCAACAATTGTGACATTAAAAATTTTCTCCATCTATATCCACATAAAATGAATAGTTTCCTTATCATATAAATCAATAATTAATTATTCATAAATAATATTACAGAATCAAAATATCGACAACCATGCCGTTCCCAGGAAAGAAGAGGCTTTCCAATAAGGATTTCTCCTTACTAGAGCGCAATTAGGTGACCAAACCACTCCTTAGACAGAAACATTGCCAATAATTAATCTAATAATATTATTCAAATAATATGAATTATTAATCCGATAATGAAAAATATTGTGTAGTGACAATTATTGAAACAACAATAATATAAAATATAAACGTAGCAATTATTGAATCAATAAAATAAAATATTGAACAATAATTAATGTAACAATTAATGAGTAGAGCCTTCTTACATAAGAATCAATAATTGGTGCAATATCGTGTAACTCTCGTATTTTAACCAATTTAGTATTTCAACAAAAGATAATCTTGTGAATAACTACGCCATTATTTATAAACAACTTATACTTGTCGTTTTCTTTATGCAATCACTTTCTGTTATGGGGCCGACACAAGGCTGCGTCGTCGTACGAATATTCACCAACAGCAAGAAAATTCCACGACCAAATGAATATTCCCCGACAACAATGAATATTTTATTACCACTTGTTTATTTGAAATATTTACACATTTTACCCATAACTAACAACATTAATCAAATCAACCCTTACTATTTCAAAACAATAAATAGAGAAAATTCAATTTCATTAAATAATAAGTTGGGGTCTTATAGTGGAGATAGTTATATGTCAAGAGAAGACTCACCATTGGAAGGAACATGATACTAATCTTCTCGTTTTTCTTTGGGGTCTATTGGGTCAACCAAGGATAATTCTGTGGACATATTATATCTATCATAACCTAGACGCATGGCCTCCCATGTACGAAGGTTTCCTTGAGTACTTCCCAAAGATTTTAATTTCTAAAACAGTTATTGACTGTACCTTTATGTAAGGTGCCATTGTGACGTGCTATCCAAGGTTGGGATGAGAGTCACAGTTAGTTTTTATTTGTATCAAAACTCACAACATATGTGTTGTTGTAATTTGCACGACAATTGTAGTAATAAAGTTGTAGTTATTTTCTGTACCATGTATTTGGCGACTCATAATAGGTTGGATGGATTGGACCTATTTTGGGGGCGTCACAAAATTTGTAATTTGTTTACTCAATCCGTCAAATTCTTCTCGAGAAACGGCATTAGACTGGTCAGAAGAAGACATGATTGGATATAGGCACGTGGCCTTTTTGGATTTTGAGCGGGTAACAGGCCTAATTATTTCCCTATAAAAGACGTATATAGTTTAGTCTTATGGATAATGTAAATGCTATCATAATGTGTCCATTTTAGGACTATCATCCTGCAAAAACGGGTGTTATTTGATAGCATGTCATGTATGCACAAATATTCATCATAGTTTCCATTACATAAAGATGAACATGGAATGAAATTACAAGTAAATTCTTTTACAAGTAATAGAAAATTGGAAAGCATGAAGAGACTTTCCTCCGCGTTTGGTTTATCAGAGGTTGACCTATCTTAGGGCTACTCTCGCGAATTTCTGGCATGAAGGTCCCCAGATTATCGCAATCTATGTGACGGGAAGTTAATCTGGTCTTTCAACTGGAGCGAATCTGGGTGGTGCCTTTCCTGAGCCTCGTTGGAATTAGTCTCCCTACGAGTCCAGTAATCAAACACTGACATGATAGCCTCCTGGTGGAGGAACCACACAACATACATTCACATACAACGTGTCTCACCGTTTATGAAAATGATGACATGTGCGAAGCACTAATATCACAGATAGATATATTGTAGTGTAGTAAGTAAAAATGCATTCATACACATTCATCATAAATGTAAATGCGACATTCACACACAAGCATATAACAGTTTTGAAAAACTTTTAGTAGCAGCTTAAGCCCTCTTACTGGAATCCCCAGCGGAGTCACCACCTGTCGACATCGGGATTTTTATTTATCCCTTTTCGTTACTTGTTCTTTGGTGTTCTCATGTTATGTGAGATTTCTTTGAAAAAAATAAGTGAAAAAGGTCCGACATGTATAATGTCGACGATTTGACCTTAAGAGTCGCCAGCTGGTGTTTTTAACTGGTTGCACCAACGCAATCGAGAAAAGGTTTGCACATTGACCCAGTGATGTAACACTGCTAAACGGGTCTATGAAACCGAGATTCATTTGAGTTCGGGGGCTTGATTATGTGGAAGGAAGGTGTTAGGCACCCCCCGACATCCGTGTTGCCATGGTGACCGCAACTTTTCAAGAAACTGTTATATGAATGTGTGTGTGTGTGTGTGGATCAATGTGCAATTTATTTGGAAGTAGTATAAGGCCTCGTTCGCACCTATATACAAAGGGTTTGAATTTGTATGAAAATTCAGTTTTAAACATGATATAGCAGTGAAGTTTTGTAAAAGAGGTTTTTCAAACCCTGTGTTCAATAGTAATTGAGACCTTTTCATACTTCCATTTTATTATTAAATGTTCGGCTTGTTTGCTTTTATTTTTGAGATGTGAGGCATCTTCGAGAAAATAATATACAACAGTGTTGAACTCCTCATGGGCATGATAGCCATCTAAGGAAATTCAAACACCGTAAATAATGTACAAGCCATTATAAATTTGAAAATGTCCATCACGCTAACAAGAATCTAAATTAAGTAGATCAATCTATGATCACATGATTCCTAGGCTCATATGATACCGCAGCTTTATATGAAAAGCGATAGCGCTTATATATATAAAAGCAATAAATATATATATACTGATGATGATCAACCACCACGAAGCACCTCCACGGGGATCGAAATGTAAATATATAAAAGCGGTAAATATATATATATGGACATGATCAACCACCACGAGGCACCTCCACGGGGGATCGAAAAAGTAAATAAAGCTATAAAGATTTATCAACCGCCATACAGAGTAAACTCGAGTGGGATTAAATGTAAAGAAAGCAAGAATATCGATCAACCGCCATGGTAAACTTGAAAGGGACTAAATGTAAATAAAGCGTTAAAAGGCCTCAAAATAAACTCCTGGGTCGGATGTAAATATATATATATATATATATATGTATATATAGGACATGGTTCTGTCCCACTCCGGACAGACAAAATCCAACCCTCAAATTTTATTTTTTAGAACAACTAAAATAAATAAATTATGGAACTAAATTTTTTCATAATATAATGTTTTGGGCTTGATTTGGAAATATATACCAAAATGTATGTATACGATGCCATGCATTGTATATATATGTTTTGGTATAGGCATCCAAATCACACTCAAAACACTATATTATGTAAAAATTCAGCCCATAATTTTTATTTTTATTTTAGTTGTTCTAAAAAAGTAAAAAAAAAAGGTTCGTATTTTAATAAAATGAGTCCCACCGGATCCGACTCTCTCTCTCTCTCTCTCTCTATATATATATATATATATATATATATATATATATATATATATATATAAGCAAGTAAGCGCTCTCCGACATAAGTCTAGGCTCAATCGAGGCATAACTCGATAATGTTAGTCCATATATAAATATATACATATATAAGTATATATATACAAACGAGAATTAAAACCACGGATCAAGTCCTAAATATACGCACAACACGACTCTCAATGTGAAGAATAGTGTGTGAAAAGATGAAGAGAAATGCTTTATAGAGTGTGAGAAGGCTTACGTTGGGTGCCAATGCGCAGCTTCTATGACTTTATATGGATAAACACTCACCACGCCAGTAAAATATAGCTATATGTGAGCTAACAGGTGTTTAAAATGAGAATGCACTCAATATTGGGTGTGTACAGAGCAAATTGGATAGGGCTTCATCGCCTCTTTCTCTCTTGAATATGGCCACCCCAAGCTCTATATTTATAGAGCTTGGAGTCAGTGTATTACTGCTGGCAAAGAAATGCCCGGGCCCAAGAGTCCCCTTACTATGATGTCCGCTCGAACTTGTGGAACTTCAGTCTGAGCATCCGAACGATGTGTACAAGACCTTCTTCGGACCGCTTTTTTCGAGAGTTACGCAATGACATGGGATTAGAGTTACCCATGGTCTTCAAGCTTCAAATTCTATCCGGTGTGCTACCACGCGTAATAGTCACTCGGGATTGGAACTCCTTGGCTCTTGTGGGATATTTTTGTATGTATGTATGTATGAAATATTGAGATAGCGCGCAAGGGTTGAGGTGGCAAGATGAAATTTTGACTCCTCATCGGGGTTATCTCCTGTTTAGATAGCGAGCGTTGCTTCATGGTTACATCTCGAGATTGGATCACTGCAAGTGTTTGAATTCCGCAAAGTCATTTGTAAGTGTGCATGTCTTCCTGTTGTTATCTCCGGGTCTTTGGAATGAGTGCCTCGGCAGGAGGTTTGAGATTGAAGCTGATCGCATGCATTTGAAACAAGCATTTCTGGAGTTATCACCGAATCGCAACAACATTCCTCAGGGTTATCTCCATGACTGAAACTTCAAGGTTATCTTTGAGGTTGGGCCCGATACTCCCGATGTGTGTTCCGGGTTGAGATTGAACTTCTGGTAGTATCCGGAATGGATGTGAGCTTTCTTCCAGGGTTATCTCCGAAAGACGAATCTGCCCTCCTGCAATGTTAGTAACAGGTGTGCAGAAAATTTCGAGTGTCTACAACACTCAAGAAGAAGGGAAAGAATAAGAGAAAGAGGGACAACAACAGTGATAGTTCTGAAAAATTTAAACCTGAAGAAGAGGCAAGTCTATAGCAAATGTGGAAAGACTCACGTGGGAGAATGCATGATGTGGAAGAACGTGTGTTTCAACTGTAAGCAGGAAGGAAATATTTCCCTACATTGTCCTAAGCCAAATATAAGGAAGTGTTTTTCATGTGGGAGAACAGGTAACGGATTCAATAACTATACCAGCAAGAAGACGGGTGAAGGGAGTAGAAGGTAGACAACTTAGATATAAGCGATAGTATCTTTTGGTAGTAGGTTATGATATTAACGGTTGTAATATCGAGAACGATGTGTGAACATATGTAAATATATATATATATATATATATATATATATGTTTGTGTGAATGAAATCTTTATTTTCTATATGAATATAAGATTAATTTATAAGTTCTTAAAACTCATACTTAGGGTAAGTTCATGACTCATAATTATATGAAATGTTTTGAACCCCTCAGTGAATGGACACCAAAGGTCTGACTAGGATAAGCTCATACACTCATATAATTGTGGCAAGTTCCTGGACTCATAATTGTGGTAAGTTTGATGAACTGGGAATAGCTATGTGTGAATAGAGAATTGTAACTTTTTATGTAAAGTTGGAGAATTACAACTTTTTGTGTAAAGTTGTGTAGGTTAATCCTAAAATTTATTTAAAAAGGGATAGTAATATGTGTTAAGTATTAAATGTACTATGTGCTATTTGAATAAAAATGTGATTATATGAGAACATTGTGTCAAATTCTTATTGTGTTGTTAATAAGAATTTGTGTAGAATTAATGTAAGATTTTTATTTAAATCAGATCATGCCGCCTAGACGACAGAATCAAAATCAAAGAGAAGAGAAGTCAATGAATAATGAAGGAGGTCAAGTGGACCCGATACAGAATTTTGTGGATATGCTAGCCCAAGCTATGGGAAATAGAGCTTCAGCAGCAAGAGCGAGAAATCAGCCAGCTGATAGATTGGCGAATTTTAAGGACTTTAAAGCGGTAGGATCACCGAGATTCAAGGGAACCACGGATCCGATTGAAGCCCAAACGTGGGTAAAGGAGATAGAGAAAGCATTCATTATTATGCGAGTGGCAGAAGAGCAAAAGACAACTTTTACAAAATACTTGATGAAGGGAGAACCCAATTACTGGTGGGAGACTAATCAGGCGAGAGCTGGTACATCGGTGGAGACTTGGACAAGATTCAAGGAGTTTTTCTTTGAGAACTACTTTTCTTCGAGTATGCAAACTCGGATGGAAGTTAAGTTTTCGGAACTGAAGCAAGAGAACATGTCGGTGTCTGAATATGCTGCTAAATTCAACAAATTAGCGAGATTTGCACCTCATCAGGTGGATACTGAATTATGTAAGGCAAGAAGGTTTGAGAATTGATTGAAGCCGGGTATATACAACAAAGTAGTCGTATTGCAGATTAATACGTTCGCGACTTTGTTGGAGAAAACGATAATTGCTGAAGGGGGAAGCGAAGCTGCATCCCATTATAATCAGGAGAAGAAGAAGAAGAAGACTACTAAAGGAGGTAGTAGTGCTGTTAGTAATCTGAACAAAAGAAAGTGGAGTGAGAATACCCAGTCGGGTAACAAGACAGAAGGGAATAAGAAAGGAAGGGAGCCATGTGCAACTTGTGGAAAGAACCATTCGGGAGTTTGTCTAAAAAAGAAGGGAGTTTGCTATAACTGTGGTCAAGAGGGACACCTGTCACCCAATTGTCCCAGTCCGAAGAAGATACAAGGATGCTTTGCTTGTGGATCGACTGATCATATGGTTCGTAACTGTCCGAAGAGAAATGTTGAGAAGGAAAGTGTCAACAAGGGACCCGGTAGCGGAACCTTGGCGATTAAAGGACCTGCAGAGTTAGGAAGACCAATAGCCCGTACATTCAACATGACGGTGCAAGATGCATTAGCTTCTCAGGAGGTGGCAACAGGTAACAATTTCGCTTAATACTTAAATTACGCGAGTAATATTGGTTAGATATCACTATGAACTATTTTCATTTATAGATCCAAGTCACAGGTTAGAATATAAGACATAAATTAATATTGTGTTGATAAGAATGAATTGATGATACAACTTTAAAAGATTATAGGGTATAAGAAAGCAGTGATTCCGAGGACGGAATCGTTATAAGGAGGGGAGAATGTAATAACCCGAGATTTTGAGTAATCCGAATATTTTGAATAAATTTTTTTTATATAATTAATATTGATATTGATTATCAATACTGTGTTGTGTATCGGTGATACAAGTTTTGAGAATTAGTCAATTTGTCTATTAACTAAGAAATAAGAGTAGAGTTGTTCTTAACTGAGAATTTAAAACCCTAACCCTAAGTTCGGATAGGGATTTGGTAGAAAATATAATTTTAATAATTGTGTTGATGAGTGCATGTAATACCCGAGAATTTCCACGTATTATTAAATGAATATATTAATGAAAATAAAATTTCTGTGAATATAAGTGTTATTAATTTGTGAGTCGGTTAAATCGATTGATTCGTATTAGATCGATGCGTATTAAGAAATGTGAACTGTCAATGAGAATTTTGGAATGCCTTGTGTGGCATATTGTGAAAAGAGGAAATCCATTAAGCAAATTAAAACGAGAATCTAGAAGATTAATAGTGTATGATCATGAGATTTTATATAAATCAATATGCTCTTAGACTTGTAATATCACTCTTGTGGACATTAATTCATGTCGAGAAAAATGAGTATGGCGATAGGGGTTGACACTGGCTTAAGCTAAACCAGTCTTGGCATCTTTGTCGGGCACGGTAAGAAATGCCGCCTTGATGGTCGTATTGGAGAAAATTAATTTTGTACTTTGAAAATTAAATGGAACAATTCTATGATGTGTGTGACATTAATAAACTATGAAAAAAGTGCGCAAATAACCAATATTAATTGTTAATTGTTATATTGATTAATTGATGATGGTTGTGGTAGAAAATTGATTACTTGTTAATTAATTAATAATATGTGATTATTATTGTTTGAAATATAACTATAAAAGTATAATAAGAATTATATAGATAAATAATGAATTTGATTTAGGGGAAAATGTCATTGTCTGGGTTTTGGATGTTCTATAAATGAGAGCTCTCCTTCCATTGTTACATTGCTGAGAATTCAATTGAAGGTGGGGTAGAGAGCATACAAGTATTCTAGAACATTGGGAGTTCATTAGAAGCAAGTTCATTGCACATTGCAGAGGTATAAGTTATTTTCCTTGCTTCCATTTCATTCTCTGTAAAAATGGAGTTTGAGTTCTTAGAATTCAAATTTTTGATTTTGTGGAATTAGATGTTAATGAGGTTGGGTAATGTCCATATAGTTGTTATATGACCATATGAGCATGTTTAAACTGATACATGAGTGTTTAGGAACGAATTCATGACTAAATTTTGTGGTTGGGCTGAAGTTCTCACTCAAGGCATCACGTTCTCGGCTTGAACTGGACACTGCAGTGCCCACTCTGGATTAATGACTGAGGCGCTAGCGGCAAATGTTGCCGCAATCTTGAATTCAATTGAACTTATATTTTGAAATCTGTTATGTATTGATCAACCATTATGACTTAAAATAGCATGAAAGCATGTGTAAGGTGTATGTATAAGTATATTAATCTAAGTTGAGCATGTTTTAATAGATTTGCAAGATTAACGAAGGCATATGGTTTAAATGGAGATTTAGACTTTAAGTTTTGAAAACAAACTATGTTAGAGATCATGTTCTGCAAATTGTGAACCTAGTAAGCTATACATGACTGATTTTACACATAGATGAGCATGTTATAGTATACATAGTCCCTTTGAGCATTACCAAACTTATTAAGCCTTGTGTTAGAAATTTTTCAAGAAAAGGCTTAACTTAGTGAGCTAACATGCATGATTCTACATAATGTATATTCTGACTTTGTAAGCATGTTAGTATGACTTAGAAATACAGGAATAAACCTTTAGCTTGTGATTATGTGATTAGAAAGGAAGCATGAACAAGTTGAACTTACTAGTAAGCTTTGAATGTGAATATTGTCAAGCTACCATGAGGACCAGAATCTGACATTTGTGATCACGTTTGATGACACTCTTAAACTCACTCATGTAGCATAAACGTATATATACCATGCTTGTGTAACACATTTCAAGTAAAGCACGAACGAAGCATATTTTCAACCAAAACGGTGTTAGTTTCACATATGTGTTATGAATACTCACAAGCATGTCTAATATGAGTTTTGTAACTATCTTGTGTGTTTAGAGAGCAAGCATGATAGAATTTATGGTTTTATGACCTTGAATGGCCTTAACTTGTTGAAATGTTTAATTTAGAAATATATCATAAAAAGGGAACCTAGATTGACTTGAGAAGCATGAAAAGACCCTTTACATGAAAAATATATCATGTATGATTGTTTTGAGTCAAGCACGATGAGAGACCACAAGGCAAAGAAATAAGTCTTCAGATAGCCGAGAGGATGGCAATTACTTTCTCTCAAGCTTAGCCACGGGCGCAATTGCACTGGGTCCGGAACCTCGAGTTCTGCGTGACATTTTTGAATCGATGTTTGAAGCAGACCTATAAGATTACTTTAACTTATCTTATATGACCAGTATATTATGTAATATGTTAAGAAGCATGCTATGTGATAGAGACAAATGCTGATCATAACTTCCAAATGTTAAGTCCGAAGAATGTCTTCAAGAAATTAGGCAATCAAGACATCGTTATATTTGTGATAACTTATAAACTGATTTTGTACCACATGTACATACTTGAATCGTGTCAAGCTTGTTTAAAGACTATGTTAGCTAATGAATATCTTGTACTTATAATACGCTATATTAGGATTCGAAAGTGTTAATTTATTAACGTGGATAAACTACGCTTAAGGAAAGTTCCCTAAACTTACTCTAATTATTATTGAGCGAGTTTCCTTGAACTTCACTCTTGATTGTGCAAGTTCCTTGAACCCTACTTTTAAACCTATCTTGTGAATGTAAGTTATCCCGCTTATTCGTTCAATCGAGTTAGTATGCTTAAATTCTTGTGAAAGTTATTATTCATGTTGAACTTAGTATTGTTCTTGAATATTGTGAAAGAGTCGATACCATTTGATTTGGCTAGACTATATGCATGTTTATAAAAGTTGTCCAAACCAATTGATTGGTGCAAAAATCTTGAAAACTAAGTTGGACAACCCTTTTGGTAAGGGGAGTGTATGTCGTTGGAAACCCCAACACATAATTGAATATTATGGCGGTGTTATGCATAACGTAAAGTATTGTAGACTGATCATCTATATTACTTGATATTTTTGGGTTATCAATTTAATATTGGTAACTCTAGTGGAAGTTCAATAGTCCTTAGTGACTACTCAGTATAAATTGTTTATTCAGTTGGATATTGATAGTCATTGAATTCATATATCTCTGTTGATTTATATTGAATTATCATCTTTATTACAAGAATTATTGATATTCATTACTCACGATATTATTCTGAAAGTATGAACTAACTTAGAGATGATACTTCGATATTTCAAACTCGTTTTATGAAACTCTTTACCTTTGTTGTATATTACTTGCTGGGCAATTTGTGCTCATCCTTGCTTATTTAAAACCTTTCAGTTAAAGAGGAACAGGGAGGTATTTCTGGAACAGACAAAGGCAAGGGCAAGGCTACCGACTAGCTTGTTCCTTTTATGTTTATGACTAATATGTTGTACTAAGACTATTTTCAAACTATGTTTAAACTTAAGTAGGATTATGTAATAGGTCTTTATTTGATACTATTATGTAATCTATTAAGTACTGTAGGTTGTGAGACTTGGGGGAATAATTATAATAAATCATTGTACATTATTCTAAATTAGATTTTCCATTGTGAATGTATGTTTTTAGTTATTACAGTAATACTTTGAGCACGTGATGAACCGAATCCGAGTGACCAAGTGGAAGTCCGAATTTGGGGGTGTCACAGTACGCATTTGTATTGTATAAAGTTATTGATCAATGATTGATCGGATAGGGTTTAGAATTTGTAAACACTAATAAGGGATTAAAAACCCTAATCTCAGGTTTAGAAACCCTAACGTACAGTTATGAACACTAAACGAATGACGGGAAGCCCTAATTTTAATTTGGGAACCCTACGCTCTAATTAAGAAAACCTAATCCTAATTAGTAAGCACTAATGTGATTGGTAAACTTTAAGATAATTACGAAACACTAATTATATTTTAGTTATAAAATTTGTAAAATTCTTTAATTGTTAACTTGTAAAATTTGACAATAACTTTAGTTGGTCACCAACTAATTTGACCTTGTAGCTTATAAACTCCAACAAATCAGCCTAGCTCATCAGCTATGTTAGCAACATACATTGCATCTAAGTATTATAAGAGATAATGAGAGAGAAAGTCCACAAAAATTGGTTCATTTGCACCCAAGCTCTCAACAACTCTCTTTCTCTCCAACCTCCGAATTTCTTAAGTGTTTCAGTCACTGACCAAGCCCCTAGATCATCAAGATCAGTAGAAAAGATTAAGGATCAAAGATTGGTCAAGAGAGGTATAAGCCCTAACTCACCTTTTGATCTTGTATACTAAGTAAAAATTTGTGTTTATGCATTTATATAAGTGCTAGAATATATTTTATGGTGATCTATGATGATCTATCATAGATCCATCGCATCAAAGTGGGTAAAAATTAAAGTTTTCAAAAACTGTTCTTGAGCCTTAAAAGTTGTCTGACAAACATATGTCAATGGCTCCAGATCTTTCCCTGTTTATGATTTTTGTTGTTTTATGTTTTGAATCTGTAGTTTGGTATGAGATATTTGATCTAGAAGTGGAATCACAATCATTCCAT
Source organism: Panax quinquefolius (assembly GCA_020205615.1). Taxonomy (NCBI): domain Eukaryota; kingdom Viridiplantae; phylum Streptophyta; class Magnoliopsida; order Apiales; family Araliaceae; genus Panax; species Panax quinquefolius. Next base: position 81,353,418 of record CM035152.1, read on the forward strand.
GTCCAGATTGTAAGATATTCTTGGTCAAAACCCATTGACCGAGCATGACCAAGAGTTTCTGGGCAACCCAGAAACTCGTTTTTAGTGTCTGACAGGATTTTGTTAGCTCGAGATCTGTCAGGTGTTATGTTGTTTGATGATGTTGTTATATCTAGATTATAGCCTGTTATATGGACTTTAGATCCATGGCTTTAGATCCCACAAACAGTCAACAGATTGAGTCTAGTGAGTGGTCAAACTTAGCCACTCGGTCACGGATAGAGTTTCTGGAAAAACCCAGAAATCGGTTGAACAATGATTCTGACAGGGTTTGACCGGGCTTAATCTGGAGAATGTTTGTTGTTGAACTGACCTGTTGATTCCTATGAGTTCCTTGACATGGGGACTGTATACATGAATCATTATATAACAAATTTGATGACCAGAACATTTGGATATTTGAGCCACAACCAGTAATCAAAGTCGTACGGGTTTCGGGTAACCCGAAAAAGCCCGTAAAGCTTCTAACAGCTACTTTGAAGCTTTTGATCATGCATCTATGTTGTTGTATAACCCAGATGATGATTGAAACTTGTAGTACTACATACCTACTACAAGATCGAAGTTTTAGAAAGCCAAGAACATCTTAAATCGAGAATTTAAGGAGGTCAAACCTCGACCACCTTCTAATCGGTTCGCTGTTCTTGAGCCCAAGAACACCTACAATGACGTGAGCGCCGCTTATAAAATATAGATGATTGATGTAATTATTTTTATTTTCCTAATTTTCGGGAAATGATTAAAAATAGAAAATAAATTCTAAAAATTACAAAAATGGTTTTAAAAATTATTTTAAATTATGAAAAATAATTTTTGAGAATTTCAGAATATTTTTCATTAATAATTATAATTTTTGAATAATAATTATATTTAATTTATTTAATTATTATATTAAATAAATTAGATAAAAATGAATTTAATATTATAAAAATCATTTTTAATAAGAATAAAGTGTTTAAAAATATTTTGAGTTATAAATGTAACTTTTAATATTTTTGGAGAATTTTCATTAATAAATTAATATTAATGATATTAGATTTATTTAATTATTATATTAAATAAATTAATTAAAAATGATTTTATTAATTTAAAAATCATTAAAAAAATTAGAAAAATGATTTAAAAATATTTTAAATTATAATTAATGACTTTTAATATTTTTATAAGAATTTCATTAATATTTAAATATTAATGGTGATGGTTTAAAATGATTTTAATTATTTTAAAAATCATTTAAGGAGAATATTTGGGAATCAAAAATATTCTAAGTTAATATTAATAACTTTAATATTTTATAAGTATGTCATTAATATTTTATATTATTAAATATTAATGATGATGAAATTATTTTATATTTAAATCATTTAAAAATAATTACGGTGTTTGAAAAATTATTATAAATTATTATAATTGTTAGAAAATTATTAAAAGCTTAGAAAATATTATAAATGATATTTGACTTATCTAATATAATATCAAGCTTTGAGACCGAGTTTAGATGACAATACAAGTGTTAATTGTCTTGATAGGGTGACCAAGACATCGAGAATGAGGCCAAAGTCCAACCGCATCCAAGACTAGTTAGATTTGATAAGTGTTTATATAGGTTATAAACACCACTGTGACTATGTGGTAATGTGTCTAGAGAAGTATTGACATGAATTACAATTATTACGTGTTATAAATTATCGTGCTACTTGTGGAGACCGATATTATTAGTTACGTGTCTTTGAAAGCGTATAAGTATATTGTGTAGCGATGAATCAACGAGAAAGGCAAGTTTCCTTAACTCAACTTTGAGTTATATTTGTTCAATTATTATAGTGGTTAATTATTGATGATTAGACCACGCTTGAGAATTATTGTTGATTATTCGCAGTTAGTGCATAATTATTAATTCAAATCAATTAGTGATTCCGAAAATATACT
>CM035152.1:81355485-81567985 GCA_020205615.1 Panax quinquefolius
AAATAAATCCATCGACATCACGCTACCTTGAATACAACACTTTAACTTCTACATACCAATTTAAAAGGAATCATTATTCACACTTTCTATATTTAGGGAATAGTCTAACTTTTCCCAAAGCGAACCTAGTTTCTAAATGAATTCATCAGGCATAAATTAACAAGTGGCATTTAAATTAAATAATATGCAGATATATAAATAACTGATCAGAACCATACCTTCCATTACGTCATGGATCGTCATATTGGTTGATTGTTCGGTTGGTCGATTCAGCGGAGCTAATTCTACAATAACTAGTTTGCCACGTCCCCCTTTGCTTCCACTTGCTTTTCCTTCCGCTTTCTTTGGGCACCCTCGAGCCAAGTGCTCCTTTGATCCACATATGAAGCAGGCTCCCTTCCTCGGTCTTGAACACTTTGGTGCAATGTGGCCCTTCAAACCACAATTAAAGCACACCCTTTTTCCCTTCAAGCAAACACCTACATGTTTCTTTCCGCAGTTGTTACACGCCTCCACCTTCTTCTTTTCCTTCCCTTGCTGATTTTCAGCATTAATATTATTGTCCCACTTTCTTTTACGGAAAAGCTACGGTGATGATTATCACCCGCCTTATCATCTTCACTCTTCTTTCCCTTCTGCTCTTGATTGTATGTCAACGTATTTCCTTCCCCGTCCATATCCATCGTTCTCTCCAATCCTGTTGTAAATGAATTTTGTTGGAACATTGAGATTTGATTACATAGCTAGAAATTCAATTGATTTGCCAGTGCTCCCACCATAAAGTTCACCAATTGTGGGACTGGATTTGCGTTAGCTTCCCTATTGTATGTATATTCCTTGGGACTCTGTTGATGATGTTGTCTCCCTCTAGGTGGCATCTTACTATTTAAAACTCGAACTATTAGATCATCATTCATTCACGCATTAAAATTTTCAAACTTACCTCAACCACTTATAGATAACACATAATATATCTTAATAAATGATAATACTTTATTCATTTATTACATCACCACATCACAAAATAGCCACACTACTATTTATATTATTTATCCTGTAACAATTAAATTCTAGGATCACTTGATGATCCATCACATACCAAAGATAAATCTCAACCTATACAGAAAATAGAACACTTAATTCTAAGTTCTATCATTCGCTTGGCCTTCTTCAATTTGTCTTCAACACGATCATTGCGTTTAGAAGCATTCACCCATGCGTCTTGAAATTTCCTTAGCCGCTTTTCGACTTCTTTCTTCCCGCCATTCTCGCGCAATCTCATTCCTAGCTAATAACTATCCTCTTTAATATTTTGACTGAGATAATATTCGCTCTACATCTGCAAGTTGTGCAGTAAGGTCTTGAGTCGCGACATCTTCTTGCGCTAACGTAGCCTGGTGTTTTACAGCTTGACCTTCTAATTTTTCTACCTTCTTTTATAGCTCCATGTTATGACCACACGCTTCATTTGAGAAGTCCCCATCCTCGTACTCATCCTTCACCTTGTTCACCTCAAATTTATCCTCGCATTCAAACTCAAGCTCATACCCAAGTGCTACAACAGAAAACAACAGGTATGGCTTTCCCAACACAAACCATACTCAGACTGTATAAACTTCTCAGGGATCCTAATCCCTATCTTCCTTCATCAGTCATTCCGAAAACAAAGTTTTAACAACCCCCCACAACTTAATGTGTATAATACTTGCTACTCCTAAGTACCTACGAGCACAAAAGTCATTAACACATAAACACATAAAGTCTTTTATCACTTTATCTTCAATGAATTTCTCTCAATTCATTCCTTAAAACTCGATAAGAGTTTATCACCTCTATATTTTTGATCTCCAAGAAGGTTATAGCCTAAGGTTTCCCCACCTAAGGTTCATAACATAAAGCTTTGATACCAACTTGTGACACCCCTAAATCTGGGTAATTCAATCCCGCAGATTTGTGTTCACTGTCCAATTAAATCATAACTAACTACCCTTAAACAAAGGATATAATTAAACTCAAAAGTTTAAACAATAAATTTCCTATTAAAGGGTTACATAATCTCAAATAAATCCCAGGTCATCTAACCTTTATTACAATCATCATCGAAAAATTAAAATATTATCGTAATTAAATCTATTACATAAGCTTCATAAATAAAAGATAAATTAAACGTTGTCGTCTAATCAAGCACTTTGTCCTTGTCATTGATTGTAAAAAACTTTTCAAACTTCGTAACTTCATCTGCATTATTTTGTGCAAGAGTGAGCAAACAATTGCCCACAAGAAGAATAATATACAATAACGTTTAATGAATGACAATTAACTGAGCTTTCAATGGTAGAATATTTTTACCGGAACAATAAACTTTAATTCAACAGCTATAAGTTCAAAGGAATAATGAACGTTTAAGTTAACAATAGATAACAACATCAAAGAATACACTGAGGGTCACAAGACCACGAACTCTATTCTAGGTTTTCAAGTATTTCTACTTTAACCTTTAATGGTCTAAAAGACTATAATCATCATCTATGTCCCTAGGTTCACGTGTGTTTCTATCAGAATTTTTAACAGATCTAAACGACTATATTGACCATCACCCCGCACTCCGTGATGATCACCCTTTGTACTATGTATTGCACAAACATTTTAACGCTATTGCGTAGCTCTAAAATAATCCCCTGATATAGGGTTGTTCATCTCAGCTTAGAATATCAGGTTCCGAACCAAAGGAAGTTTGGTTGGGAATTAACTTCAAAGGAAGTCTAGATTTTTATAACGATCATCAACCAAGTACTGGTTGAATCAGGTAGGAACCAATAACTATTCAAGGGTTTGTTTACAATATCATCATGAATAAGGTATATCGATGAATTAATAAGAATTAGAATATTAATAATTTTGAAATTTAACAATTGTTATCATCGAGAACATGCTTTTGAAGGTGTGTGAGTACATAAACAAACCAAAGGAAGTTTGGTTCGGGTTGACTTCAAGGGTAATTTAGGGTTTAGAACATTCATCAACTAAGGATTAGTTGAATTGGTAAAGAATCGCTAAGCAACTTAGAGTTCGGTACAATAATGTAAGATAGTACAATGATATTGAAGAACGAAGATCAAACAACATGTATTAGTAGCTAAACAAACACATTTCTTACAATAAAAATACAGACTTTGAATAAAGAAACAAAGATTAACTAACTTGCTCTAAAATAAATGAGGGTTAAAGAACTCGCATGACAATAAATCATTAAACAAGAGATTAGAGATAGAGAATTTGCATAAGCATAACATAACAGTGAATAGTAACCTTGTTGAATAATAAAGTAGCAAAGGTTAGAGAACTTGCCTCTTGCGTAAGCTATACAATTACAACTCATGTACTCCAATATCCTACACATAGGTTTAGAACCACAATACTTATTAGATATGCTAACATACCATAACATGAACATTTCTTGCCAAACTTATCATTTTAGCACAAGTCTTATGCTACTATATAAATATCAAAAATTCCAAGTGTTAACCTTCACAACACTTATTTACTAATCATTATATACACTAAGTCCTAACATATCGCTTTCATAATATACTAATCATTTCCAACTTTGAAACTTACTAACCATAATTCACTATGTTCTGGTATCCTTAACATTACACATTTAACATTGCTAACATAATTTCAGACCATGCTATGATGCTAACCCAAGTCTGCAGCAGCAGCAGCAGCAGCAGCAGCAGAAAAATCGAAATCTCAAACTGTAGTATGGGCAATTTGCATACACAAAGGCTTGGGACCGTGGCAAGAATATTGCTGTTTTTTTACTTGACACCGTAGCAATTGCTACTTTATAGGCACGACACAAGACGCATAGAAGGCTAATGAACAAGAGTCAGGCTTTTAGCCCAATAAACACAAATTTCACCCATCAAACAGTCATAATAACATGTAAAATAAATATACAACTATCATAAACATAATTGCTAACATACTCAACCATTTAGCACAATTTAACATCAACTAAAACTATTTTAATTTCTCAATTTTCATGTTTTCATGAAAAACTCAATTTTCTTGACATCCTTTACAAAATCCATCACTGTGAATTCTTTACTTGACCAAATCACTCCATTCAAATTATATTATGCTCGTTTCTTAATGAACTACCATATATAAGCGTCAATTCACAGTTTCACATACGAATTGGCCATTAAAATTGACAATTACTCAAGCCATATGATGAACACCAACACTGTTATTATTTCTTCCTACTGTAAACTGAAATTAGCATGAAATTATTGTTTAAACATATTCTTAAGCATCATAAACATGTATAACCACAATTATCAACTATATATGTTCATAATTTAACAATTGATTTTATAGAACATAAGAAAATTCTTGCCGTGAAATACATATACACGTATATACACATATATATAACACTAAGGTTGTGAACATACCTTCAATTACTCAGACAACCGTTGCTAATCATTGGAATTGTTGTGAAGATTCACAAGTTTCCTCTCAACTCTTTCTATTCTCTGTAACTTTTCTCCCCTTCTTCCTCAGTAGACTTAGGCCAAATGATTTTTACGTATAATAAAACTTAACCTACTGCACACACCCAAACGCCTGAAACCGACATTATAATAATTAGAATAATAAGTTATCAGTTATAATATATATTATTTAATTTTTTATTTATTTATTTATTTTATATGTTATAGTAAAATTCATAATTAAAAAGAGAAAATCCAAGAGCCACAAGGCTTTGTTTGGCAAATCATTTAAAATTAAAGAGTTTATATTCTTAAGCATTATTTGGGTAAAACTAGATTAAAATAACTTAAATTTATTTTTAATAACTCCTTATACTATAGTAATTTGTCACACTTTATTTAATCAAGCTTTCATATTTAATTTAATTAATTCAAATAACAATTAATTAAATAAATCATTTAATCACATAACTCAATACAAATAATTAACCATCAAATTGAAATATCGACATAATAATAAGTTCCTTAACTCATTAATTATTTATTTGACAAATAAGTAACCAAATAAAATCAAATTAATTAAACAAATATTTATTCAATGATAAACACATCCATTAAATATTTATATAACTCAATAAATATTTAATACTATAATTCAAATTCTGGAATGTTACAGAAAGAGATTGAGAAAGCATTTGTTATTGCAAATGTTGATGAAGGTTAGAAGGTTGCTTTCGCAACCTATATGATGAAAGGTGAGGCCAACTTTTGGTGGGAGGCAAACTAGGCTAGAGCTGGTATAGAAAATCTAACGTGGGTAAGGTTCAAGGAGATTTTCTTCGAGAACTATTTTCCCATGAGTATGCAGGGAAGGATGGAAATGCGGTTTCTTGATTTGAAACAAGGGGATATGACGGTTCCCTAGTATGCTGCAAAGTTTAATGAACTGGCAAGGTTTGCTCCACATCAAGTGGACACTGAGGTAAGAAAAGCTAGACGATTTGAGCATGGCTTGAAACCCTGGCTCTATAGCCGAATTTCTGTGTTTCAAAGTACTTCCTTTGGGACCATATTAGAAAAGGCAATAATTGCCGAGGGTGGGAATGAGGCTCTCAGCCAGTACCACAAAGATAAGAAAAATAAGGGTAAAGTTGATGGGGGAATAAAGATCGAGGGAGCCAGTGGTAGTGGCGACGGTCAAAAGAGGAAGGGTTTTAACTCTGGGAATACCAGAGTAAAACAAGGGGATTCTAAGAGGAGGATGGAGGCCTGTAAAACATATGGGAAGACTCACTTAGGAGTCTGTCTCAAGGGGAAGGCAGTATGTTATAACTGTGGATAGGAAGGGCACATTTCGCCTAACTGTCCAAATCCGAAGAAAAATCACAGATGCTTTGTATGTGGATCGACTGACCACATAGCAAAGAACTGCCCGAAGAAAGGAACGGATGGGAATAAAGGCACTAATAGCGGTAAGTTAGCTATTGGTGGTCCAAAGACAATCTGGTAGAATCGATGGCCCGCACTTTTAATACGACGGCCCAAGATGCGTGGGCATCGGGGATGTAGTCAGTATTATCCCAATCAATAACAAAAATGCTTATGTGATATTTGATTCGGGTGCTACTTGTTCATTTATAGCATGTGATTTTGCTAGACGATTAGAATTACTTTTTGAAAAATTGTCTATACCTTTGAATATTAAGGTAGCAAACGAAGAGATAATTCCTGTTAAAGATATTCATAGGAGTTGTTGTGTAGATATACGGGGTTGTAAATTATCGGTAGATTTGATACCGATAAAATTGGGAGAATTGGATGTAATTCTTAGAATGGATTAGTTGATCAACCATGGTGCAATTATAGATTGTCGAAGAAATGTGTGAGCATTAGGATGTTGAAACAACCTCCTGTAATATTTTACGGTAATAAATCGCTGGGACGCTCATTTTGTCTTACGATGACATAAACTAGAAAACTTTTAAGAAATGGATGTATAGGTTATCTGTGCCATGTTGTTGACACACAACGAGTGGGAGCAACCGTGGAACAAATACCCGTAGTAAATGAATTCATGGATGTGTTTCCATGTGAATTACCAGGTTTTCCACCGGATAGGGAGATCAAATTTGTAATAGACATCGTGCCGTGAACTACACCAAAGGTCAAGGGCACCGTATCGTATGGCGCTCGTGGAAATGAAAGAGTTAATGGTTCAATTACGTGAACTATTGGATAGAAAGTACATTCAATCAAGTGTTTCCCAAGTAGAAGCACCGTATTGTTTGTCAAAAAGAAAGACGATCGTTAAGGCTTTGTATCGACTATCGAGAGTTGAACAAGTTAATGATAAAGAATAAATACCCATTGCCCAGGATCGATGATCTTTTTGATCAGTTAAAAGGGGAAAAGTATTTTTCTAAGATAGATTTGCAGATGGGGTATCGCCAATTGAAGGTTAGGAAGGAGGACATACCAAAGACAACATTCAGGACTCGTTATGGTCATTACGAGTTTCTGGTAATGTCATTTGGGTTGACGAATGCACCAGCTGCATTTATGGATATGATAAACAGAGTGTTTAAACAATATTTGGACAAGTTCGTCATTGTGTTTATCGATGATATTCTAGTCTATTCTAAGACACCAGAAAATCATGCTGAACACCTAAAATTAATGTTGGAAACACTAAGAAAGGAGAAGTTATATGCGAAATTCATTAAGTGTGAATTTTAGCTAGAGAAGGTGCAGTTTTTAGGTCATGTCATTGACCAGGAAGGAATTTTAGTGGATCCAGTGAAGGTAGAAGAAGTGATGAGCTAGGAACAACCGAAAACACCGATAGAGGTGCGGAGTTTCCTAGGGTTAGTAGGATACTATCGAAGATTTATCCAAGATTTTTCGAAGATAGCTACTCCGTTGACTAACTTGACGAGGAAGATGGTGAAATATGTATGGACGGATAAATGTGAAGACAGTTTTCAAGAACTGAAGAAAAGATTAAGTAAAGCGCCTGTTTTATCATTACCCGATGACACAAGAAAACTTTGTAGTTTATAGTGATGCTTTGCATAGAGGACTTGGTTGCGTGCTCATGCAGTATGGCAAGGTCATTACATATGCATCACGGCAGTTGAAGGATTCTGAGAAAGTTTACCCTACTCATGATTTGGAACTGGCCACGATAGTATTTGCCTTAAAGATATGGAGACATTATCTTTATGGGAAGAAATGTGAGATATATACGGACCATAAGAGTCTAAAATATATCTTCACACAGAAGGAGTTGAATATGAGACAGAGGAGATGGCTGGAGTTGATAAAGGATTACTATTGTGAGATCCTATATTATCTTGGAAAAGCCAATGTAGTTGCCGACGCCTTAAGTAGGAAGGGTCGGGAAAAATTATCTATGTTAACAACTCAAGATGAGTTAAAAACAGAGATGGCTAGAATGGAAATAGATGTGAAGATGCCAAGTGATTCGGGGTAGATACTTTTTACGACAGAGATGTAATCTACTATCGTAGAGAGAGTCAAGGAGGTACAACTCAAAACTGATGAGTGTAACCAAATGAAGAAGCGGTTAGCCGATGAAAAAGATATTAAGTATAGTCTTGATAATGAAGGATTATTAAGATTTGAAGGAAGAATTTGGGTTCCGAATGAGACAGAATTAAAGGAGCAAGTGTTACAAGAAGCTCATAATTCAAGGTACTCGATACATCCTGGTAGCACTAAGATGTATCAAGACCTTCGACAGAGTTTTTGGTGGCCAAATATGAAGAGAGAAATAGCTGAATATGTGAGTAGATGCTTAACTTGTCAAAAAGTTAAAGCTGAACATCAACGACTAAGTGGCTTGTTACAATCATTGGAAATTCCAGAATGGAAGTGGGAGCATATCACAATGGACTTTGTGGTGGGACTTTCGACTACGGCTAAAGGGTACGATTCGATTTGGGTAATAGTGGACCGATTAACAATGTCGGCTCACTTTTTGCCAATTAGGGTCAAGTATAACTTAGACCAGTTAGCTAAACTTTATGTTAAGGAAATTATTTCAAGACATGGAGTACCAAAGATCGATTGTGGTCGATCGTGATCCACGATTCACATCGAACTTTGGAGGAGTTTGCAAGAACAAATGGGAACGCAATTGGGTTAAGTTCATCGTATCATCCACAAACCGATGGATAAAGTGAAAGAACAATTCAGACGCTTGGAAGATATGTTGAGATCTTACGCCATGGATTTCAAGGGTAGTTGGGATGATCATCTACCACTAGTAGAGTTTATGATAACAATAGTTATCAAGCAAGCATAGGCATGCCACCTTACGAAGCTTTGTACGGAAGAAGGTGCAGAACACCATTGTACTGGGATGAGGTGGGAGAACACCGAATGCTAGGACCAGAATTGGTGCAACAGACAGTGGATGTAGTGAAATTAATTCGAATGCATCTTATCACCGCTCAAGACAGACAGAAGAAGTATGCGGACTCGCATAGAATAAATCGAGAGTTTGAAGTAGGCTCATATGTGTTTCTAAAGGTATCTCCTTGGAAAGGAAAGATACGCTTTGGAAAGAAGGAAAAGTTTAAGTCCAAGGTTTATAGGACCTTTTGAAGTGTTAAAAAGGGTGGGAGAGGTTGATTATGTGATAACATTACCTCCAGACCTAGAATGGATACATAACGTGTTTTACGTATCTGTGTTACGTCCTTATAAGCTGGATTATAAGCACGTAATCGAGTATAAGCCAATTCATATCTAGAAGGACTTAACATACGAAGAATTACCGATTCAAATCCTCGATAGAAAAGAACAAGTTCTTCGGAACAAAGTTATACCTTCGGTAAAGGTGTTATGGAAGAACCACGATGCCGAAGAAGCAACGTGAGAATTAGAAGAAAAGATGAAAAAAAAATTTCCTCAATTATTTGATTAAAGTAAGACAATATTCTGGGGACAGAATCCTTATAAGGGGGGAAGGATGTAACGACCGAGAAATTCGGGTCTTATTGTAAAATAATTTTATTAAATTAAATAATAAATAAAATTATATTCTATGTGATATCAAGATGGTTGTCACTCTATAACCTAACAGTGTTGGAATGTCGTAGTATTTAAACTATGTGAAGGAATTAAAGTGTTTGAATTTCCAAAACGAAAATAAAAGTTTTTCGAGAATTTTTTTGAAAAACACTATTCATCGGTATTTTCTCGGGAATTATTTTTGAAGTTTCGAGAAATACGTAATGATATAATATCAAGGTAAGACGGATTATGTAATAATAATCTAAGTATGGAAAACGTAATATTTGGCTTACGGACATAATTTGAGAACATTAAGGAAGGCAAAATATTAATTAGTTAAGTAATAATCGTAGGATACGTAAGTATTGTACGAGGTAATGAAAATGAGTATAATACAAAGTATTATACGAGTTTGTATGAATAATGGATTATCGATATAAAGAATTTGTATACGAAAGTTAGAATATGAAAATAATACGTAAAACAATATGTTATATGTATTAAACAATGGTATTGGACTTATAGATTTGTTAGAAATTGTATGCCCAAGTAAATAAAATGGTAAGGCCCAAAGGTTAATTAATGAACAAATCAATGTTTATTAATACAAGCCCAAAAGTCAAGTAAGTTAATCCATGCCCAAGCTAGATCCAATGAGTCAGAATGACCCATGGGGCAAAACCATGTTGTTATGGATAATCTTGGTAATCAAATATTATGTGTGGTGACCAAGACATGTGTGATGACCAAGACTTAAGAGTAATGGCCAAGCAAAAGATAAGAGTTGTGATTAACAAGTAATGAATAATAAGAAGGTAGCTTAAGGAGGTGGAATGATGTTTTGACTAAATTACCCTAGCTTTGGGAATCCTATAAATAAAGGAGATCACTAGTCATTTGCTAATTGTTCAAATCATTCAACAACTTATAAAGTGCTTAAGTGTTAGGAAGAATAAGCAAGACTAAGCTACTTTTATTTGTGAGAAGAAGAAGGAGACTTATTTCAAAGAACTTCAAGGGTAAGACTTTCATCCATTAATCTTCTATCTCTACCATGATATATTGATAAGGGAAGTAGTGATTAATGAACATGAATGTTAAGAAGTAAGAGTAATGAGTAATCAATGGACTTAAACCACATAAGCTCTGAAATAAGTCATTTAATCTTGAAAAGTTACATAAAGCTATATGAACTTATTATAAGTTAACCTTGAATGTTTGTATGAAAACTAAGAATTTGTATGAACTTGTATCATGTATACATGAATGAAATTATATGTTGAGAACATATAAGAATGATGATTAAAAGACTTTAATTATCATAAGTTATGAGTAATAAAGCTATATAGTTTATACCTTAATAAGTTATAAGCTCATGTAAGAATAAGTTAAAATCCAACATAAAAAATAATTGTTGTAATAAGTATATCGAGATGTTCATATGATGAATTGAATTCATTTGAAGCAATGAACAAATCATAAGTAATGAAGTTATGCCGAAAATCGCACGATTGGACGATAATCATCAAATTCGTGAAATTCTCAAAATAAAAGTCAAATTTTGTGTTTGAACTCGAAAACATTGGTTTTCAATGGAGACAAGTTATATTTGGCATTCTAGAGTTACGAACTCAAAAATGACCGAATTCCGACTTAGAACGAAGAAATAAGCGTTGAACGCTCATTTAACGCTTATCGCTTTTCATTAAAATGAACCAATAGGTGAATTTTTAGCAAATGAAGTCAAATAGATAAAATTCTTTCATGAACGTGTAGAGTATGTAATTTGTGAACCGTAGGCTTTTGAACGAGCCAATTCAGACTTATAACGAAGAAGTTATGAGCCCAAAAATTTTGCAAAGTTATAAAACCACAGAAAATTATCTAGTGCATCGAATTCGAGTCACGCTACGCAACACCTTCAAGGCTAATTTGTCACACCGCAAGTCATGAGACTAAAACCGAGCACACTGCTAAATGGCGCTGCAGCACGACATGAAGAGTAAGGACTCATACCATAAATACCGAAGTCCGGCTCAGCATATCGCTAACTCATGTCAAGTATGAAGTTACAGAAAAAGAAGGGTGTGCAAGCCAAATGCCAAATTTCTAGAACAAAATAATAATGAATGTTTATAAGTACAAAGAAAGGGAATGTGATTAATTCAAAGTAAACTTACCTTAAGGAACTTAAAGTAACATTGTTAAAACATTGTAAAACCTTAATAATAGTATGTAAAGGTTGTTGATAACCTATTTAATTATGAATGTAAGTATAAATGATAAGCCGAAATTAATAGTAAACGAATCTAATATATGATTAGATTGAGAACAAGGGTAAGATATAATAATATACATACTTGATTATATATAACCTAATATGATACATTATGTGATCATGTATTGTAGAGACTCTAAATACTCGAACGTAAAGTAATTATATTGTAGCAGACGCTGAAGGCAAGTATTCTAATCCTTGTCTTAGTTTAATCTGAACAAGTTTTGAAATTCATGTATCCTTACGCATGAATTGATGTATGATGAAGTTTAAGTCATCTCTTTTGGCTAAACATAATGTATTTGGTGAATTATTGATAATCTATCCAACTCTTATCAAATGTTGTTATCTTTTGTCAACTACTTGATATGGTTTTCAAAAAAAGACTGAGTATGCTAAACAAATGTTTTGTTGTCAAACGACAGGCACGTGAGGTTGCCACAACTTAAACGTATATACGTTTAATGAATCTAGTGTTGATCAACATAGACTACAATAAGCTGATCACCTAGAAGTGCTCGTAAGTAATACCGGACTTATGGACTTAGTGCTGGGTTGTCCTTTTCAAAGAAGAATGAAATGCTCAAGGTCTTGGATCGGAAATTAATGTTTTACTGAATATTAATATTGTAAAACATTTTTAAAGAAAGATGAAGTGCTATTTTAAATTATCAGTAGTACTTCATAACTATTGTTCAGTTATTGAAGATATACGATTCTTATGTGTCAAGCATGTTGTTTAATGAAATTGTCATACTTGCTGAGCTAGTTATGCTCACTCTTACTTGAACCATATGAATGCAGCTAAGACTGAACGTCCCAAAGGATCAAATAAGGATAAAGGAAAAGCTAAGGCAGATCATTAAGCTGTCTATGTAATAGTATAGGTTTAATGTTGTAATGTAATTGATATTATGACAAAGAACTTTTGTAATGGGTATAGAACTTGGGAAATTTAAATATTACTTTGAATATATAGAAGAGATATTCGCTCTTTTGAGAATTTTAATCGAATGAATGTATGAATGTTAGTATAGTATAGCACCATATGTCGGGTTGGAAGATACCCGGATTTGGGGATGCTACAGAAGAAATATGTGAGATTCAGAAAGTGTAAAAGACATCCTTAGTGGATTTCCTACTCGAGGAGTAGAAGAGTGGACTAGGAGCTTTAAGTGCTCTGAAGCACTTAAAATAGCTGTGTCTATTTCATTCTTGCTATAACTGTTATAACTGCCTCACACTCATTAACTCACTATCTAAAAGGGAGATCAAACAAACCTTAATTCCGCTGTGCTTAAATCATTATCAAAACTGACAAAGTAAAAAGAAAACATTTTTAAATATCTATTCAACCCCCCTTCTAGATAACTATTGTGCCTTCGGGAACTAACAGACCCCACCCCAGAGGGCATCCTTACTGTTAACAAGATATGGAGACCCCCACCCCAGTGTGCATGCTAGGCTTTGAAGGGCCCGCCCCGGCGGGCTAGTGTTTTGCAAATGGCCTCTGATTTGCTTGTTGTTATTTCCTTAATGCAACTCTTAGATCCTTAATGCATCTATTAGCTCCTTAAGTACCTGCTCATTATGAAAACTTAAGTATCATTAGATCTTACGAAAATTTAGCATGAGAGATTAGATTATCTTGAACAATACAACTAAATAACTACACAATGAACTTATTATATCCTAATTATTATTCTAAACTATAATCTAACTAGCATGGATAAAAATACAAAGAATAAAAGGACGATTGGGTTGCCTCCCAATTAGCGCTTGATTTTAAGTCATTCAGCCTGACTACTCCCTATTTACGGTACGTCGGCTAGTGAGATTGTGATGACATCCGTATTGGAATCGCCACCCTAATAATGCTTTAGCATTTGAACGTTAACCTTTAACGTTTCCAATGGATTCCTATTGTAGATTTCAACGACGCCATATGAGAAAACTCTTTTGATGGTAAATGGACCCGACTATCGTGATTTTAGCTTCCTTGAGAACAACCTCAACCTTAAGTTCAACAGTAGTACTGATTGCCCCAACTTGAATGTTCTTGGCATGATTTTCTGGTCGTGCCATTTCTTGACCTTTTCTTTGTATAACTTAGAGTTCTCATAAGCTTGAAGTTTGAATTCATCGAGCTTATTTAGCTAAAGTAGTCTCTTTTCACCCATAGCTGCTTGATCGAAGTTAAGTTTCTGAATAGCCCAGTAGGCATGCTTTCCTATAGACCAATTGATATGGTGACATACCAATTGGTGTTTTGTACGCAGTTCGATAGGCCCATAGTGCATCGTCTAAACTAAGAGACCAGTCTTTCCTATTCGGGCTTACCACTTTTTCAAAGATTCACTTTACCTCCTTGTTTAAAACTTCAGCTTGCCCACTTGTTTGGGGATGATATGCCATCACCACCTTATGGTTGACCCCATACTTCACCAAGAGAGCTGTAAATGATTTGTTGTAGAAGTGACTACCTTCATCACTTTTAATAGCTCTTGGCGTGCCAAATCTTGTAAAAATATTCTTTTACAAGAATTTAAGAACCACTTTGGCATTATTAGTTCGGAGTGCTATGGCTTTAACCCATTTTGATACATAATCAATCGCAAACAATATATACTAATTGTTGAATGAGGAAGGGAATGGTCCCATGAAATCCATGCCCCATACATCAAAAATCTCAACTTCTAAGATTGTTTGTAGTGGCATCTCATTCCATTTTGATATGTTGTACACCCTTTGACATCTGTCACAGCTTTTTACGAACTGGTGGGCATCTTTAAATAATGTAGGCCAATAAACCTGGCTTGAAGAACTTTTTTTTCTTTGTTTCTCTCTTCCGTAATGTCCCCGTGTCAGCAGCATTTAATGACATTCATGCAAAATATTATTCACCTCGCTATATGGCACACACCTAATCATTTTGTCGGTGCACTGTTTAAATAGGTATGGCTCATCCCACATATGCTACTTGACGTCATGTAGGAATTTCTTTTTCTACTGACGTGTAAGATCAGGGGGGAAGTATATTGCTCACTAGATAATTAGTGAAATCCGCATACCATGGAAATTCCGCATTGACTCCAAACAGTTTCTCATCCAAAAATGAATCATTGATTACACATTTATCCTCTTCATCTTTACCCTGATTTTCTAGCCTCGATAAATGATCTGTAACTTGATTTTCCGTCCCCTTTCTATCTATTATTTCCAAGTCAAATTCTTGTAGAAGGAGAATCCATCTGATAAGGCGTGGCTTAGCATCTTTTTTTGAAATTAAGTACCGAATAGCCGAGTGATCTATATAAACTACCACCTTTATTCCAATCAAATATGCCCATAATTTATCAAATGCATATACTAATACAAGAAATTCCTTTTCCGTAGTTGTGTAATTCATTTAGGTCTCCATGAGTGTCTTACTTTCATAGTATATGGCATGAAATACCTTCTCTCGGCGTTGATCCAAGACAGCCCCAACCATATAGTCACTTGCATCACATATTAACTTAAATGGCATTGTCCAATCCGGTGCGATGATAACTGAAGTTGTAGTCAATTTCTTCTTCAATAGCTCGAATCCTATTTTCACATCCGGATTTCAGACGTCACGATCCCATCTTCTTCCAAACATACATCATTATATAGCTAAATATAACAACATACATCCTCAAATCCTGTGTTCTAAAACCTTATAACCTCTTTTCATTACAAATAATGATAATTACATTATTCTTTACATCTTGTATAAGTGACTTTTATCCGCCACCAAGGATACATAATCATTCATTAAACTATTCTATAGTTTAATTCTATCATTCTATATTACAAGTCTTCGCTGATCTTCACGCCATTCATATAATGAATGACACTTCTTCTTCTGGATACCGATCAACTTGATCTTTACGGGATCCTTAAGTTCTTCTAACATCGTCACTAAAAATGTTTTTATTTAAAGCAAGTGTGAGCATTCAATTGCCCAAAGAAGTCATAACAATTGAACAAACAACTTTAAGAATTCAAACATTCTTTTAAGACTTCAATAACCTAACAAAGGTTATGAAGCAAATTTGAATAATAGGAATAATCTTGATTCCTATCATTTTAAAACATTAGTCACATTCACTTTGAAAATACTTTCATTCTCTACTCTCTTTCATACACATTCTGTCTGCTAGAATCAATAGCACAAACTTAACAATAATGGTTCATGTGTATAAATGTAATATTCTCTTATCAAAAAGCTTCAATCACATAACAGCTTCATCTCATAGAAAACACCAAAGTGTTCAAATTGTGGCACAAGGCCTCATATATTCTAACACCTTGTACAAATATCACACATTTGCACATAGATGTAACTTCTCAAGTTCAACATCCGAGAAGTTTTAGAAACTAGCATTCATTTAAAATATGAATGAAGTTAGAAACTTGCCTTTACGCACACCTACAACTTATAGTTTACGCTTCTAATCGCTCATTCCAATTCCTATATAGCACATAAGAAAATAACACATACACCAATTAGTCATATACTTGACTTACGCATCGGTTTTACTTAACTTTACTTCTTAGGGTTCACGTTTTACAAACTAAGTTTACGCGACCAATACTTCCTTTACTTATAATCTAATCTGCTTCATGACATACTGAGATGTCTTTACTCAATACGCTCATCATCTTTGATGATTTACATTCTTATCTTCTTCTTATAACTTTCTCTAGACTCAAAGACACATCGTGTCTCTCTATTAGTAGTCCATATGGTACTCGAGTGGTTTCCCACAAACAACCAACAAACAAGTTCCCGCCTCATCTACACCGCCTATAACAAAGGAGTTAGATCGGCTTGCCGCTTTTTGTATATACCTTCGCTCTCAAGGAATTGTTTAGCCCAACTCCCATATGTCAACCATCAAAGGTTACGATTGTACCACAACCTAAATTATCTTAACTTATCCAAACTATTAAACTATAATGTTCGTTAAGTCAATTTCTTATTCCTTATGGCTTTCTCGCAACTAAATGCCATACCTCATGATTTATTCATTATCGCCTAAGTCATACACCTTTTTGTATACTCGTAATCGATCATTCAATATTCATTCTACGCATTTATAGCATTAAGCATTTTACATTACCTTATTCTTATCTTACAACGTCCGGTTCATTCGACTTTTAAACGCCATCCAAGTTATAAACATTAACTCTCATTTCTTTTTTACGTTATACGTATTTGTCTTTAATTCAAATTTTTTCACCGCTCATAGGTTTAATCATCGATCTTCATTACCTTACGGTCAAACCATACACGGGTGTAGTAGTTCTTCTACCTGCTTAATATTCACGCACACTTAACCTTTACGCTTGGTTCAAGTGTTCAACGCTTACATTTCATTCTAACATTCTCATCCGACTCACATTCAAATTTCATTAATCTTATTACCGCTCGCTACGCTTTCTTGATAATTCATATCTTACTTACTACCTTCACAACGCCTAAGTTATATACAACCAATGTATACTTAGAACGTTCACTCGACGTGAATACGATTCACGAGGATCGTTTATATATTCAACGCTTACGCTGTTCATCCCTTAATCTCTCATTCAACCTTTATCTAAGGTTTTAATCGCTTTCATTCATTACTCCATCATCCTAACCCCATGTTCAATATTCTTTCTTAATGTCAAAGCCATACGGTTCGTTGTATGCTAAGACCGATCGCTCATCGCAACAATATTATCTGCTCACAAGACGCCTAAACGCTTTACATTCATCTCTCATTACCATGTCATAACATCAAAATGTTATACATTACCATCATCAATCAACGCCTAAGGAATCACCATCATAGCAAATCTCTCACGCTCGCTTATCATGACTACTATCCCCTGAATATCGGTTCCAGAACCCGCTATCTTACACATTCTTTTTCTTTTTAATCTCATTTAATCTTTTCGCTCAACCTTCATTAAAGGTTTAATACACTTGATTAAGTGTTACATTAGTTGAACTACATGTTCATATTTCTTTCTTTGCACATCCCCAAGTAATTGAGCAAGAAAATCTCATTTTCGGCATTGCTTCATTCCGGCAAATAAGGCCGCTTTGTCCCTTCCTTTTTCCTTCATTCTACCGCACTTACTCACTCAAGAGAGAGCTATGGTTCTCTTGAGCTCAGTCATACAAGCCATAAAGCCTCAAGGCACGACTCATCAGCAACTACAACACCAAGCACAAGCATGAAACCTAGAAAAATTTTCTAAGTCTTTACAAGCTTGAGACGCTTATTTCAAATCTCATATCTTATTCATTATAACTCTAAACGAGGTCGTTCCAAAGCCATTTTCTTCCTTATCTTACGTACTTCGATTACCCATGGATAGAAAACTTTGTTCTAATCCATTAACATGCCATTCAATTGGCTTAATCTTCACCCTTCGCTCATTTTTTACGTTTTAACGCTTCTTCGCTCGCTCGTCTGTAAATTCTTGGCCATCCAAACTCGTAACTCATTCATTCTTGAGTCCACGACTCACATTTTTATACATTCTCTTACATTCTTATGAAACCCTACACGCTCGGGTTCATTTACTAACTTTCTAATTTCGCTCATTTTTTACAAAATTTGCCATAACTTCAAGATAGCTTTCAGCTTTTAATCCATTCTTCATGAACGCTTCTAACGCTCCTAACCAAGCAATAAGCAACTAACTTATACGCGATGGTTTTAAACTTGTCCATCAACAACAATTATCCTACGATGGTTTTAAATTTGTCCATCAACAACGTTCTTCGTGTTCTTCACGTTCTTCGCTTCTTCAAGCTTTCTTCGCTTCGCTCTTCATTTTTAATCGATATTTTGATTACGATTTTACTTTTCTTGAATTTGATGTTATAGAACACCATTCCTTACTTATTTCACCTACTCATTCATATAATCCATCTTGATCGCTCAAAATTCATTACGAATCTTATACTTCCTTAAGAAATTTATAAACTAAATTTCTAATTTTTATTTCTTCATTTTCTTATGATTTCAACCATATGAAATCATTCCTAACATCTTTTACTTCTATTCTCATTAAGTTATGTTTTTAAACATATAAACTTAAAGAAAATTATCTAGAAGTTAGGTTTTGATTACCTTTTCTTTTTAATCTCATTCCATCTTGACAAAGCGTGCACTCGAGCAAGCTTTTCCTCTTCTTTTCTCTCTCCCCCATCCATCTCTCTCTCTCTCTCTCTCTCTCTCAAAGTAGGATTTTTCAAAATCCCAAAACAAATGAAGTTAGCTTCCTATTTATAGATTTTCAAGCTAGGGCATTTTAGGTTTTTTAATAGTCATTTCACCACCTAAACTCTCTTTACTATTCACACCTCCTCACTATTCCTACCTTCCATACTATTCACATCCCTAAGTTCCCTTTAGCCCTTAGTTTCGTGGTTCCGCTTTCTTTTTTCGTTACTTTATGCTTTTAAAATCTACGATTCTCTAAATCCAAATATTTTTTCCATCTATTTCATCCTTCCTTTACCGATTAACTTTTACGTATTCTTCTGATTTTCAAAAAAAAAAAACACTTTTTGGTGTTAAGCATTTTTCTTCACGCTTTTCCCTAACGTAGTTAAAACGAAATGAAAAGTACATAACAATACTTTTTTCGCTGCTTTTATTTCGTCCGATTTCTACATGCTTTTTTTGAGAAAACTTTTTATCTACTTACTTAACTTTTCACGATATATTATCATCAAATCTTTCAATGGAATGTCATTTCGACATACCAAACTCTCTGAAAGGCTTAGGTTATTCAAACCCTAACCCTTAGGGTTTCATCGCCGAATGAATAGTGCTTATTTCGCCTTTTCCCCGTAAAATATTTTTTGTTCCCGAAAAATTTTTATTTTCGCCTTGAAAATTCTTACTGCTCAAATTCTAGCTCAGAGCTAGAAATCCTCCCGATTAATAATCATCCTAGGTTCTAGAACGATTAATAAACACATATAAGATATAATAATATTAATAAAAAAATTCATTTTATTAATAACTAATTCTTTAAATCTTAAATTCGACAATCCAATTTTTCCGGGTCATCACATTCTTCCTCCTTATAAAAAATTCCGCCCTCGAAATTTCTAAAACCACACCCATTCCCCGTCATCACATTCACCCTTCTTCATGTAATTTCGTCCTCAAATTTTTATCTTACTCATCTTCTCAACTTCTTTCAAAGAAGTTCTTATCTTTCATACATTCCCTACCCTTCAT
Source organism: Panax quinquefolius (assembly GCA_020205615.1). NCBI lineage: Eukaryota > Viridiplantae > Streptophyta > Magnoliopsida > Apiales > Araliaceae > Panax > Panax quinquefolius. The sequence continues at coordinate 81,375,588 of CM035152.1, forward strand.
AACTTATCAAGAATCATGAAGTGAAAGGAATAAATAGGAATATAAGGATTCCTTTAAAACATTTCATACTTTTGCCGAGGGGTCAAATCGACCATGAACTCTTACTAGTTTAACAAAGATTTCACCAGAAACCTTTCTTACACTGGTAGAAGTTTACAATCACAAAGAAGGTAAACTACCTCTTCCATAATGTAGGTGATCAACCCATCGATAACCCCATTTCGTGGTATGTTCACCTCGCACTTAATCATTAGATTCCGCACCAAAACAATTTGGTTTGGCAAGATAACTTCTTCAAAGAAAGCTCGATTTTCTTTTAATCATGACATACCATTCGCCTTAGCCAAATCAAGTAGCTTAGACCATACCAATAAATTGACATCAACTTGAAACATTCATCTAGTCAACTCAATCGACATCGACTACTTCTTTAAATTCTTTTTACAATACATCAAAACGCTTTTATGACGCCATGATACCGCACTTTTTTCAAAGACGCTGAGGACTTCATCAGCTTTATGACTTCATCATTATACATCATACCATAGTGGGTTGTTGATCCTAAGATCACTCCAACACTAGTTTCAATTGCATTAATAACTCCATCCTTTTACCATCTTTGCATCAAATGCACCGATGATATAAAATTCATTTTGATATTTTAAATCAATTTCTCGCTTCAGCCAAATCAATTAGCATAGATATATCAAGAATAGTTCTTTAAAATCCATTGGTTCCAAAAATTGAACCAATTCTTTCATTTTTTAAAACGCGCACACATAAGCACGATTTCAATAAACTTCAAAATCTAGCATAGCTAGATGACTTGGAATATCCTATTCTCCATCTTCCTTCATCATGTCTTACTTATGATAATACTTAAATCTTCTCTAGCACCTTCAATGCTAAGTCTACTCGAAAATAACTCTGCTTTCAGTCTACACATTCCTATACCTTAGTATACCCATCAACTTACCACACATTATGAGTTCAGAACTTTCCACAATAATATGAGTTTAAGAACTATCCTGCATGCACTATAAGCGCCCATTCACCGAGAAGTTCAAAAACATACCATATAATTATGAGTCACAAACTTATATAAGTATGAGTTTCAAGAACTCACACCTACCTTATCGTTTCTACCTATCAAGTATATACATGAGAAAAGATTCACCTTCTCATCATATACATCTTGATAATACGACCAATTCCAATGATTATCACTATAATAAACTCGAGTGGTTGTTACACCAAAGCACAAACCTCTCGCCCATACAAAGATTCATACAACTCACCTATCACATGAGTCCTCAATTGAAATCTTACAACTTCTAACTTTCTTTACTTAATACAAATTTTCTTTAATTCAGATGCTATCCTTTACAACTCAATCTGAAGTTCTTCTTCCCATTTACTTCAGAAGTACCATTCATTCATAAAGATTAGCTATAAATCATTCATCGCTTAACAACTCATCCGTTATTACTATTATTTATTTACTATGATCACGCAGTGATCTTCTTATCCTTCTCTCTACGATTATAGTCTTAGGTACTCATACCTAAGATTTATAACCTATCGCCTCGATACTAAACTCAGAACGCCCCAAAAATCCTATTTATTTTTCACATCCGGATTCCGTACGTCATGATCCCATCTTCTTCCAAACATACATCATTATATAGCTAAATATAACAACATACATCCTCAAATCCCAGGTTCTAAAACCTTATAACCTCTTTCATTACAAATAATGATAATTACATTATTCTTTACATCTTGTACGAGTGACTTTTATCCGCCACCAAGGATACATAATCATTCATTAAACTATTCTATAGTTTAATTCTATCATTCTATATTACAAGTCTTCGCTTGATCTTCACGCTCATTCATATAATGAATGGCACTTCTTCTTCTCGATACCGATCAACTTGATCTTTACGGATCCTTAAGTTCTTCTAACATCGTCACTAAAATGTTTTTTATTTAAAGCAAGTGTGAGCATTCAATTGCTTCAAAGAAGTCATAACAAATGAACAAACAACTTTAAGAATTCAAACATTCTTTAAGACTTCAATAACCGAACAAAGGTTATGAAGCAAATTTTGAATAATAGGAATAATCTCGATTCCTATCATTTTAAAACATTAGTCACATTCACTTTGAAATACTTTCATTCTTCTACTCTTTTTCATACACATTCTGTCTGCTAGAATCAATAAAGACAACTTTAATAATAATAACGGTTCATGTATAAAATGAACATTCTCTATCAATAGCTTAATCACGTAATAGCTTCATCTCATAAAACACCAAGTGTTCAAATTGTGGGCACAAGGCCTCATATATTCTAACACCTTGTGTAAAATATCACACATTTGCACATAATGTAACTTCTCAAGTTCAACATCCGAGAAGTTTAAGAAACTAGCATTCATTTAAAATATGAATGAAGTTAGAAACTTGCCTTTACGCACAACTACAACTTATAGTTTTTATGCCGAATCGCTTCATTCCAATTCCTATGTAAAGACATAAGGAAATAACACATACACCAATTAGTCATATACTTGACTTACGCATCGGTTTACTTAACTTTACTTCTTAGGGTTCACGCTTTATAAAACTAAGTTTACGCGACCAACTTCCTTTTACCTACGCTTAACGGCTTCATGACATACTTGAGATGTCTTACTCAATACGCTCATCATCTTTGATGATTTACATTCTTATCTTCTTCTTATAACTTTCCTAGACTCAAAGACACATCGTGTCTCTCGCTAGTAGTCCATATGGTACTCTCGAGTGGTTTCCCACAAACAACCAACAAACAAGTTCTCGCCTCATCTACACCGCCCATAACAAAGAGTTAGATCGGCTGCTGCCAGCTTTGTATATACCTTCGCTCTCTCAAGGAATTGTTTAGCCCAAATTCCCCATATGTCAACCATCAAAGGTTACGATTGTACTACAACCTAAATTCATCTTAACTTATCCGAACCATTAAACTATAATGTTCATTAAGTCAATTTCTTATTCCTTATGGCTTTCTCGCAACTAAATGTCATACCTCAGATTTATTCTTTATCGCCTCAAGTCATACAATCTTTTGTATACTCGTAACGATCATTCAATATTCATTCTACGATTTTATAGCGTTAAGCATTTTACGCTACCTTATTCTTATCTTACAACGTCCTGCTTCATTCGACTTTAAACGTCATCCAAGTTATAAACATTAACTCGCTTTTTTTACGCTATACGCATTTGTCTTTAATTCAGCTTTCTTCACCGCTCACAGTGTTTAATCATTGATCTTCATTACCTTACGGCCAAACCATACACGGGTGTAGGTTCTACCCGCTTAATATTCACGACACTTAACCTTTACGCTTGGTTCAAGTGTTCAACGCTTACATTTCATTCTAACATTCTCATCCGACTCACATTCTTCTTTCATTAATCTTCTTACCGCTCGCTACGGCTTTCTTGATAATTCATATCTTACTTACTACCTTCACAACGCCTAAGTCATACAACCAATGTACACTTAGAACGTTCGCATGACGTGAATACGATTCACGAGGATCGCTTATGTATTCAACGCTTACGCTACTTGTCCCTTAATCTCTCATTCAACCTTTATCTAAGGTTTTAATCGCTTTCATTCATTACTATCATCCGAACCCCATGTTCAATATTCTTTCTTAATGTCAAAGCCATACATTCGTTGTATATGCTAAGACCGATCGCTCATCATCAACAACAAATTGCATTCACATCACAATGTTTAAACGCTTTTACATTCATCTCTCATTACCATGTCATAACATCAAAATGTTATACATTACCATCACAATCAACGCTCAAGGAATCACCATCATAGCAATCCTCACGCTCGCTTATCGCGACTACGGGTCCCCTGATATATCGGTTCCGAACTCGCGCTCACATTCTTTTCGTCTTTTAATCTCGCTTAATCTTTTCGCTCAACCTTCATTAAAGGTTTAATACACTTGATTAAGCGTTACATTAGTTGAACTACATGTTCATATTTTTTTCTTGCACATCCCCAAGAAATTGAGCAAGAAAAAATCTCATTTCTCGGGCATTGCTTCGCACCGACAAGCCAAGTACACTCGCTGTACTGCTCTTTCCCTTTCTTCATGCATGGGTCGCCACTCAAGAGTAGCTCCACTCGAGTTCATGCGACCGTAGCGCACCATGCCTTTCCAAGGCACGACTGCAAATGCACCCAAGCATGAAACCTAGAAAAATTTTCTAAGTCTTTTACAAGTTTGAGACGCTGACTTCAAAATCTCATATCTTATTCGTTATAACTCGAACGAGGTCGTTCCAAAGCCATTTTCTTCCTTATCTTACGTATTTCGATTACCCATCGATAGTAACTTCATTCTAAATCCATTAACATGCCATTCAATTGGCTTAATCTTCACCTTTCGCTCATTTTACGCTTTTTAACGCTTCTTCGCTCGCTCGTCCGTAATTCGGCCATCCAAACTCGAAACTCATTCGTTCTTGAGTCCACGACTCACGCTTTATACGTTCTCTTACATTCTTATGAAACCCTACACGCTCGGGTTCATTTACTAACTTTCTAATTCTCGCTCATCTTTTACGAAATTTTCGCCATAACTTCAAGTAACTCAATTTTAATCCGCTCTTCATGAACGCTTTCTAACGCTCCTAACCAAGCAATAAGCAACTAACTTATACGCAATGGTTTTAAACTTGTCCATCAACAACAATTATCCTACGATGGTTTTAAATTTGTCCATCAACAACGCTCTTCGTTCGTTTTTCTTCGCGGTTCTTCTTCGCTCTTTTCATTTTTTAATCGATATTTTGATTATACGATTTTACTTTTTCTTGAATTTGATGTTATAGAACATCATTCCTTACTTATTTCACCTACTCATTCATAAGATTCATTCGATCGCTTCAAATTCATTACGAATCTTATACTTCCTTAAGAAATTTATAAACTAAATTTCTAATTTTTATTTCTTCATTTTCTCACGATTTCAACCATATGAAATCATTCCTAACATCATTACTTCTTATTCTCATTAAGCTATGTTTTAAACATATAAAACTTAAAGAAAATTATCTAAGACTAGGTTTTGATTACCTTCTTCTTTAATCTCATTCCGTTTGACAAAGTTTGCTCACGTAGCAAGCTTTTCTTTCCTTCTTCTCCTCTCTTCCCCCATCCTAACTCTCTCTCTCTCTCTCTCAAAGTTGTAGGATTTTCAAAATCCCAAAAACAATGAAGTTAAGCTTCCTATTTATAGATTTTCAAGGCTAGGGGCATTTTAGTCATTTCACCCCTCAAACCTCCTTACTATTCACACCTTACCTCTTACTTATTCCTACCTCTCCTACCATAAGTCACACGAGACGCTCCCTCGAAGCTATTTCTACCTCCTTACTATTCACGAAGCTTCCTTCAGCTTCAGGTTTCGCCTTTTTATCGGTTTCATTCTCGCTTTTAAAACTACGATTCTCTAATCCAAATATTTTGATATTTCGCCTTTCCTTTACCGATTAACTTTTACGTATTCTTCTGATTCTTTCAAAAACTAAAAAACACTTTTTGGTGTTAAGCGCTTTCCTTCACGCTTTTCCCCTAAACGTAGTTAAACGAAATGAAAAGTACATAACAAAGATTTTTCGCTGCTTTTATTTCGTTCCGATTTTTCAGCACGCTTTTTTCGAGAAAAACTTTTATCGACTTTACTTAACTTTTCACGATATATTATCGCAAATCTTTCGACTTAATGTCATTTCGACATACCAAACTCTCGAAAGGCTTAGTTATTCAAACCCTAACCCTTAGGGTTTCGCCAGTGAATAGTGCCTATTTCGCCTTTTTTCCCCAAAATATTTTGTTCCCAAAAATTTTATTTTCGCCTTGAAAATTTTACTACTGCTCAATCCTAGCTCAGAGCTAAATGTAATCCTCCCGATTAATAATCATCCTAGGTTCTAGAATGATTAATAAACACATAACACAAAATATATTAATAAAAATTCATTTTATTAATAACTAATTTTAAATCTTAAATTTTTCGCTTTTGACTCTCTCTGCTAAAAAGGTGGTGGAGGATACACAATTGTCTTGTCATCTAACTTTGTTTGCTCAACTTGCTTTTCCTCACCCTATTTTTCCTGAACCACTTTGTCATCTAGTCTAAATAAATTTTCTCGCACTTTTCCCATCTAGATGTTTTTCCACTTCTCAAAGTGATCACTCGACATTGTTTCGTGATTTCCTTCGGATTTCTTTTTCTTGTCACTTAAGAGAGTCCTCGTGGTCTATTGTTCAATGCTAAGGCAATTTGTCCCATCTGATTTTCTAGATTCTTGATGGCTACTGCTTGTGATTTCATGGCTTCCTCATTGTTTGTTATATACTTTGACAACAACTCCTCTAAATCTAATTTCCTTTCTTGATGTTGGGATGGTTGTTGATGCTGATTATAAAATCCTGGGGGATAAGATGGTCGTGGAGCTTGCTGATGTTGATTATTGCTCCATGAAAAATTAGGATGATTTTTATTCCTCGGATTGTATGCATTCTGGTACATATTCTATGGAATCCTGTTGTAGCTACCCACAAATTGCATTGATGCTGGGTTGATTTCACATTGTTTTGTAGGATGTTCACCCGCACACAATTTACAAATAACTGCAACCTGATGAGTCTGTACCCCTAACAAAGCATCCACCTTCTTAGAGAGAGAGCTGAAATTTACGCTGCTAGTGTCATTACTCCATCTAACTCTAACACTCCAGCTGCCTTTTCCTGTGTCATTCTTGTCGTGGGCCACTCGTAGTTATTAGCTGCCATTGTCTCTATCAACTAATATGCCTCCTCGTAACTTTTTGCCATAAATGCTCCACCCGAAGTGTAACGCCCCAAAATTCGGTCTATCTTCACACCCGGATTCCGTACGTCACAATCCCATCTTCTTCCAAACATACATCATTATATACTGAAATATAACAACATATATTCTAAATTCCCATGTTCTAAAACCCTATATCTCCTTTCATTACAAATAACGATAATTACATTATCCTTTATATCTTACACGAGTGACTTTCATCCGCCACTAAGGATACATAACAGTTCATTAAAATACTCTAAAGTTCATTTAACTTATTTTATATTATAAATCTTCACTTGATCTTCTCGCTCATTCGCATTCTGAATGGCACTCCATCTAGATACCGTCAGCTTGATCTTTACAGGATCCTTAAGTTTGTCAAACATCGTTCGCTGAAAATGTTTTTCATTTAAAGCATGTGTGTGCATTCAATTGCCCAGCAAGTCATAACAGTTGAATAAACATATTCAAGAATTCAAACATTCTTTTAAGACTTCAATAACCGAACAAAGGTTATGAAGCAACTTGAATAATAAGAATAATCTTGATTCCTATCATTTTAAAATAATATTCACTTTCATTTTTAAATTCTTTCATTCTTCTACCTTTTTCATACACATTCTGTCTGGTTAGAATCATTAGCACAAACTTAACAATAACGGATCATGTATGAACGAGCATTCTCTTATTGAATAGTTAAATCATAGAAAAGTTCAACTCATAGAAACAATCGGTGTTCACATTGTAGCACAAGTATTCTCATATGCTCTACCACCTCGCACAAATATCGCACATTAAAGATATGTATGTAACTTCTCAAGTTCAACATCCGAGAAGTTTAAGAAACTAGCATTCATTTAGAATATGAATGAAGTTAGAAACTTGCCTTTTACTGCACAAATTTATAGCTTACGCCCGAATCCGCTTCATTCCAGCTCCTATGTAGCACATAAGAAAAACAACACATACACTAATTAGTCATGTATATTTGACTTATGCATTAGTTTGCTTAACCCTTAAGTTTACTTAGCCTTTAGGTTTGCTTAACCCTTAAGTTTACTTAGCCTTTAGGTTTACTTACTCATTAAGTAACTTATCCTTTACTTAGCTCTTAAGCATAAGCACTTTACAGTCCGAAAACTGCGATTCTCGGAATCCAAATATTTTAGGATATTTTGTCTTTCCTTTACCGATTAACTTACGTATTCTTCGGATTTCTAAAAAACCAAAAAACAATTTTTAGCTTTCAGCGTTTTCGTTCATGTTTTACCCTAACGTAGTTAAACGAGTGAAAAGTACACAGCAGTACTTTTTGTCATTTTTATTTTGTTCGATTTCTGCACGTTTTTGGAGAAAAACTATTATTGGCTTACTTAACTTTTCATGACATATTATCATCAAATCTTTCGATGGAATGTCATTTCGACATACCGAACTCTCAGAACGACTTAGGTTATTCAAACCCTAACCCTTAGGTTTCGTCAGGTGAATAGTGCCTATTTCGTTTTTTTCCCGAAAATATTTTATTCCCAAAAAAATTTTATTTGCGTCTTAAAAATCCTTACTCGTTCAACCTAGCTCGTAGCCAGAATCCTTCCGACTTATAATCATCCTAGGTTCTAGAACGATTAATAAACACATAACACATAATATTATTAATAAAAATTTATTTTATTAATAACTAATTCTTTAAACTTAAATTCTGGAAAAATCCAAATTTCCTGGTCGTTACACTCTTCCCCTCTTATAAAAATTCCGTCTTCGAAATTTATTAAAACCACACCCCATACCCGGGTCATCACATTCACCCCTTCTTCACAGAATTTCGTCCTCGAAATTTTAGACTACTCCTCTTCTCAACTTCTCTTCAAAGAAATAGAATGAACAACGAGGAATATAAGAATTCCTTTAAAATATTTCATACTTTTGCTGAGGGGTCAAATCAACCGTGAACTCTTACTAGGTTTTAACAGCATGACGCCGTAACCTTTCTTCCACGGTCAGTTTACAATCACAAAGAAGGCAAACTACCTCTTACCCAATGTATACCCCATTTCGGTATATGTTCACCTCAGACTTAATCATTAGATTCCTCACCAAAACAATTTGGTTTGGCACAACTTCTTCAAAGAAAGCTCGATTTTCTTTTAAACATGACATACCATTTGTCTAGCCAAATCAAGTAGCTTAGATCGTACCAATGAATTGGATATCAACGTGAAACATTCATCTAGTCAACTCAATTGACATCAACTACTTCAGAAATTCTTTTCGCAATACATCAAAATGTTTTATGACGCTATGATACCGTACTTTTCACAAGACGTTGAGGACTTCATCGTTTGTGACTTCGCTATTCTACATCATACCATAGCGGGTTGTTGATCCTAAGATCACATCCAACACTAGTTCAATCAATTAATAACTCCATCCTTTTACCATCCTCAGATCGAATGCACGAATGATATAAAATTCATTTTGATATTTCAAATCAATTTCTGCCTAAACCTAATCAATTAGCATATGTATATACCAAGAATAGCTCTTTTTAAAATACGTTGGTTCCAAAAGTTGAACCAATTCTTTCATTTTCAAAATACGAACACATAAGCACGATTTTAATAAACTTCGAAATCTAGCATAGCTAGATGACTTGGAATATCCTATTCTCCATCTTCCTTCATTGTCCTACTGCGACAATACTTAATCTTCTCTAGCACCTTCAATACTAAGACTACCGAAAATAACTTGTTTTCGCCTAAACATCCTTATACCTTAGTATGTACCATCAACTTACCACACATTATGAGTTCAGAACTTTCGCACAATAATATGAGTTTAAGAACTATCCTGCATGCACTATGTGCGTCCATTCTGCTAGAAGTTCAAAAACCTACCATATCATTATGAGTCACTTAACGCATTATAAGTATGAGTTTCAAGAACTCGCACCTACCTTATTGTTCTCTACCTATCAAGTATATACATGAGAAAAGATTCACCTTCTCATTACATACATCTTGATAGCGTGACCAATCCCAATGATTATCACTGTAATAAGCTAAACAGTTGTTACACTAAGCACAAACCTCTGCCCATAACAAAGGTTCATACAACTCAACTATCACATGAGTCCTCAATTGAAATTTTTACAACTTCTAAATCTCTCTTTACTAAATACGAATTTTCTTTAATTCATATACTATCCTTCACAACTCAATCTGAGTTCTTCTTCTTATACTACTTCGTAGTACTATAAATCATTCATCATTTAATAACTCATCTGTTACTACGATTCACTATGTTCACGTGGTGATCTTCTTATCCCTCTCTCTATGATTATAGTCTTAGATACTCTTACCTAAGATTTATAACCTATCAGCTCTGATACCAATCTGTAACGCCCCAAAATCTGGTCTATCTTCACACCCGGATTTCGTACGTCGCGATCCCATCTTCTTCTAAATATACATCATTATATACTAAAATATAACAACATATATTCTAAATTCCCAAGTTCTAAAACCCTATATCTCATTTCATTACAAATAACGATAATTACATTATCCTTTACATCTTACACGAGTGACTTTCATCCGTCACTGAGGATACATAATAGTTCATTAAACTACTCTAAAGTTCATTTAACTTATTTTATATTACAAGACTTCACTTGATCTTCTCGCTCATTCCCATTCTAAATGGCACTCCATCTAGATACCGTCAGTTTGATCTTTACAGGATCCTTAAGTTCGTCTAACATCGTTCGCTGAAAATGTTTTTCATTTAAAGCAAGCGTGAGCATTTAATTGCCCAACAATTCATAACAGTTGAACAAACATCTTCAAGAATTCAAACATACTTTTAAGACTTCAATAACCGAACAAAGGTTATGAAGCAGCTGGAATAATAGGAATAATCTCAATTCCTATTATTTTAAAACAATATTCACATTCATTTTTAAATACTTTCATTCTTCTACCTTTTTCATACACATTCTGTCTGGCTAGAATCATTAGCACAAAATTAACAATAATGGATCATGTATGAACAGAGCATTCTCTTATTGAATAGTTAAATCATAGAACAGTTCAACTCATAGAAACACCGAAGTGTTCAAATTATGGTACAAGGCCTCATATGTTCTACCACCTTGCACAAATATCTCACATTAGCACATAGACATAACTTCTCAAGTTCAACATCTTAGAAGTTTAAGAAACTAGCATTCATTTAGTATATGAATGAAGTTAGGAAACTTGCCTTACGCACAGCTACAGCTTACGTTGAACTGCTCATTCCAATTCCTATGTAGCACGTAAGAAAAACAACACATACACTAATTAGTCATGTATATTTGACTTATGCATTAGTTTGCTTAACCCTTAAGTTTACTTAGCCTTTAGGTTTACTTACTCATTAAGTAACTTATCCTTTACTTAGCTCTTAAGCATAAGCACTTTACAAATCAAAAGCTGCGATTCTCTAATCCAAATATTTTTGGATATTTCGCTCTTTCCTTTACCGATTAACTTTTATGTATTCTTCGAATTTAACAACCTAAAACACTTTTTTTTTAAGCGCTTTTCTTCACGCTTTTACCTAACGTAGTTAAACGAGTGAAAAGTACAGCAAAGATTGCACCGTCGCTTTTATTTTGTCCGATTTCTATCGTTTTGAGAAAAACTTTTATCGGCTTACTTAACTTTTCACGACATATTATCGGCAAATCTTTTGACGTAATGTCATTTCGACATCTTGAACTCTCTCGCGAATTAGGTTATTAAAACCCTAACCCCTTAGGCTTCGTCGGGTGAATAATATCTATTTCTCCTTTTCCCGTAAATATTTTATTCTTAAAAATTTTATTTCGCCTTAAAAAAATTCTTACTCGCTCAACCTAGCTCGTAGCTGAATCCTCCTCGACTTATAATCATCCTAGGTTCTAGAATGATTAATAAACACATAACACATAATATTATTAATAAAAATTCATTTTATTAATAATTAATTCTTTAAACTTTTATTCTGGAAAAATTCAAATTTCCGGGTCGTTACACGAAGCTGCATCAATACTAGTCCTGAGATTTCTGTTTAACCCATTGTCGAATGTATTCATCTGCAACCACTTAGACAGTCCATAATGTGGGAACTTTCTGATCAATTCCTTGTATCTTTCCCATGCCTCATACAGTGATTCCCCATGTTGTTGTTCAAACATAGTTATCTTATTCCTCATCTTTGCAGTTTTCGCTGGTGGGAAAAATTTTCCAAGAAATTTTTGAGCGAGGTCTTCCCATGTAGTTATTGATCTTGGCGGTAGAGAGTGTAACCAACTGTTCGCTTTGTCCCGTAAGGTGAATGGGAACAAGCGAAGCCTTACTGCATCATCCGACACCCCATTATACCTGAAGATGTCACAAATCTCCAAGAAGCTGACTAGGTGTTCATTTGGATCATTATTTGCCAAATTACCAAACTGAACCGAATTTTGAATCATCTGAATAGTCCTAGGATTGATTTCAAATGTGTTCGCAGCTATAGCAGGCCTGGTGATACTTGACTGCAGCTCAGTCACCTTAGGTGTAGCAAAGTCCTTTAATGCTTTCTGATCTTCGGCAACCATTGCTTCTTCTTTTTCAGAATTTTCAAAGTCTTCCCTTGTTTCCTTAATCCACTTACATAGCCTTTGAAATCGTCTCTCTATGTCGTCCTCAAAAGGAAGTAAGTCTGTATTTTTGGACCGCGTTTGCATAAACCAACTTCAAAAACCTAAAATAAGAACGAACAAAATAAAAAGAAAAGCAATATTTAAGTAAAACTGGACTAATTAAACTGATATCGCAAAATATTAAAACCTATACTAATAATCCCTAAGAATCTGCCAAAAAACTTCTTTGGTAAAAATCTATATACGACAAAGACGCAATTATAATGGTCAACAAGTAATATAATAGTAAGTATAGTATCGTTCCCATAGAGAAAATAGTAAGAATTTCAATCTCACAATTACCAATTTCCTATTAATCCCAATTTTATTAAACTATCCAAATTAATGATTAAAATTATAAAAACTAAATTATTAAAAATATTAAGATCACAAAATAATCACAAATCTCAAAAACTAAATTTCTAAACAAATATTGGAGAATTAGGCTTATAACTTCACCTTAAGCTTCACTCTGGTTATTATCCTTTATTTCAGTTTAATTTATTATCCCAATTTATTAATCAAGGGCACGAAAGTAAAATTAGCCACCTCTCGATGCACTAACACCATATTAGCTTAAATCCATAATTTAGATAGAATTAAGTTAAACACCTTAATTAACTAACTCACTATATCTCTATCTGAATTACAATCAAAGAAGGTTTAAGTTCAAGTTCTCTATTCGATTACATGCGATGTTAAGCATATCTCTACCCTCACATTCATCAAGATTCTGTTCATTCACAAAATTTAAGAACACATGTTATATTAACTAAGTCTAGACTCGTACTTCTTCTCTCGAATTCATACAAGTCCACAAAGAATTGTTGATCAGAAAATTCATAAATTCAAGCACAAATTAATATAAATAAACTAAAGAATAGCGTATTAAACTGAAAATCAAAGTTACATAACCATCGTTTCACTTACAGATCCATCATAAGCCTAAAAAGTGAATTAGTTTATCATAAATGAAATAAACACTGAATAAATTAAAGATATCATCCTTTTACTTACAAATAAACTAAAAGAAAAGAATAAATCCAGAACCACCCTTTTCTTCAGCCCAATTCGCAATTGATACGAAAATCCTTTAATTATCTTCCTCCAATGCTTGCTCTGAAAATATGTATTCTTGCTTTGTTAATTGCCTTCTTCTTGTATGCTATTGTGTTTGTTGTAATATATCTAGCCAAAACATGTAATCTGACTCTAATTCCTTGTCAAAACGAGTTCCAACCCAAGCTAAACATTAGTCTTTATATTGCAGCAGAATTCCAAAAGCAATAGAAAACTATCCTTTTTCAGTACCCTTTCTGGCGGTTTAACTATCAGAAGGGCCCGCCTACAAGCAGAATGTCTTCTTACATCTCCAAACTTTGGACCACCCATTTTAGTAGGGTGTTGTTTAAAACGCCGCTTTGCCTGCAAGCATGGCTCTCAGAATTGACTTTGTTTTGCTCCTTTGCTTGCCACAATGCACCTTAATTACACCCTTTTTGATCACTTGCAACACCACCAAACCTACACACGAAATAACAATAAACAAGTAAAAATAAACATAAAAGCAAGGAAATAACACCGATTAAGCTTGAATTAGGAACCAATTCGTGGGTATAAAACCTACTTATCACTGACTCCTCTTTCAAGTCATCTTTTAACTTCTCCACATCAGTCTTCATCTTCTCGTTCTCTACCAACAGATCTTCATGTTGACCCTTTGTATGAACTAGGTCCCACTCCGTATTTCCAAGTCGTAAGTCGAGTTCCTGAATCTCTTCATTCTTCTTCTCTATAGTAGCTTGACGCATCTCAGCCAACTCCCTTAGCTCCTTAACTTTATCCAATAATTCTATGTTGTGGTTGTACAATGCATCATACATCTCAGCTGATATGGAGTTTGGTGGAAACTCCACAGGATCCTCTTCCTCGTCCTCTTCCTCTATCTCCTCAGAGCTCTCCTCCTCAGGGTCAAACACAGGCTCATCCTCCTGTTCTTCCTTAGCAATTAACAATTAACCAAGAAGGCTCCCTCTGAATCAACTGTTCCCGCATAACGTGGACATCTCGGGGTTCCTCATCTCCAGGTATCTGAGGTATCACTTCCATAGCTGGACTAGATCCTCCAACGTTAGACATCCTGACAATAAAATACTTTTAAGTTTTATTTATTAAGTGACATTCTTCGATACTCGCGAGCACATAAGTTATTAACACATAGCACATAATGTCTTTTATTGTTTAGCTTTAATGGATGCCTTAACTGTAATACCCGAGAATTTCCATGTATTATTAAATGAATATATTAATGGAAATAATATTTATGTGAATATAAGTGTTATTGTTTTGTGAGTCGATTAATTCAATTGATTCGTATTAGATCAATGTGTATTAAGAAATGTGAATTGACAATGAGAATTGTGAAATGCCTTGTGTTGCATAATGTGAAATGAGGAAATTCACTAAGCGAATTAAAACGGGAATTAGGAAGATTAATCGTGTAAGATCATGTGATTTCATATAAGTAATCAATACGCTCTTAGAATTGTAATATCACTCTTGTGAATATTAATTCATGTCGAGTAAAATAAGTTTGGCGATGAAAGTTGACACTGGCTTGAAGCTAAACTAGTCTTTAAAGATCGTTAGGGTATGGGCGTAGTCATAGCTGTAGTCCCAGATCATAAATCCCAAGCAAGTACCAATGATTAGTTGGAGTTGGTTACTTTCTACTATAGCACTGAATTGGGACATTAATGTTATATGTGTGACATAAATAAAACCATATGATAGGAATATATTGAAATGAAATGAGGTACCTAGTAGCACCATGGTATCGTATGAAGTTATAATGCATAAATGATTAATTATCTAGGTATTCTAGAATCTGAGAAAGGAATTCAATGTTTTAAATAAACATTAATATTAAATAAAGTTATAATATGGATATGTGAGTAGTAAAGATAATTATGGAACTACCCGGACAATAATATGTAACTGCGTTATTTTATTGCATGTATTTAATGTACATGGATTATATGATGTGAGTATATGTTTAATCCCTAAATTCCTAATATGGTAACAATTGTACCTTAATATTACATTATGGGAATTAAAAGGGCCAAACCAAGCTTTACATGACCAAATGCTGAGATTTTTCTCTCTTATCCCAAATTGAGTGTCACCAAGTACATGAACAGTGGGCTAAAACTAAGTTACGTATTTTCCAAAAGACTAAATCATAGGTGATCATTTGCTAGCTAAGTGGCTGGTATGGAGTTATTAAACCACTCTTCATTAACCTATGTATCCTCCCATTACACCATGGACTCCATGATTGTGTAATGACAATGCCTAGTCCATGCTTTTTCTATAAATACAAGCTTGAGTTCAGATTTTGTGTTGCTAAGAGTTGTCTAAGTGGAGAGGTCTAAGTTGTTGAGCATTGTAGAAGCCTATTCAGTGTGTGAGGAGTTCAAATTAAGCTCATGAAGGTATAATTTCTAATTATGTTCTTGAGATGGGTCTTGTTTGATTCTTGTAATTTCTTGAAATTATATGCCAAGCATGATGAATTAACATGTTATAATGTGTTTAAGAAGTTTACTAACATGTATGAACACTTTAATAATGGTTTGGAGCATGCTTGAATCGTTTTGAAATCAAGTTGGTAGTTACTCGCAAAATGTAGTATCCTTATCGCTTCGAACTCGACATAAGCAGCAATTGCATACATTTTATACTAGGGTGCAACAGCATTTTACTATAACCTCGAGAAATAGTTGGGGCTTCATCATTCTAGGTTCTTCTAATATAGTATTATGACTTGTATATACATAAGAAATAGGTATGACATGTGTTATAAAGTTTCCTTATGTTATATGAAGTGTCCAACATGATTTGGTAGAAGATCCTTAACAAGGACTTTAGGCTTTGAAAACAAACCTTGTTAAAGTTCATGTTCTGCAGATTTTGAGCTTAGTAGTGTATACATGTGACTGATCTCACACATAAATGAGAATGATGTATGATTCTTAGTTCCTTTGTTCATGACCACCTTATTAGGCTTTGTGTTGGAAAAGTTTTTCAAGAAAGAGCTTAGTATAGTAAGCTAACATGCATGACTACTACATGATTTACATTCTGACCTTGCGAGCATGTTAACATGACTTGACTACATATGTTTAGAGCTTTGAAGTTGTCTTGTATGTGTTAAATTGCATAGTTCAAGTCTAAAATGGTTTCAAAAGTAAGCATGAACATATTTTCAAAATCTAGTTGCATCACATAGATATCTAGATGATAAAGGGATAAGTGGTCATGATATGTCTATAATATCCCTAGATATGATTTATATGTATTGAACATGATGAAAACTAAACCAAACATGAGTTTAAATCATGATTCAAAGTGTTAGACAATGATAGTTGTAAACAAACAATATGAATACTAGAAGCATGTGTATTAACAGAATGTATGTCATCATTATGTAGACTTATGGCCAAAGTTATAAAGTGTGGTGGTTGTATGACATTTTAAGCTTTAAATTTCATAGGAAGTCATAAACTAAGAACTTGTAAAGATGAGCACAAGAATGGTCATGTGGTATGTGAAAGCTTCTAACATGCATGTATGTGAAAGTATAAGTGTAGTGGTATGTTAGAGTGGGACTGAAATCAGGAGGGCAATAGCTCAACCTTGGTCTGGCCAGGGGACAGTCAGTAACAAGGCCATTCCTAAGCTCTCCAGACAGTATGCAGCTTGCACTGCTCTGCGATCTTCAATAATTTTTGTTTTGCATGCTTATATGATTACTCTAACTTATAATATATGACCTATGACGAACGAGAATTTTGTAATTAATTTTAATATTTATTGAATTAAATAAATATTTTTCGATGATTTAATTATTAGATTAAATAATTAATTGACGAATTGTGGTAGATTAATTTAATTATATGTGTTACATTTATTAAATTAATGTAGAGAGTTTTATTATCAAGTATATAATTATGTAAACTTATCAATTAAATGAATTATTTAATTAAGCATGATGGTATTCTAATTAATTTATTTATTAATTAGAGATTTAATAATTTAATATAATTAATTAATGAGAAAATTAAATATATGACTATGTGAATTTATGAGAAGTTATTATATTTTATTTATATTAAATAAGATATATGAATTATTGTGCGTAAGGGTGTGGCGTGAATTAAACTATATGATAAAGCTTTATTAAATTAAAGGAGTTTTGAAATCTATTATGCTAGCCAAACATGGCCTTAGTGGGGGTTACTAGCAGTTACCCATGATCAAGTTAATCGACCATTATTATGTCGATGAGTTCTTATAATAACGCGCTTCTTTTTCTTTTCTTTTATTATTCTAAGTCCGGAAAAGCAGAGAGGAGAGAGATTGAGAATTTATCGAGAAAATTTGTGAGAATTAGAGATATTGTGAGTGTGTAATCATCGTGTAATTGTGAAATGATCATTTTGGATCACCTCTTCTTAATCTATACTGCAAATTTCTCCAAACCAAATTCTATTTTTACGTTATTTGAGTTTTATGAAAATGGCTTTCATTCATCTTTGTAAAGCCTCCAGAATTGAGATAGGAGTAATGATTATGGGTTTTGTATGTGTTATGGCACATCACATCGTATTTAATTATATATATTTTGTAAACCATATCATAAGTTTCATAATACGATGACTTCTTTATTTCAAAATTTACAGAGTTTGGGTTTTGGCCATATGGCCTTATACGTGGTATTTTATGTATTGATCGTATATTATCCCTAAATTTTACACTTGTATGTTGTTATGCATGTTGATACGAAGAGACCAAAATTTAAATAAATGGATTCGGTGTTATAACGAATCCGTAGTGACAATTTTCATGTTTTATTTTCAAAACCTTCAAGAATATCAAGAACAGTGAAAATAAATGTGTTGATTTTGCAAATTATGTGTTGTAACTTGTTAAAAATCATGCAAGATGGGTTAAGTAATGATTATATGTGTATTACAATGATTGGGTAAGTCTAAATTCGTGTAAAAAATAACTAATTGGAAGTTATGGCCATATTCATGATAATTTTACGTGTGATTGATTTTGGCCTAATTTGGCTCTTGTTGTTCGTTCAACCGAGAATCGCTATGACTGTGAAAATGAGCTTGGTAACCCCGCTTTGGTACGTATGCTACTAAACTAAATTACCCACCCACGTGATCAAAATAAATAAATAAAAAAAATAAAAATTAAAAAAAATAGTTTATGAAAATTATTATTAAAATATTTATAAAATAAATTAAATATTTTAATTGAGATATTTATGAAATAAAATAAATATTCGATGAAAATTATTATTAAAATATTTATAAAATAAATTAAATATTTTAATTGAGATATTATGGAATAAAATAAATATTCGATGAAAATTATTATTAAAATATTTATAAAATAAATTAAATATTTTAATTGAGATATTATGGAATAAAATAAATATTCGATGAAAATTATTATTAAAATATTTATAAAATAAATTAAATATTTTAATTGAGATATTATGGAATAAATTAAATATTCGATGGAAATTATTATGAAATAATTTATTAATCAGTGTAATAATAGTAAGAGAATGAAAATATTCTAATTTAATTAAGTAATTAAATTAGAAGGTAATGATTTGTTAAATAAAGTGGAGTTTATATTAAATAATTAAGTGAAAATGTAACTAATGAATGTCGTGAATACATATGGTATGTGTGTAGGATTTGTGGTGAAACGAAAGTAGTAATCGTTTAATTTCACGCACGAGGCAAGTTTCCTAACCCTACTTGTCATTATTGTTCAAGTTTATTAATTACCTCGAGTAAATTATCATTATTATTATTCATGTTCAAATGTTATATTAAAGATTGATTATCTTTTCAAAGCATGATTCAGCTTATACAATAATTGTCCTATTGTATACTTCACGAGATTATTATTCAATTTGAATATCATTATTATTGAACCTTATTAGACTAGCGAACCCTTATTGATTCGACTAGTCCATAGTCGACGATAAGCGCTCTAAATTTCCTAACCCTTGATGAATTGCCCAAACCAAACTTCCTTTGAAGTGCGGACTCCAATGTCAAACCGAGATGAACAACCTCAAGAAAGGGATTTACTTATCGTTAATAAGTTAAGATATTGTGTGCAGATTGTACTTGTATTGATCCCCTAAATGCACGAGTAGAAAGGTCCATAGTCTTATGATCGCTAAAGGTTTCAAGTATAACCCTTGATAACCTAGGACATAGTTCAAGGTCTTATGACCCTCGTAATTCTTTTGTTTTCGCTATTCATTCTTGATTCAAAAGTTGAGCTTTTATTCGATGTCTTCGACTTACTCGTATGTTATTATACTATTATTTCATTATTATACTTGTGGGCATTAGTACTCACTCTTGCTTAATAATAACATTGCGCTTAAGAACTAAAAGAACCCACGAACCTTCCACTAGTAAAGGCAAGGGCAAAGTTAGCAAGCGTTAAAGACTTGTTATTTTATTTGATGATGTATTTAGGTTAGACTTAAGTTAATGATGTTGTTTAAGACTTAATTGTTTATGATTCTCAAGATGATGTTTAAGGTTAGAGTAACTTTGGGATTGTATTTATTATGTAGTTGATGTAACCCCATAAGGGAGATTTATTATTATTTCTATCTATTGCATGGTTTGCATTTTTATGGGTAGATAGATAGATGATATTTATATAAATGAACACCAAATCCCGTGGAATCAAGTACCCGAATTTGGGGGTGTCACAAGTTGGTATCAAAGTCAGAGGTTATGAACCTTAGGTGGGGAACAACCTTAGCAAGAGCCTTATAGAAAGAAGATAGTGATGGAAAAACTCTTATCGAGTTATAAGAAATGAATTTATATAATTCGTTGAAGATAATAAAAGACCTTATGTGTTTATGTGTTAAAGTATGCATTAGATGATACGACTTAGTAACTAAAACTTAAAATTTTGTGTCAGGATGCGAATGTTGGAGAAGCTAGTCAAGTTGGGGAGGAAGAACCCCGTGTACCTATAGTACCGACAGAGGAGGAGCCTCGAGACATTCATGTCGTTAGGGAGCAGCTAGTACAGAGGGAGTCATCTCCATTGATCACCGTTGTTGGTCAGGAGCATGAGCCCGAGACTGATCCTGAGGAGGATCCTGAGGAGGAATTTGTTGAGGAAGAGAAAGAGGAAGAATAGGAGTTACCACGGTACACCGTTGATGCTGAGATGTATGACACGTTATACGACCGTAACGTGGAGTTACGAGACGAGGTCCAGGATTTGACTGAGCGATCGGTTATTCAGTATATTACTCTAGAGGAGAAGGAGAGGGAGATTTCAACTCTTCACTCTTGACTGGCAAATGTAGAATGGGATTTGGTCCATGAGAAGGGTCAAACCGAAGATAAGACCGAGGAGATAGAGAAATCAAGAAGGAACCGAAGGAAACCTCCAAAAGGTTGAACATATAGCGAGAGGAAGGTTTGGTAAGAGAATCGCTACGAGTGATCGTGCAAGGGAGGATGATAGTCGTGCAAAGAAAGAGAAGATTGGGGAAACGTGCTTTACACTTAACAAGGCAATGAATGAAACCTAAGATCGAGTTTTGAGGTACCCAATCCAGCCAAGGACTACCATCAGATATGATGGATCGCAGACGATGTATCGCATCTTAGAAGAGGAGCGTAGCAAGGCTATTCAAAGACCTTAAACCTAAGCGGTGATATGATTTGCTTAATTATGTAAAGAACTTAATTAGTTTTTAGATGTAAATTCGACGTGTTTATGAACGAAAAGAATATTTGAATGTTTTAATCCTGTAGATTCTTTATTCCAGGATAGTTGATGTAAATAGCGGTTATGCTATCGTTTAATGTTAAAACTTTTGATTTGAATGAAAATATATCAAGTTGTTTGAGATGATGCGTTAAATGAATATGTTAAATTGTTAAGTAATGCCTTAACTATTTAGAGAAATAAATAAAGTTCTAATAAGCGTTTATTTAACAGAAAAATGCCGCCAAGGAGAAGACAACAACGTCACCCGGCTGAGGAAGAGTCAACCAATAATAACAATAATGCCAACGCTAATCCCATTCGATTGTTGGTGAACTTACTTATTTGGAGCCATGAATAATCAACCGCAAGCTCCACCAAACACAACGTTTAAAGACTTCAAGGCGGTGGGACCGCCAGAGTTCAAAGGTTCCATGAACCCAATCGAGGCTCAAATGTGGGTTATGGAAATGGAGAAGGTTTTCGACGTTGCTAGGGTTAGAGAAGACTAGAAGACAGCTTTTGCAACGTTTATGTTGAAGTCTGAGGCTAGCTATTGGTGGCAAGCAAACAAAGTACGAGGAGGTGAAGGTATAATTATGTGGGAGAGATTTAAAGAGATGTTTTTCGAAATGTATTTCCCAACTAGTCTACAGAACCAGATGGAGGTTCAATTTCTAGAGTTGAAGCAGGAAATATGAGCGCGTGCTCGACTATGCGGCTAAATTCAACGAATTGGCAAGGTTTTCCCAGTATCAAGTTCTACACTGGATGAGAGGAAGGCGAGACGGTTTGAGCAAGGACTAAAGCCTTGGGTACAAAGAAGGTATCAATGTTTCAAATTTAAACACATTTCTTTGAGTATCGAAAAGGCCATCCTCGTTGAGGAGGAAGCGATCGGTGACCAAGTATAATCAAGATCAAAAGAAGAAGAAGAGTGAAGGTGAAGGAAATAACAAGGTCGATTAGAAGTAGTGCAGGAGGTGGAAATTTCAATCGGAAGAAAAGGTGGAACGACACTCATCATCTGGGAATCAAAGAAGGTAGTCAAGAAAAGAATCAAGCATGCCCGACTTGCGGAAAGCCAATCTGGGAGTGTAAGACCCCAACTTATTATTAATGAAATTTAATTTTCTATTTATTATTTTGAAATATTAAGGGTTGATTTGATTAATGTGGATAGTTAGGGTTAAATACGCAAATATTTCAAAATAAGCAAGTGGTTATAAAATATTCATTGTTGCTTGGGAATATTCGTTTGGTCGTGGAATATTCAGATCGCCTGGGAATATTCGTACGACGGCAAGCCATGTGTGGGCCCATAACTGAAAGCGATTGGATGAGGAAAACGACAAATATAAGTTGTTTAAAAATAACTGCAGAAGTTGTTACCAAGTATCACACCGTTGGAATACCCGTGGTTAAAACACACTAATACGCTGCTGTCGAACAAGAAGACACTTGCAGCATTGCACCAATTATTGATTCGCACGTAAGAAGGCACTACTCAATAATTGTTACAGAGTTATCGCTCAATAGTTTATTTTATCGATTCAATAATTGTCATATTGATATTTTATATTATTATTGTTTCAATAATTGTCATCGCACAAGATTTCCCATTATCGATCAATAATTCATATTATTTGAATAATATTATTAGATAACATTATTGGCAATGTCTAGAAAGTTCTCGCTCTAAGGAGAGGTTTGGTCACCTAATCATACCACCAAGAAGGAGAGATCCTTATCGAAAGCCCCTCTTCCCGGAATGTTCTGTCATTATAAATGTGATTCTCGTAATATTATTTGTGAATAATTAATTATTGATTCATATGATAAGGAAATATTTATTTTATATGAATATAAATGATGGATTTATTTATGTGGTTATTAATGAAGGAATTAATGCCGAGATGTTTTATTTGTATTTTGCCTGATTGAGGTATTAAAAGATCAAATCGGTGTTATTACAAATTTTTATCAGTGTGAGTTATAATATTTAATCCGACTGCTGGATCGTTGTAATTTTTGGATATGTTATACATATATAAGTTGAGTATATGTCCACAAATTTTGAACCGTTAAAATGAGCGATAATTTATTATGAATTTTAAGAGGTGACCGATTCGTAAATTAGGTTATAAATGATTTTGGTGGAAAATTCTAGAATCAGGGGCCCACTTTTTGGTTGGTGAGAAATGTGCTCAATTGAATTTTCAAATGTGGTGGGTGGGAATAGTAGCGTGTAAAAGCCATCAAAGTTGTAGCAGTTAAGTCCGCTTTGCTGGCTAACATTTTCCTATAAATAGAGGGCTAAGTTAAATTGAAAATCACACCGTAAACAAAGTTTTCTCTTCTCTCTCTATATTATCGAGCGATTTTGTGAGTATTTAGATACTTTGAGAGTTGTGCTCAAGATAAGTTTCATTCAAAGATCACTTCCGACCTTTCCTTCCAAGCAATCGATTCTTTGAGGTAAGGGATATTATTTTTTTTAGAATGATATTATTTCTTCAATATCATTACGTCAAATGTCGATCCAAGTTTTTATCAAATTTGGAACTTTTTCATGTCGGGTTACTATTCATGAGTTACTATTCACGAAGTTACTATTCATGAGTTACTATTCACGAAGTTACTATTCACGAGTACTATTCATGAAGCGTGAAGATGTTTTTGTGGAATTTCTATCTTTTGGTGTCTGAGTTACTATTCACGATATACTGCAGACTATTCACGATACTAAGACTATTCACGATATATGCACTATTCATCGAAAAAATAAAATTTCTTTTTTCATCTAAAATATCTATTCGGATACTAGCTTTGATCAGATCCATGTTTTGATTATTCTCAATTTTACACCACTATGATTATTTTTGAGGTATTGTTGACATGGATAAAACAAAGTACTAATCCTTAATCCTTAATCCTCATGTCATTTTGTTTCACCGGATTCGCTCTTTAAAATATTTTTCATCATCCTCGCCTTAAATGATGATATTATTGAATATCTTTGGCCTGTAGAGTAAAAGATGAATGATTTCAAGAATATCTTTGGCCTGTAGTGCAAAGATGAAACAGTGTTTAAATGAATACGACCGATCGATGAATATCTTCGGCCTTTAGTGCAAAGATGAACAGTGTTTGAGATGAATACGACCGATCGATGAATATCTTTGGCTCAGAAAGTGCAAAAGATGAATATTTGATTCCGTATGAATATCGATTGATGTTACAGGATAAAGATATTGATGATGGAACTTTTAAATTCATAGATTATAGTAGATTTCATTCTCTACTTAACTCTTCTAATGAATTATTATCTCCGCATGCGAATATTGATTTAAAATTTGTTGCTATCAGATTCTATTAGATTTTTCCTCGTTGAAGACTAACGATAATTTGTTGTATATTATCTTAGTCATAATATTCTTTACCGGGCTAGTTGAGCTCACCCTTTTCCTTGTTGTTCCATTTTTCTTCTCGTGAGGCGAGAATGTAATGAGTACTAGTCGGGGTATGGAATGAAGGTTCTAGAGAGAGTTGTTTAGTAGTCCTCACCATTTTGTAAAATAATGTATCAATAATTATGATGGGGATTTATTTATGTGGGATATTGTCTAGAAGACAATATTATATTTAAACTCACAAGATATATTGTCGTATTTCACACCTACATTTGTATTATCAGTTGTAGTTTGCTTCTCGTACCATGTATTTGGCGCACTCGTAATGGGTGTTGTGTATACCTATTTTGGGGGCGCCACAATTGGTATCGTAGTTAGGGATATGATCTCCAAGAGATCGGGAATAGAACTAGAGGGGAGAGACGAGTAAATCCTTCGCTAGTGTGTCCTACCTAAGCTTATTTGTTAGTTGGTCAAGATATAGGGATATTATGTGATATATTGATTTCTTAATTAACCCTTGTTTTATGACAAGATTTGAGAATGTCGAATGAGAATATTAACAAAGGGAGTAAATGAGACCGTGGAGATGCCTGTACTTTACCAACGAGGAGAACGTGCAACAGTCGACAATGTACCTCCCGTGAACAACACCAATCGAATGTATGATGAACGAGGGATGTTTAGAAGCTTTTTGCAGCTCATGCAAAATCGCATTTAGGAGACTCGTGTTCAAAATACAGTGAGGAAATGATAGCAATTCACCGTGGTCACAAACAAGCAGCTCTCAAAGAGTCAGGACCACCGCAATTTAAGGAAAGCCGATCCGATTAAAGGCGAGACGTGGGTCAAACAAATTACCAAGATATTCGATGTCTTGGGATGCACGGAGGAATAGAAAAGTTCCATTCGCTACTTTTATGTTCCGTAATGAGGCAGACATCGGTGGGAATCAGGAAGCGCACTCCATCCAAATTTCCGCACTCAAAGATGTCATGGGAGACGTTTGTAAATAGCCAATGACAAGTACTTCCCCGAAAGTATTCATATACGAAGGAAGTGGAGTTTATTAGATTGAACAAAACAACACGACGGTGTCCCAAAGACGAGGCGAAGTTCATGAGTTATCCGTGTTCAGACCTCATTTGGTGGAGAATGAGGAACGATGACGCGGATGTTTCGAGAGGTTTGAAACCCAAGATACGCCAAGATCTCATTTCTCATAAATTTTCTCTATTCGGATGTTGTCAACAATGGCTCAGTTGTTAGAGCGAGATAACGAGTACGCTCAACCGAGGGACCATAACCAGATCATACCAAGATAGTAATCAACAAAATAACGATAACCAAATGAGAAAGAAGAATACGTATAAAGGCGAACCACTCGTGGTAATCGTGGCCATGAAAATAGAAGCGAGCCTGAGGAGATTTTAAAAGAGGAGATTCAACAACGACCATGTGAAGATGCCAAATACCAAAGAGAATCGGTTCCAAGGGGAGGAGAAAGACCATCGGCCAGATGTTACAAATGCGGAAAGAGGGATATATCACCCCAAACCGCCCACAACAGCTTTAAGGTATGCTATAATTGTGGAAAAGAAGGACATATCGCCGAGATCAGACGATATCGAAACCCAAATTCAAATGAGAATGGTGACTCAAAAGGATGTCCTGTAAAAGTCAAAGTCAACGGTTCTTGAAGAGCGCTTGTCGTGACTTCCATTAAAATACGAGGAACCCGAACGAAATTAGCACTCAAGTTAGTTAATTATAAATTCTTGCAAAGTTTATACCTTACTAGATACCCTGGTTCTACCCATTCTTTTATCTCTTTGCTTAAGGCCAACGCTTGAACTCGACTACGGAGAAATTAGACTTTGACCTATTTATGGAGACTCCGTTAGAGAAACTTTCATTACATCCGTTGTTTAGAAATCTTGTTTGATTCAGTCAGCACTATCACATTACCTCGTTAACCTTATTTCTATAGAGATATTTGCTTTTGATGTGATTTTAAGGTTAACTACTCATCACGCCGAAATTGATTACTTTCGTAAGGTTGTTAGTTTTCATATTCCTAACTAACCTATATTCAATTCAAGCAACCAAACCATTGAAGTCAAACTCTTTCATATTAAGCCATAAAGCCATTCGCTTATTGAAAAACTGGATGTCAAGCTTTCTTAGCCATGTCATGGACTCGAACAAAAATAAGTCGATTTGAATGATATTTCGTTGTTAGTAAATTTCCCGACGTGTTTCTCAAGAATTTCTTGCTTACTCCCAAAGCCCGATATTAAATTTTGTATCGACTTTGAACCCTAGTGACAAAACTCATTTCTAAAATCTCATATCGAATGGCTCCTATTGAACTTCGTGAGTTAAAATTCAACTATAGAATTTGGTACCGAGCCTTTATCTCGTGACTTCCTTTGTGGAATTTACCTGCCGCACTCTCTATAGGGGACGCCATATTCGTATGATAGTAAATCGATAGGTGTCATTGTGACGTACATCCAAGATTGGGATATGAGTCACAGCTTGAGAGCAACCTAAGTCAAGAATCTAAATACGTAGCTTTCTAGCTTAGTTGGTTATTATCGAGATTCGTTGAAGGATATTCTCAATCGCTATTCCATTATCGCAATTTATGACTCGTAGAGATACAAAATTCAATGGAGCAAGGAATGTGGGAAGAGCTTCAAGAACTCAAGAGGAGACTCATTTCAAAGACATGTTCACCATGCCATCCTCGAAAAGCGAACGTGGTAGCCGACGTGTTGAGTAGAAGATCGTTATAAGTACGATCTGAGTACGATATTGAAAGACTAATTTCAGATAATTTACAAATAATAGAGATGGAGATGAAAACTCTAGGTACCCACGTGATGATATACTTTATAATCGACTTTAATCGATAAAGTTAAAGTCGCCAAGCCACCGAATCCCGAGAAATGATGCGTATGAAGAAGAAAGTACAAGAAGGAGCTATTCCTAAGCGAGAATTGATGAAGAAGGAATACTTCGAGTCCACTCTAGACTTTGTGTTCCTAACGACTGATTTGAAGTACAAGATTATGATGGAGGCACACAATACACCATTTGCAATCCATCCTCGAAGTACTAAAATGTATCGTGATCTTCACATACATTTTGGTGGAACAATACGAAGAGAGAGATTGCAAAGTTTATCTCAATGTGTTTAACTTGTCAACGTAAAGGCGAGCATCTAGTACCTAAGGGTCCGCTGCAACCACTTGAGATTCCTAATGGAAGTGGGAACACATTACCATGGATTTCAAGACGGGTCTTCCTACGGCTTTCTCAAGGCATCAATGCTATTTAGGTTATTGTTGATAGATTAACCAAATCTGCTTCATTTCTTGCCGATACGGAGACTTATTCCCTCGAACGCCTTGCTAGTATGTACGTAAATGAGATTGTGAGGTTGCATGGCATGCCTCAGATCCATAGTTTCTGATCGTGACCCAAGATTCACTTCAAGATTTTGGGTTAGCTTGCAAAAAAAGCTATGGGCACGGATTTGCGATTTAGTTCGCATACCATCCCCAAACCAGATTTTACAATCGAGAGGACTATTCAAACTCTTGAAGATCTATTAAGACTCAGTCCTGTACTTCAAGGGTAGTTGGGATAAGTATTTACCATCAGTGGAATTCTCCTACAACAACAGCTTATCGTGCAAGTATAGGTGTGGCTCCATTCAAGCATTATATGGACGAAAATGTCGCTTCTCCAATATGTTGGGATGAGGTGGGTGAAGCAACATTGTTGGGACCCGAAAGTTAGTACGTATGACTCACCGAAAAAGATCCAAATGATTCGACAATGTATACAAACGCACACAAGATCGACAAAAAGAGTTATGCGGATCTTCATCGAAAGGACGTGGAATTTAGTGTAGGGATCATGTATTATCATGAGTTGCTCCATGGAAGGGAGTTACAAGATTTGGGAAGAGAGGAAAGCTCAATCCACGATTTATCGGTCCATTTCAAATTCTCGACCGAGTAGGAAATGTAGCCTATAGACTTGCAAGCACCTCCAAGTATGTCTCGTGTTCATAATGTGTTTCATATATCCGCATTTCAGAAAATGTGAAAGACCCAACCACGTTATAGAAGTTAGAACCTGACGAGATAGTCAAGACTTAACGTATGAGGAGGTACCTCCAAGATTTTGGATAGGAAGGAGCATGTCCCACGCAAGAAAGGTCATACCACAAGTTAAAGTTTTGTGGAGGAATCATGCTATAGAGGAAATGACCGGGAATTGAAACGGAAATGAAAGCGAGGTATCCTCATCTTTTCAAAACACCAGTATCGTACGCCAATTTCGAGGACGAAATTTCATAAGGAGGGGAGGTCAGAAGACCCCAACTTATTATTAATGAAATTTAATTTTCTATTTATTATTTTGAAATATTAAGGGTTGATTTGATTAATGTGGATAGTTAGGGTTAAATACGCAAATATTTCAAAATAAGCA
Source organism: Panax quinquefolius (assembly GCA_020205615.1). Classification (NCBI taxonomy): domain Eukaryota; kingdom Viridiplantae; phylum Streptophyta; class Magnoliopsida; order Apiales; family Araliaceae; genus Panax; species Panax quinquefolius. The sequence continues at coordinate 81,404,990 of CM035152.1, forward strand.
AGTGGTTATAAAATATTCATTGTTGCTTTGGGAATATTCGTTTGGTCGTGGAATATTCAGATCGTTTCGGGGAATATTCGTACGACGACGCCAAAATGCATGTGTGGGCCCCATAACTAAAGCGATTGGATGAGGAAAACGACAAATATAAGTTGTTTAAAAATAACGGCGTAGTTGTTACCGTATTATCATTGTTGGAATACCCGGGTTAAAACACACTAATACGCTGCTGTTGAACAAGAAGACACTTCCAGATTGCACCAATTATTGATTCGTACGTAAGAAGGCACTACTCAATAATTGTTACAAAGAGTTACCGCTCAATAGTTTATTTTATTGATTCAATAATTGTCATATTGATATTTTATATTATTATTGTTTCAATAATTGTCACCGCACATGATTTCCCATTATCGATCAATAATTCATATTATTTGAATAATATTATTAGATAACATTATTGGCAATGTCTAGAAAGTTCTGCTTAAAGGAGAGGTTTGGTCACCTAATCATGCGCCAAGAAGGAGAGAGATCCTTATTGAAAGCCCCTCTTCCGGGAACACTGGTCATTATAAATGTGATTCTCGTAATATTATTTGTGAATAATTAATTATCGATTCATATGATAAGGAAATATTTATTTTATATGAATATAAATGATGGATTTATTTATGTGGTTATTAATGAAGGAATTAATGCCGAGATGTTTTATTTGTATTTTGTTTGATTGAGGTATTAAAAGATCAAATCTTGTTATTATGCCTTTTATTGTGTGAGTTATAATATTTAATCCGACCGCTTGATCGTTGTAATTTTTGGATATGTTATACATATATAAGTTGAGTATATGTCCACAAATTTTGAACCGTTAAAAATGAGCGATAATTTATTATGAATTTTAAGAGGTGACTGATTCGTAAATTAGGTTATAAATGATTTTGGTGGAAAATTCTAGAATTGGTGGGCCCCACTTTTGGTTGGTGAGAAATGTGCTCAATTGAATTTTCAAATGTGGTGGGTGGGAATAGTAGCAGTAAAGCCATCGTGTTGCAGTGTTAAGTCCGCTTTGCGGTGCTAACATTTTCCTATAAATAGAGGGCTAAGTTAGAATTGAAAATCACACCGTAAACAAAGTTTTCTCTTTCTCTATATTATCGAGCGATTTTGTGAGTATTTAGATACTTTGAGAGTTGTTGCTCAAGATAAGTTTCATTCAAAGATCACTTCCGACCTTTCCTTCCGGCAAGTCTTCGATTCTTCGAGGTAAGGGATATTATTTTTTTCAGAATGATATTATTTCTTCAATATCATTATGCCGAAATGTCGATCCAAGTTTTTATCAAATTTGGAACTTTTTCATGCTCTGGGTTACTATTCATGAGTTACTATTCACGAGTTACTATTCATGAGTTACTATTCACGAGTTACTATTCACGAGTACTATTCATTCATGAAGCGTGAAGATGTTTTTGTGGAATTTCTATCTTTTGGTGCTCTGAGTTACTATTCACGATACTTGCACTATTCACGATACTCGAAGACTATTCACGATACTAGACTATTCATCGAAAAATAAAATTTCTTCTTTTCGTCCAAAATATCTATTCTGATACTAGCTTTGATTGATCCATGTTTTGATTATTCTCAATTTTACACCACTATGATTATTTTTGAGGTATTGTTGACATGGATAAAACAAAGTACTAATCCTTAATCCTTAATCCTTGTCATTTTGTTTCACCGATTCGCTTTTTAAAATATTTTCATCATCCTCGCCTTAAATGATGATATTATTGAATATCTTCGGCCCAGAAAGTAAAGATGAATGATTTCAAGAATATCTTTGGCCCAGAGTGCAAAAGATGAATGTGTGTTTAAATGAACACGATCGATCGATGAATATCTTTGGCCTTTAGTGCAAAGATGAACAGTGTGTTGAGATGAATATGACCGATTGATGAATATCTTTGGCCTCAGAGTGCAAAGATGAATATTTGATTCCGAGATGAATATCGATTGATGTTACAGGATAAAATATATAGATGATGGACTTTTAAATTCATAGATTATAGTAGATTTCATTCTCTACTTAACTCTTCTAATGAATTATTATCTCCGTCATAATATTGATTTAAAATTTGTTGCCTCTATTGTATTCTATTAGATTTTTCCTCGTGAAGACTAACGATAATTTGTTGTATATTATCTTAGTCATAATATTCTTTACCGGGCTAGTTGAGCTCACCCTTTTCCTTGTTGTTCCATTTTTCTTCTCGTGAGGCGAGAATGTAAATGTACTAGCTTGGGGTAATGGAATGAAGGTTCTAGAGAGAGTTGTTTAGTAGTCCTCACCATTTTTGTAAAATAATGTATCAATAATTATGATGGGGATTTATTTATGTGTGGATATTGTCTAGAAGACAATATTATATTTAAACTCATTAAGATATATTGTCGTATTTCACACGACATTTGTATTATTGAAGTTAGTTTGCTTTGTACCATGTATTTGGCGACTCGTAATGGGTGTCAGTGTATACCTATTTTGGGGCGCCACGATTGAATATCCCATGAATATAGAAATTGCGAATAGGAGATAATTCTCATTAAGTACGTGTTTAAGAACTGTAGAGTGGATATTAAGGGTAATATCATGAACGTAGATCTTATCCCTATTCGACTTGGGAATTTGATGTTATTTTGGGAATGGATCGGTTATTCAATTACGGGTCAGTAATTGATTGCCAAAAGAAGCGTATAAACCTTTATGACTCCATCAAAGGTTGTGTTTTTTGGTAGCAAGTCGCCTAGACAAAACGAAATTGTTGTCGGATGATGATGCAGACCGTGAAGTTGTTAAGACAAGGTTTGTGTAGGATACTTAGCTTACATAGTCGATAGTCGAAAAGAGAATCCGGTAGAAGAAATACCGATTGTGAGGACTTCGTTGACGTATTTCCGACGATTTACCGTGACTTCCACCGATAGAGAGGTAGATTTCAGAATCGATTTGGCGCCTTCAATCGCTCCAATATTGAAGGAACCATACCGAATGGCACCAAAGAGAGATGAAGGAATTAATGGTACAACTACAAGAATTGTTGGACAAGAAGTACATTCAACCAAGCGTATCACCGTGGGGGCCGCGTGTTGTTTTTATGAAAAAGAAGGATGGGTCGATGCAACTCGCATTGACTACGAGAGAACCGAATAAGGTCACGATTAAGAATGATATCTATTACCGAGGATCGACGACCTGTTTGATCAATTGAAGGGAGCGAGGTACTTTTCCAAGATAGACTTGAGAAGCGGTTATCATCAATTGAAGGTGAGGCCGGAGGATGTACCAAAGACTGCATTCAAAACACGATACGGTCACTACAAATTTTTAGTAATGTCTTTTGGTCTTACGAATGCTCCTGCAACATTTATGGGACTAATGAATGGTGTGTTCAAGCCGTTTTTAGACAAGTTCGTAGTGGTATTTATAGATGACATTTTGGTCTATTCGAAAACCAAAGAAGAACATGAAGAGCATTTGAGATTAACGTTGGAAGTATTGAGAAGGGAAAAGTTGTATGCCAAGTTTTTGAAATGCGAATTTTGGATTGAACGAGTGCAATTTCTTGGGCACGTGATCGATAAAAACGGAATTTTGGTAGATCCATCCAAAGTCAAAGCCGTGATTAACTGGGATCAGCCGAGGACACCATCGGAAGTACGAAGTTTTCTTGGGTTGGCAGGATATTATAGAAGGTTCATACAAGACTTTTCCAAGATCGCAACTCCGTTAATGAATTTAACTCGAAAATCTTTGAAATTTGTTTGGACGGATAAGTGTGAGGAAAGTTTTCAAGAATTGAAGAAGAGGTTGAGTACGGCCCCTGTGTTATCTCTTTTGGAGGATACAGGAAATTTTGTTGTTTATAGTGATGCATCGCATAAAGGACTTGGTTGTGTGCTGATGCAAAACGGCAAAGTCATTGTGTATGCATCACGACAGTTGAAGGATTACGAGAAGGGTTACTCGACCCATGATTTGGAGTTAGCTGTAGTTGTTTTTGCTCTAAAAATTTAGAGGAACTATCTATACGGGGAGAAGTGTGAAATATATACGGACCACAAGAGTCTGAAATATATTTTTACACAGAAGGATTTGAACATGCGTCAAAGAAGATGATGGGAATTAATTAAGGATTACGATTGTGAGATTTTATACCATCTGGGGAAAGCAAATGTGGTTGCCGACGCCTTAAGTAGAAAGGGTCGTGAGAAATTGATGATGTTAACTGCTCAGGAGGAGCTAATTATAGAAATGGAGAAACTGGAGTTGGAAGTGAAGTAACCTATGGAGATTGATGAGAAGCTATTTCAGATGCAATCTGGTACAACTCTACTAGATAAAGTAAAGGAGGCTCAACCGTGATCGAAGAATGTAAAAAGTCGACAAAGAAGATATCTCAAGGAACCAACCAAGATTTAAGATGGATAAGGAAGGAATACGAGATTTGAAAATAGAATCTGGATTCCGCCAGTACAAGAAATTAAGGAAGAAATTCTGAGTGAGGCTCATAGTTCAAGATATTCGATTCACCCAGGTAGTACAAAGATGTATCAAGATCTTCGACAACATTTGTGGTGGCCGAATTTGAAACGCGATGTTGTAGAGAATGTGTTGCCAAGTGTCCACACATTCGCCGAAAGTAAAAGCGAAACATCGGAGATCGAGTGGATTGCTACAACCGCTAGAAATCCTGAATGGAAATGGGAACATATTACAATGGACTTCGTGGTTAGCCTTCCGACGACTCGTAAAGGCTACGACGCAGATATGGGTTATCGCTCGTTAATGGTCGATTTAAAATCCGCACACTTCCTTCCAATCAAAATCGATTCAACTTAGATCGGTTAGCAAGGTTATACGTGAAAGAGATTGTTTCGAGACACGGAGTGCCGGTGTCAATTGTTTCGATAGAGATCCGCTTTCACATCAAATTTCCGGAAACGCCTTCAGGAATGCATAGGGTACGCAATTGCAAATGAGTATAGCTTACCACCCTCAAAATGTAGATTTTACGACAGAGTGAGAGAACGATTCAAACATTAGAAGATATGCTGAGAGCCTATGTGATGGACTTCAAAGGAAATTGGGATGATCACCTACCGTTAGTAGAGTTTGGCTACAACAACAGTTACCACGCTAGTATAGGCATGCCACCTTACGAAGCGTTATACGGAAGAAAGACAATTGCTAGGGCCAGAATTGGTACAGCAAACGGCAGAAATAGTCAAAGTGATCCGAGCACGACTAGTAGCGGCTCAAGATCGACAGAAGAAATACGCTGATCCACATCGTAAAAATATCGAGTTTGAATCAGGTAGTTATGTTTTCTTGAAGGTCTCTCCCGGAAGGGAAGATCAGTTTCTAAAGAAAGGGAAATTGAGCCCAAGATTCATTGGACCCTTTGAAGTCTTCGAGAAGAATCGGAGAAGTTACATCTCGAGGTAGCCTTACCTCCAAAGACTTCGAGAATGTCCACAACGCCTTCCATGTTTTTTTGTATTACGACCCTACAAGGCCGATTATAAGCATGTAATTGAATATGAACCCCTACATTTTGAGAAAGACTTATCTTACGAAGAAATTCCTCGGTCCAAATTGTCGGCAAAAAGAACAAGTTCTCGAAATAAAGTTATACCTTCATTAAGGTAATTTGGAGGAACCACAACGTGACGGCTACGTGGGAACTCAAGAGAATATGATGAAGAATTACCCTCATTTATTTACTTAATTATGTATGTAACCGATTCGGGGATGTAATCTTTGTAAGGGGGAGAATGTAAAAGGTCGAATTTATTGAGTCGTGATTCGGGGACGTAATCCTTTTAAGGGGGAAAGATGTGACTAACGAAATTTTGTAATTAATTTTAATATTTATTGAATTAAATAAATATTTTTCGATGATTTAATTATTAGATTAAATATTTAATTGACGCATGATTGTGGTAGATTAATTTAATTATATGTGTTACATTTATTAAATTAATGTAGAGAGTTTTTATTATCAAGTATGTAATTATGTCATTTATTGAATTAAATGAATTATTTAATTAAGCATGATGGTATTCTAATTAATTATTTTATTAATTAGAGATTTAATAATTTAATATAATTAATTAATGAGAAAATTAAATATATGACTATGTGAATTTATGAGAAGTTATTATATTTTATTTATATTAAATAAGATATATGAATTATTGTAAGTGAGTGGGTGTGACGTGAATTAAACTATATGATAAAGCTTTATTAAATTAAAGGAGTTTTGAAATCTATTATGCTAGCCAAACATGGCCTTAGTGGTGTTACTAGCAGCTACCCATGACCGGTTAATCGACCATTATTGCAACGTCAATGAGTTCTTATAATCTGACGCCTCTTTTCTTTTCTTTTATTATTCTAAGTCTGGAAGAGCAGAGAGGGAGAGAGATTGAGAATTTATCAGAGAAAAATTGTGAGAATTAGAGATATTGTGAGTGTGTAATCATTAGGTAATTGTGAAAGGATCATCTTGGATCACCTCTTCTTAATCTATACTCTGGGTAATTTCTCCAAACCAAATTCTATTTTTACGTTATTTGAGTTTTATGAAAATGGCTTTCATTCATACTGTAAAGCCTCTGTAATTGAGATAGGAGTAATGATTATGGGTTTTGTATGTGTTATGGCACATCACATCGTATTTAATTATATATATTTTGTAAATCATATCATAAGTTTCATAATACGATGACTTGCTATTTCAAAATTTATAGAGTTTGGGTTTTGGCCATATGGCCTTATACGTGGTATTTTATGTATTGATCGTATATTATCCCTAAATTTTACACTTGTATGTTGTTATGCATGTTGATACGAAGAGACCAAAATTTAAATAAACGGATTCGGTGTTATAATGAATCCGTAGTGACAATTTTCATGTTTTATTTTCAAAACCTTTAAGAATATCAAGAACAGTGAAAGTAAATGTGTTGATTTTGCAAATTATGTGTTGTAACTTGTTAAAAATCATGCTAGATGGGTTAAGTAATGATTATATATGTATTACAATGATTGGGTAAGTCTAAATTTGCAAAAAAAAATAACTAATTGGAAGTTATGGCCATATTCATGTATAATTTTACGTGTGATTGATTTTGGCCTAATTTGGCCTTGTTGTGTTCATGAATCTGAATCGCTAGTGAATCAGAAAATGAGCTTGGTAAAATGAGTTACCAAACTAAATTACCTTTATTTGGCCAAAATAAATAAAAAAAAAAATAAAAATTACCCAAATAGTTTATGAAAATTATTATTAAATAAATAAAATAAATTAAAAAAATTAAAAAATTTAAAATAAAATAAATATTTATGAAAATTATTATTAAAATATTTATAAAATAAATTAAATATTTTAATTGAGATATTATGGAATAAAATAAATATTCGATGAAAATTATTATTAAAATATTTATAAAATAAATTAAATATTTTAATTGAGATATTATGGAATAAAATAAATATTCGATGAAAATTATTATTAAAATATTTATAAAATAAATTAAATATTTTAATTGAGATATTATGGAATAAATTAAATATTCGATGGAAATTATTATGAAATAATTTATTCGAGTGTAATAATAGTAAGAGAATGAAAATATTCTAATTTAATTAAGTAATTAAATTAGAAGGGTAATGATTTGTTAAATAAAGTGGAGTTTATATTAAATAATTAAGTGAAAATGTAACTAATGAATGTCGTGAATACATATGGTATGTGTGTAGGATTTGTGGTGAACGGAAGTAGTAATCGTTTAGCCTACGCACGAGGCAAGTTTTCTAACCCTACTTGTCATTATTGTTCAAGTTTATTAATTACCTCGAGTAAATTATCATTATTATTATTCATGTTCAAATGTTATATTAAAGATTGATTATCTTTTCAAAGCATGATTCAGTTATACAATAATTGTCCTATTGTATACTTCCTGAGATTATTATTCAATTTGAATATCATTATTATTGAACCTTATTAGACTAGAGAACCCTTATTGATTCGACTAGTCCATAGTTGATGAGCGTTCTAAATTTTCGAACCCTTGATGAATTGTCCAAACCAAACTTCCTTTGGTGCGGACTCGAATGTCAAACTAAGATGAACAACCCTGCAAAGGGATTTACTTATCGTTAAATGTTAAGATATTATTGCATGATTTGCATACTTGAAGTGGTGATCCCCTAAATACGCAGTAGAAAGGTCCATAGTCTTATGATCATTAAAGGTTTCAAGTATAACCCTTGATAACCTAGGACATAGTTCAAGATCTTATGACCCTCAGAATTCTTTTGTTTCTTGTTATTCATTCTTGATTCAAAAGTTGAGCTTTTATTCAGATGTCTTTGACTTACTCGTATGTTATTATATTGTTATTTCATTATTATACTTTGTGGGCATTAGTGCTCACTCTTGCTAATAATAACATTACGCTTAAGAACGAAAGAACCCATTTAACCTTCCACTAGTAAAGGCAAGGGCAAAGTTAGTAAGTGTTGAAGACTTATTATTTTATTTGATGATGTATTTAGGTACGACTTAAGTTAATGATGTTGTTTAAGACTTAATTGTTTATGATTCCGCATAGATGTTTAAGGTTAGAGTAACTTGGGATTGTATTTATTATGTAGTTGATATAACCCCATAAGGGGAGATTTATTATTATTTCTATCTATTGCATGGTTTGCATTTATTATGGGTAGATAGATAGATGATATTTATACAGTGAACACCAAATCCCGTGGAATTGAAGTACCCGGATTTGGGGGTGTCACATGACCAACATGTTATGTAATGTGTTAAGAAGCGTGCTATGTGATAGGGATGAATGTTGATCATGATTTTCAAATATTAAGTCCAAAGAAATGTTTACAAGATATAAAGCAATGATACGTTGTTTGCATTTGTGATGTTTTACAACCTGATTTGTGCTATGAAAATATATGATAAGTGATGTATATAAAGTTACAACCAAGTTAAACATTTGTGTGTACGTTGAACTTACCTATGTGAGTTTATATAACTAATGGGCATCCTATACATATAATACACTGTAATAGGATTCAAAAGTGTTGATTTCTTAACGTGTATAAACTATGCTTAAGGCAAGTATCTGAACTATCCATTACATTGTGCAAGTATCCTAAGCCCTTGCATTACTTTATTCAACAAATATCGTAAGCAAAGTATCTCAACCTTATCTCTTTGAATGAAAGTAATCTTACTTACTCGTTCAATAGAGCTAGTATGCTTAAACTCTTGTGTAAACTATTATTCATGTTGAACATGGTATTATTCTTGAATATTATGAAAGAGTCGATGCCATTTGATTTGGCTAGACTACATGCATGTTTATAAAACCGTCCAAACTAATTGACTGGTGCGAAAATCTTGAAAACTGAGTTGAACAACCCTTATGGTAAGGGGAGTATATGTTGTTGGAAACCCCAACACATGAATGGATATTATTGTGGTGTTATGCATAACTTATAGTATTGTAGACTGATCATCTATAGTACTTGATTCTTTTGGGTTATCAGTTTAATATTGGTAATTCTAGTAGATGTTCCATAGTCCTTAGTGACTACTAAGTATACATTGTTTATCCAAGTGGATACATTGATAATCTTTGAATTCATATATATATGTTGATTTATATTGAATTATCATTCTTATTCCAAGAATTGTTGATATTCATTATTCATGATATTATTCTGAAACTCTGAACTATCTTAGAGATGATACTTCGATATTTCAAACTTGTGATATTATATTCTACACCTTTGTTGTATATTACTTGTTGGAAAATTTGTGCTCATCCTTGCTTATTTAAAACCTTTCAGTTAAGGCGGAACAGGGAAGTGTCTTTGAAAAAGACAAGGAAAGGGCAAAGCTACCGACTAGCTTGTTTCTTTATGGATTAAAATTATTATATTGTATTAAGACTGTTTTCAGACTATGTTTAAACTTATGTAGGATTATGTAATAAGTCTTTATTCGATATTATTATATAATCTATTAAATCTTTGTAGAGTTCTGTAGACTTGGGGAATAATTATAATAAGTCATTGTATATTACTCTAAATTAGATCTTCCGTTGTGAGCGTGATATTTTAGTCTTTTCCGTATGCCATGAGCACATGATGAACCGAATTTGAGTGACCAAGTGGAGGTCCGAATTTGGGGCGTCACACCATTCCTTAAAACTCGATAAGAGTTTGACACCATAAACCTTAGGTTATTTAATTATCACACCTAATGTATAAGTAGGTTATAAAGCTTTCCTTTTTAATGAAATCTCTAAATATATATATATATATATATATATATATATATATATATATATATATATATCCATAATGTAAGACCCCAACTTTTTATAAATAAAATTGAGTTTCCTCTAATTATTATTTTGAATAATAAGGTGTTAATTTGATATAATGCTTTGGTTATGGGTGAAATGTGCAAATGTTGCAAAATAAGCAAGTGGCTATAAAATATTCATTATTGTTTGGAATATTCATTTGGTCGTGGAATATTCTTGTTGTTTGGAATATTCGTATAACCACGTAGCTATTTGTGGGCCCCATAACGGAAAAACTATTTGGGATGAAGAAAACGCATAAGTTTGAGTTTTTATAAATAACGAGATAATTGTTACAGATTAATACCGTTGAATACACTCGGTGATTAAAATACGATGTACGCTGTGGTTGCACGAAAGCATACCAGTATTACCATAAGATTTTTTGAATTATTGATTATTACGTAAGAAGGCACTACTCAATAATTATTACAAAGAATTACTTTTCAATATTTTATTTTATTGATTCAATAATTCTTTGTGTTGATATTTTATATTATTGTTGCTTCAATAATTATCACTGCACAATATATCACATTATCATATCAATAATTTATATTATTTGAATAATACTATTAGATAGTATTATTGGCAATGTCTAAGGAAGTTCTGTCTAAGAAAGGGGTTTGGTCACCTAATTGCGCGCCAATAAGGAGAAATCCTTATCGGAAAGCCCCCTCTTTCCTAGGAACGACCTGTTTATCATTATTGTGATTCTGTAATATTATTTGTGAATAATTAATTATTGATTTATATGATAAGGAAATATTTATTTTTATGTGGATATAAATGAAGGAATTAATGTTGAGGTATTTTATCAGTATTTTGTCAGAATGGATGTATTAAAAATCGTCCGTATATGGATTTCAGGCATTTTTTGTTTGGAATTTGGAAAAACTTTTTTCTACAAAGTTGTAGATAATTAAATTTCCTATGGAATAGACCTGGGATTCAAATTTTTCTAAAAAAAGAGCTATTTATTGTGAATTATTGAAGTTTTGGAAATAAATATTTTTATTAAAAACATGGTGAGCCCCACTTTTGGTTGTTGTGGAAAATGTTGATTTTGGTGGGCCCCACTTGTGATGGCTGATAATTTGGTCAAGAAGGTGTGCGTAGAAAATTTTTGAAATTATTATTTTATTAAATTTAGTTTGCGTTGGTGTTCTAGCATTTTCCTATAAACTGGGTGCTTAGTTATAATTGAATATCACACTAGGATCATAAGTTTTCTTTCTCTATATTATCTAGCGTATTTTTGTGAGTATTTAGATACTTTGAGAGTTGTTATTCAGTGCAAGTTTCCTTCAGCATCATATTCGATATTCCAGTCAGAAGTACAGTTCTTTTGAGGTAAGGGATGTTATTTTCTTCGTAAATGATGTTATTTCTTCAATATCATTATACCAAAATATTGGTAAGAATTTTATTGTGAAATTTTTACCTTTTCATCTCGAGGTTACTATTCACGTATATGTCACTATTCATGTATACGACATTATTCACGTATACGGTATTATTCATAAGTACTATTCACGAAGTATGATTTTTCTTGTGGAATTTCTACCTTTTCGTGTTAGAGTTACTATTTACGTATACGACACTATTCACGAATACGACACTATTCACCAAAAAAAAAAAATTTCTCTTCTTTGTCCAAGATGTCTATTATGGTTACTATCTTTGATTGTATCCATATTTTGATCTTCATTCTTGAATTTTACTCCACTATGATTTATTATGGAGTATTTTTGAACTTGGATTATTTAAAGTACAAATCTCTAATCTTTGTCCTTTTATCTCACTGAATTCGTTCTTTAAAATATTTTTCATCATCCTTAGTCTTTAATGGTGATACTTGATGAATATCTTTGGCCTGGAGTGCAAAGATGAATGATTACCTGATGAATATCTTTGGCCCGTAGTACAAAGATGGACATGTGTTGAGATGAACATGACCAACTGTTGATACAAATGAATATCTTTGGCCCGTAAAGCAAAGATGAATATTTGGTTCAAGATGTATATTGATTGATGTTACATGGATAAAATATTGATGATGGACTTTTAAATCATAGAAGACAGTAGATTTTATTCTCTACTAAACTCTTCTAATGAATTGTTATTTTCGCTGCGAATATTGATCTAAAACTTGTTGTTCATTATATTATATTTGACTTGTTGAAGGCTAATGATAATTTGTTGTTCATTATCTTAGTCATAATATTCTTTACTGGGCTAGTTATCTTAGTCACCCTTTTCCTTTTTGTTCCATTTTTCTTCTTAGGAAACGAGAATATAGCGGGAAGTAGTCGGGGTGTGGAGTGATGTTCGAAGATAGTTGTTATAGTAGTATTCACTATTTTGTAAAATAGTATATCAATAATTTTAATGAGGACTTATTTGAGTATGGATATTGTCTAGAAGACAATATTTGTATTTAAACTCATAGTTTATGTGTTGTTGTATTTTGCACGACAATTGTATTAATGAAGTTGTAGTTGTTTCTGTACCATGTATTTGGCGACTCAGAATGGATGATGTATACCTATTTTGGGGGTGTCACACATAACTATAGTATATATATTTATTTAGCCATACACATTTCAACACAGTCCTCACATATTTATTCACTATATAATAGTTATACTAATTAATCATTTAAAGATTATAAATATTTTTATTTAACATTCATATTAACACTCAAGCTAAGTTAATATTTCAACATATATAACTTATCTTACTCTTCCTTAATCAACTTGATTAAGTATTGATCTTAGTTAATTTGAAATAACTAAATTAACTATCTTGTTTAATTTATATCTCATAAAACATATTCACTAATAAACTAGAAAAAAATTTATTCGTAAAAAAATTTAAATATATAATCATATAAAGTTCTCGGTCATTACATTCTACCCTCCTTATAAGTATTACGTCCCCGGAATTACCATTACCTTACATTTAAAGTATGTCTATCATTAGACCTTTATTTATAAATCTAAATTTATTACCCTAATATAGGTATTACTTTGTTTCTTCTTACATTTACTCCTTCCCATCTTATTCAGGGCAGAAAATTCTCTACTAAACTCAAATCTCATTTGACTTGCCATAGCTCATAATTACCTGTTATATTTAGGTAACACCATCTTACTCACAATAATATTCCTTTAATTTATTAAGCAACATGTGATTTCTCTTATTCTACTTTGAAACCTCAAAGGGTTACCATAAGCCACTCAATATACATGTTTTCTTTTAATAATTTATAAAGTTATATCATCAATTCCTTCAGTTTTATTTACACGATACTAACCTGTGATATCATCATGCGATACCAACCTATGACTCGAATCCGCATAGGAACAACACCTCATATTGATATCTATCAAATAAGACGTGCGTAATTATATTACAAATTAAAATTTTACCTGGCACTACTCCATTCGAAGCGACTGCATCCTGGACCGTTATGTTATACGTGTTTGCTGTTGGTCTTGCTGGTTGAGTTGGTCCATTGGTTGTTAGAGTCCCACTGATGTTTTTTTTGTTGTTACTTCCCTTTTCTGCATTCTTCTTTGGATAGTTACAGATTTGATGGTTTGATGATCCATATAAATAACAACCTTGTATCTTCTTTGGATTGGGACAATTAGGAGAGATATGTCCCTCTTGGCCAGAGATAAAGCACGCTCCTTTTCCCTTCAGGCAGACTCCCAGATGATTCTTCCCACAAATTTCACACGGCTCACCTTTCTTCCTACCTTCTCCTGATTTGTTTCCTGATTGAGTTTTATCGCTCCATTTATGCTTGTTGGAGTTACTCCCTCTACTAATACCATCTTCATTCGTCATTTTCTTCTTTTCCTAGTGATACCTCGATACGGCTTCACTGCCTCCCTCAGCGATGATTGCTTTTTCTAATAGAGTCAAAAATGTATTAATCTACAGCCTTGCTACCTTGCTAAATATCGATGGTTTCAGTCTGTTTTCAAACCTTTGCGCCTTTCGTGCCTCCGTGTCCACCTGATGCTGAGCGAATCTAGCTAATTCGTTGAATCTGGTGGCATATTCTAAAACTGTCATGTTTTCCTGTTTCAGCTCTAGGAATTGATCCTCCATCCTTGTTTACATACTTGGCAAGAAGTAATTCTCATTTAAAAATTCTTTAAACCATGTTCATGTCACCACCGTTGTTCCTGCTCTATTCTAGTTTGTCTCCCACCAGTAGTTCGTCTCCCCCTTCATCAAATAGGTAGGGAAAATGGTCTTTTGCTCCTCTACTACTCTAGCGATAACGAATTCTTTCTCTATCTCTTTTGTCCATGTCTGAGCTTCTATTGGATCTAATGTTCCCTTAAACTCTGGTGGTCCTACTGCCTTGAATTCTTTAAAATTAGCTAATTGATTTCTTGGCAGACTTTCTGCTTCTGGTGCCTTATTTTGCATAGCTTCTGCCATCATATTTACAAAGTCTTGTATTGGGTTTGGTTAACCTCCTCCTGCATTGTTAACCGACTCCTCACCCTCTTGGTTTCTTACTACTCTTCTTGGCGGCATTGTCTGATTAAACAAAACTTTAATTACTTCATCTTTTACACCTTTATGCCACATCTGATTAGTGGTATCATAAAAATTTAACACAAAATTTTAAACTTAGCCCAATTTGGCTTGCTGGATTAACTAATTCGACTTGCTGAATTAACTAATTATCAGTTAAACAGCTTACTATCTTTATTTTCAAAACTTATTTACTTAATCAAACATATATTAATATTTATTCAACTAGTTCATAGTACTTTACATCGCATAGCACATACTGTGATATTCATTTACTATCCCTTTTTGGTTCCAAAAGTCAGGAATCACTGCGACAACTTATACAAAAGTTGAGACTTATAGAGGTTATCTCAATATTCATACATAAGCGAGGATTACATTCATATAGATATATAATTACATATACCTACTCATCGTCTAAAATACTACATTTTTAACATATTATCTTTCTCAAAGGTTCTACTCCTCATACTTAATTTTTCTTTCTTCCACTTCCATCACCTGTCTTCTTCTTAGGACAATTCTTAGCCTGATGATCTTTTTCTCCGCACAAAAAACATCCTCCTTTCTTAGGTTTGGCATAATAAGGAGATATGTGTCATCCTTGTCCGTAATTATAACACACATTCTTACCCTTCATACATCCCCCAAAATGCTTCTTTCCACAGTCAATACATGCCTTCTTCTTCGACTTTGAATCCCCTGAGTTGTCGTCACTTTCATTGTTCTGTTTCCTTTTATCATTTTCCCCATCTTTCTTCTTTCTTAAAGTTTCAGACGATACATTACACTCGGCTCTCCTCCCATCAACTCGTGCCTTCAGCTCATTTCGTTCTTAAGTTATCTCTCTTTCTTCCCTTACCAACTGGTCATTTAGTAATCTTTTCGCATTCCACATTTCCTCTAGGAAAAACACCTTATTCCTCAAATCTTGAACTTCCCCTGATGTTTGACCATCTACGGCCACTACACTGCCTTCTTCTCCATCATCTGTCTCTATTTCTGGTCCTACTTTAGCTTCTTTGGAATATACTTCTTCCTCTTCATTCAGCTCCATCTCGGGGTACTCGTCATGATCACTTTCTAGATTTACTGTAGGTTCTTCCTTTGGAACTCTCTCAACTGCCCCTTCTTCTTTAAAATTCTTCTCTGATTCACCTACCATTTCACCTTGAGCTTCCACCTCGGCTATTGGCACTGGTGCAGCTACTAACATCTCAATAAGCACTTGAGTTTCTCTAATCTCATCATCTCCTGACATCCTACAACCAACAAATTTCATTAATAACTCTCAATAAAATATACATTCATTATATGGAATGAAAATATATTTTATAATACTACTAATTCTCTAAGAAAACTCTACATGAGTTATATCTCCTTCTATTCCTTAATCTCATCATCTACTGGCATCCTTCAAGTAGTTTTAAATAACTTGATTAATACCTTACCAGTAAACATAATCCATAAACACTAAGTGTCCACACATCTTACTATTGATGAATTTTCTCAATCCATCACTTAGAACTCTAAATGAGTTTTCTCTACCATTCTTATAGTCATATTCCTAAGGCTTTTTCCCCCACCTAAGGTTTATAACCTACAACTTTGATACCAACATGTGACCCCCCCAAATCCAGGTTCTCTAACCTCAGATTCATTGCTCACGATCCATCATCATCATAAGCATACTGTAAACTATTGCGGAATAATAAACGACAAAAAACACTTTTACACCACTATGGTTATAGTGTTTTAAGCAATTAACCACTGTGCTTTTAAAATATTCAATTGACCCACTATGCTTTTTAAAAATGAACAATCAAGCCATTCCGTCCAATTTGACTAACAGACGTCTAAAAATATCCTACGTGGCTTTTTTGAAAAAAAATAAATATCCTACGTGGCTGTTGACTCGGCATTTCTAGACACGATCATATTGTTATAAATATTATAACAAAAAATAATCTCAAACCCAATTATCCTTGGCATTTCGGCCTTTTGGAGAACTTGCTCGGTGTCAAAAAATAATCTCAAACCCAGTTCATCTTCTTCATCAGCAAAATTATCCTCTCTCTCCTCTCTATCCTTCCCAAAAAGGTACCGAAATCCTATTGTTTTTGAAAAAGAAATTCTTCACTTTTGTTGAAGAAGAAAAAGAAATTCAGATTTGGATCTATTATTTTAGAAATTCAAATGAAATCCTATCGTATTGTTTCAGATCTAGATGTTCATAACATAATCCCAAGGTCTTATTTACCTTAACTTAAACACACTTTTAATATTACAAAAGGTTTACATAATTACACCATCGTTATCACAGGTTAACTAACCTTAACCTTTCATGTCTATTAATACAAAATACTTAAACAAAATTATAATATAATAATCATTTAACAACGTGATACTACTCAGGGGCCTTCACTTTGCTTTTGTCCTTATTAGAACCTTATGGTATTTCAACTTTAACTGAAATATTTTATTTAAGCAAGGGTGAGCAACGAGTTTGCTCCGCAAGTTAAAGCGTACAATAAAAGGTATAAAAGAATTTAACTTTCTATAATTTCAACGATATTCGAACGATTTCGAAATAGCTGAATAATAAATCATTTGCAACAACAAGGGTTTTCTTTAGTTTCATATTGAATAACATTCCAAGGATGAAAAAGTAAAATTCTACCGAAGGTTCAATAATATTCAATTGATTAAGAAGAATTATCAAAACTACAACAATATTCAACACAGTGGGATATTCCCAGAATTCATGCTGAGTGATCACAAATGGATCAAGAACTACTCGAGGAATCATCAGTAATTAAAGCTGAATTACCCCAAGAATGTAAATTAGTTATAAAACTAATTATACTCTTCTGCAAGTACATGAAGTGATCTGTAAGACCCCGGATTTTATGAAATAAAAGTATTGAATTTTTCTTATAATTATTATTCAGTAAATGGTTAAATTGATAAAAGTTTAAAGTTAAGGGTGATATATATAAAATTTTCAAAATACGCAAGTGGTTATAAAATACTCATTTCTGTCGGGGAATATTCGTTTGGTAGTGGAATATTCTTGTTGTTTGAGGAATATTAAATGCGGCCAAGCGATAATTTATGGACCCCATAATGAATAAGCGCTTGGATGAAAAAATGACAAGTTTGAATTTTTATAAATAAGGACGTAATTGTTACCGTTAACACTGTTGGATTACCTAGTGGTTAAAATACACTAATAAGCATGGTTGCATAGTAGCACACAGTATTGCACAGTATTTTAGAATTATTGATTCTTACGTAAGAAGGCACTACTCAATAATTGTTACAGTAGTTACTGTTCAATATTTTATTTTATTGATTCAATAATTGCTGCGTTGATAGTTTATATTATTGTTGTTGCAATAATTGTCACTGCATAGTATTTCCCATTATCAGATTAATAATTCATATTATTTGAATAATATTATTAGATAGCATTATTGGCAATGTCTAGAAAGTTCTGTCAAGGAGAGGTTTGGTCACCTAATTGCACGCCAGTAAGGAGAAATCCTTATTGGAAAGCCCCCTCTTTCCTGGGAACCACCTGGTTGTCATAATTGTGATTCTATAATATTATTTGTGATTAATTAATTATTGATAAGGAAATATTTATTTGATGTAGATATAAATGATGGATTTATTTATTTTATGTGGTTGTAATTGAAGGAATTAATGTTGAGGTATTTTATCAGTATTTTTGTCGAAATGGAGGTATTAAAAAATCAAATTAGTATTTTTACGATATATTGTGTGAGTTATAATTTTTAATCCGATCGTTGGATTGTTGTGATTTTTGGATATGTTATACATATATAAGTCGAGTGTATGTCCACAAATTTTGAACCGTTAAAAATGAACGTATAAATTGTTATGAATTTTAAGAGGTGACTTGTTCAGAAATTGTTGAAGTTTCGGAATTTATCATTTTGGTGGAAAATTTTAGAATGTGTGGGCCCCACCTACGGTTGGTGAAGAAATGTGCTGAAATTCTAATTCAAATGTGGTGGGTGGCAATAGTAGCAGGTAAAGCCATCAGGTAGCAGGTCAAGTCTGCTTCGGCGTGCTAACATTTTCCTATAAATAGAGGGCTAAGTTAGAATTGAAAATCACACCAGAAACATAAGCTTTCTGTCTTTCTCTCTCTATATTATCAAGCGTATTTTGTGAGTATTTAGATACTTTGAGAGTTGCTATTCAGTGCAAGGTTCCATCAGCTTTACATTCCAGTCAGAAATACTTCTCTTTCGAGGTAAGGGATTTTAAGGGTTATTATGTTTTTCAGTTTCGTAATTTTCCGACCCTCAAAAATTCTGGAAAAATTTGAAATTATATTTTCATGAGTTTTCTCGATTGTGTCCAAAAATGGCAATTTTTGGATGTATAGATTAAGAGTTATGAATTTTATGAGAAAAGACTATTTTAAAAGTAAACCCTTATAACTCCTTGTGGTTAACTCCAAAATTGATGAAATTTTTGTTGAGAGTACATCTATATAATATCAGTGTACCCTGTAAATTTCGAAATATTTGGATAAAAGTACAATTTATGATAAATGTCTAAATATTCGGCAGTTTTTGCCATATGAAAAATAGTAAATGAATTTTAAAAATTCTGAGAAAAATATATGTTCAATATGGGACTATGTTCTGCTAAATCCCAGAAAAAAAATTTGTTTGTACTGATTTGGTATTTTTCATGAAAATGGACTAGTTATGAGTAAATGAATTAAATATGTTATGTGAAGTAACAAAATTGGAAAATAGGATTTTATGGCTTGGGAATCCTATATAAGGTATATGCAGATTTTTGATGAGGGTTTTGGTTATTGGTGATGAAATTTTATGAGTTTGGCATTTTAGGATGATTAAATGCATTAATTAGTAAAGTGTAAATAATTAAAATAAATTATTTATAAGTTTAAAAAATGATTAAAATATTGTGGTAATATTAATAATATTAGATTATGAGATCATTAAGTGATTTATAACATTTGGATTAAGGTGTTATAAAATCATTGATTTATGAATCTTACTCTTGAAATTAAATGCAGTTGTTGATCATATTGTTTTTATTATCATATATAACATTTTTATAATCTTGGTGAAGAAATTTCTCTTTGACTTAAGTGTAAAGATGGGTAGATTATTGGTATGATTGTGACTATGGGTTCTCTTTGGCCAGTAATGCAAAGTTGAATCGTTGACTGGTATGATCATAACCATTGAATTTATAATTGAATATTTTTAGCTTAAGTGCAAAGGTGAATTAATCAACATGGTTATAATTATGGTTTATATAAATTTTGAAATGATTATGTATTTCTTTGAGATATTAATATCTTTGGCCTGTAGTGCAAAGATGAATTATTGATGAATATCTTTGGTCCGTAGTGCAAAGATGACCTGTTGTTGAATATCTTTGGCCCGTAGTGCAAAGATGACCTGTTGTTGAATATCTTTGGCCTGTAGTGTAAAGATGACTAGTTGTTGAATATCTTTGGCATGTAGTGCAAAGATGAACTTATTAGTATGATTATGAACAGGAACTGTGATTTGGTATAACCATGATCTTTGATGTTTCAGGTAAAGACAGGTGATGAAAATTATCTTCGTCCTGGATGAGAAGAGGAATTTAGAATCACAATTATGATTATGAGTTATTCATATAATTGTGGAAAGGAACTGTTGATTGATGTTACAGGGATAAAACATTATTGGTGGACTTTTAATATGGAGAAGATAATAGACTTTATAGTCTATTTGACTCTTCTAATGATTTGCTCGTTCCGCTGCAACTATGGTTGAAAAGTTTTATCATCTACCATATGTTCTAAATCTCTGATTTATTAGTGATGAAGGCTATTGATAATTTAATTATCTTTAGTCATGATATTCTTTACTGAGCTAGTTGTGCTCACCCTTTTTGCTTCACAATTCCTTTCGTGTAATAAGAGTGTAGTTTGGTCGAGCGGGGATAACAGGGAATAGAGCGGTGGTCTATAGGTTGCTGAGGTTCTCCTAAATAGTATGAAAATAATTTAATTGAGAACTTTAGATAAGTGTGTCGTATTGTATACGTCATTTGATATTTAATTTTGGTGAACCGAATAGGGTGAGGTGAACCCTACTTTGTAAGGGTGTTTTGCCACTATCATACAAGATGTCTAAATGACATACAACCTCGTGTTATCATAAGATGGGGTTGTGCACATCCACTTCTTTGTGTATATCTACGAGCACTACCTATATGATCTTAGAGTTTGGTTGAAACATAATGTTCAATCGCAGACGGTGGAGATAGTTATATGTCAAGAGAAGACTCACCATTGGAAGGAACATGATAGTAATCTTCTCATTTTTCTTTGGGGTCTATTGAATCAACCAAGGATAATTCTCTAGACATATGATATCTATCATAACTTAGATTCATGGCCTCCTATGTACGAAGGTTTCCTTGAGCACTTCCCAAAGATTTTAATTTCTAAAACAGTTATTGATTGTAACTTTATGTAATGTATCAATGTGAGGTGATGTCCATAGTTGGGACATGAGTCACAATTGGTATTAAAACTCATAGTATATGCGTTGTTGTATTTTGCACGACAATTGTAGTAATAAAGTTGTAGTTGTTTTCTGTACCATGTATTTGGCAACTCGAAATAGGTTGGATGGATTGGACCTATTTTGGGGGCGTCACATGATCAGCTCCATTGTACCCTATATTATGCATAATACTCAACATAGCGCACAAGGGTTGTTTTAAGACAATAAAGTTCCCCCATTTATAAG
Organism: Panax quinquefolius; assembly: GCA_020205615.1. Classification (NCBI taxonomy): domain Eukaryota; kingdom Viridiplantae; phylum Streptophyta; class Magnoliopsida; order Apiales; family Araliaceae; genus Panax; species Panax quinquefolius. The sequence continues at coordinate 81,426,838 of CM035152.1, forward strand.
GGTTGTTCTTCTCTGTCTTACATCAATAGTCCGTACCACAACAATATGGTTTGGATTGCTTTCAAAAAAATACTATGATTTCGACTTATAATATCAATATTGATCTTGCCAAAATCACTGGCATAGATCTTCCAACAATAAATCAGTTTATAATAAATAAAACATTTCATGCTTTAACAAATATTAGTCTAGCCAAAATAAATAGATGAGGCATGGCTCATAAATAGTTCCAATAATAGAACAAAAATCAATTGCACTATGTGCGAATAACAATTTTCATTATAGATGTGAATAATCAACAATAATTATTCACTAACATGTTAAAAAAATAATAACTCGAGTTTGAGTTAGAGAACTTGCCTGATTGTCGAGCTACGACTAACTAGCTTTAATTAAAACTCTTTGAATGACCTAGTGTTGACAATGTTGGTCTACTAATTAGTGCTGGGTATAATTGTACATCTATATTTTTACTTATGCTATTATTTAGCAAATAATTCAATCACAATGTACACATAGTATAATGTACCATCCTTAATCCTATAAGATATTTAATAAATCTTAGGTTGATGATTTTATAAATATATAAGGTCTTTCTTAAGTAATAAACACTTATTAAATCCTTAAACAATTTATTATAATTGTTTAATTAATAAATCATTTAAATTATCTTTATTTATTAACTATATCTTCATTTAATTACCATTTAATATTAGTTAAATAGTAATCAATTAATTACCTTTAATTATTATTTAATAAATAATAGCTAATTACATCTACTTATTATTTAATGTTAATTAAATATTGAATAATTAAATTATTTGTCTTTAATTATTATTTAATATTAATTAAGTAATAATTAATTAATCATTTATCCTTGAATAATAAATAATTGATTTATTAGTCCTTAATTATTCATTACTATTAATAAATGAACAATTAATTAACCTTTGTCCTTATTTAATATTAATTAATTTATTATTTATCCTTGAATAATAAATAATTAATTTACTTCATAAATCTTTAATTATTCTTTCTTATTAACTTAAGAATAATTAATTATCATTTGTTCTTATTTATTAATTAATTAATTATTTATTTATCCTTGACTAATAAATAATTAATTTACTTCATAAATCTTTAATTATTCTTTCTTATTAACTTAAGAATAATTAATTATCATTTGTTCTTATTTATTATTTATTTAATTAATTATTTATCCTTGAATAATAAATAATTAATTTACTTCATAAATCTTTAATTATTCTTTCTTATTAACTTAAGAATAATTAATTATCATTTATTCTTATTAATTAATTAATTATCCTTGAATAATAAATAATTAATTTACTTCATAAGTCTTTAATTATTATTTTTATTAAATTAAGAATAATTAATTATCATTTATTAAATAATTACTTTAAAAATTTTATTTTAATGTAAGTAAGTAATTACATTATTACATAATCTTACTTGAGCATTCTTTAATCATTATTTAATAATAATCAATGGTTTAACCCTATTTATTATTTAATTTTAGTTAAATAATCAATAGTTACTTTATTATTATCTTGACTTTACTTAATTATCACCCAATACTACTTAGATAATAATTAAATAGTCAATTACATTCACATTTCGTGTAATTAGTTTAATAATCCATTAATTGAATTAAAAATTATAAATTAGTAAGTTTTAAAGTGATTTAAATGGGTTTAAACCATTAATTGCTTAATAATTAGCTAACTTCCCAGACAAATTTTGGATTAATTATCTTAATATTCTTCATAATTTTAGAAAAATTTGGGTCCAAGAACCACTTCTTAATCAATTTGAAAAGTAAAGCCGAACCAATTATTTAAAAGTTTTGACCAGATTCGGTTCAGATTGAACCGATGAGCTTTTTAGGATTTTTTTTATTTTTTTTCTAGATTTGGGGCCCTTCACTAAAACTTGAATAAAATGAAATCTGAAACTCTGATTTGGGTCCAATCAAACTCTTTGGATTCGTATCGTCCCGAACTACATTTTTCATTCATCAAACATCAAATTTGGATCTGTTTTGGTCCCATAAATTGGTTCAGAAGTGGCTTCTCTTGCACATGAGTTCTTTAGTTGAGGTGTTTTAGTAATAAATCCATATCTCACTCATTTTTTTAACATTTTTACATGCTTCCAAAGGGTTTTTGCTCTTAACTCATAGTTCTAGCATACCAAGAAATAAAATCACAAAACCATTTGTAGATTTCAAAATGAAAATCATTGATCACCCCTTTAAATTAGGGTTTTTCTTAAAACTACCTTAGTTTCCTTTTTTCCAAAATTTTCCAACATAAACTATATAGATGGACATGTTAAACATATTATTCTCAAGATATATCATTCATATAAGACTTTAACCTATTAGAACTTACACTTCCATGAATCGTTTTCAAGATCACATAGAACATACACAACATAAAAACTAGGGTTTGATTTCCTTAACTTGTCTTGTGGGATGCTCTTTTTTTCTTTCCAAAGTAGACTAGGAACTTGGGATGTATGAACAATATTCTCCTCCTTCTTAATTAGAATCTGAACCTCTCCTCTCTCTCTTTCTCTCTTTATGTTCTTGTTAGTTGAGAGAAAAAATAGAAGAAGTAGAAGAATGGTGGAGGAGGAAAATGAAATTAAGATAGATATAATGTTGGTGAATTGGAGTGGAATGCTAATACCCCCCATGTTTCTTTTGCCCCTTGGACAAAAGGGTTAGCCTTATCCCTTCCTAATCATGCCTAATCAAGCCATTAAGGTTACTAATTAGACTTTCCACCAATGGGAGCATGCCACACTTGTCCTTATGTATAAGAGTTTCTACTTATGGAACTTGATTAGCGTAATTTCTTTGCCTTAAAGGGCCTAATATGGCTGGTCCTATACGCCCAATAATCCATCCATTTTGCCTTTATCTTAATGCAAAAATTAGATTAATCAAAGGTCTAAAATACCCTTAATCAAGTGGGCTAAGTGTGGGCTGGCATTTTATTTCTTTCACTACAAGAAAAAGGCTTATCTGCGACCAACACTTTCAGCGATCACCCTATTCGATCGTTGATAGTAGTAATAATAACTACCATGTGCGACCGTTATTGATTCTAGTCGCTAGATTATATCAGCAACCGCATGTGGTCGCTGGTATGAATTAACCGCCCAAAAATTGGTGTGAAAAGTTGGCGCGAATGTTTTATACGACCACTCGATATCAGCGACCACCTAGCGGTCGCTGATACGTCCACATCATTAAAAATTAGTGACCACATGTGGTCGCTAATTCTCTTAAACATAATCAGATTCAGGCATTCGCTCGATCAGCAGAAGGAAAAAAAAGATGGAGATTAGAAGAGGGAGAAGAAGGAGAACGGGGAGAAGAGAAGAGGGAGGGAAAAGAGGGACCTGCCACCACCGCCGCAACTGCCGACGCCTTCACCACCGCCGTCACCATCGCTGCGTATTAGGTAACCCCTTTAATTTATGGCTTCAATTGAAGTCTGCAATTTGTGCTTAATATATTTTTAGCCCTGTAAAATTCTCAATCTTAGCTTAGAAAGAGGTTTGTGCGGTCAAATTTTTGCAATGGTTGAGTTGAGCAGTTGATTTGTTATTGATTCCTAATTATTGGGGAGAATAAAATAATTCAAAGCAATTTCTTATTTCTCAAAACCCAAAAATGTATCCATGCGAAAAAAAAATTAACTCCCAAAATAGGATCCATGCAAAAACAATTAACTTAGTTGTTTAGAGATTATACCGAATATGAAAACGAGAATCAAATTGATGCGCTCAATCCTTAACGCAATTCCTCACGAAACTACGCCTCTATGGTATCCACATTTAACGCCGCATCTAACCGTCGAAACGATTCTCGCAATAAGAGGGACTTACAGATTAGCCACCAAAGGAACCTTTATGAAATCAGATGTTTTCTCTCTAGTCTCTCTCTAAGAGCTAGCTAGGTTTTCAAGTTATGAATTAACCCTAAGTAGTCGCTATATATCCTATATATAGTAGTTAAAAGGAATTAATCAAAACTTAATTTCATAAAATCCAAATTATATATATATACTTAATTAAGTCTTACTTAATTAATATACATATATATAAACTTTTCCTTTTAATTTAAATTCGTGATTTAAATACTATTAATCATATTAATATATTTAAATTTTTAAATTTAAATTTATTCCCTTTAAATTACGTTCTATGTGTGTGACCCTATAGGTTATTATCACGCTGGCAATAATTTTAAAATCATATTATAAAATTATAAATGTGTGAGCTGCACATCTAGTAATGCATCATCGCTACCCAAGTAATAATAAGATCGATGATTCGATGCAACCTTTTAGTGACCAATGTTTCAATGTAATTTAATCCTTTTAACCTTAATATCCTAGATTAAACTCGAGTCATGGAATGTGTCATACTCTTCATAATTTAATCTGAAGTTTTCTTGATCAATGAGTAGACTATATGAAACAAATCACTATTTGAGCATGGCCATGCATTTCATAGTCCTACTCAATCAAGAGGCCTATGGATATCACCCCTAATAAATAGGAGGGTTAAATTCCATCTAGATCACTCATATTCCTCACACGATTCATGATGACCCCAATAATCACCTTTATAGTCCACCCTATTAAAGGTGACATTTGATGATATCAAAGTACATAAATTCTCGTAGTAATATAGTGATTTCAGTCGAGGACCATTACATCATTGTCACTACTATGAGAATTACTAATGACACTTCGCATAATGCTCCACATAGAATTCTCATGGTGGGTCCGCCCAAAGACATCGCTTCTAATATGTACCTATGCATCGACTTAATATCTCATATATTTATGACCAATGAGATTTGGTCATCAATAATCCACATACTAGTCTCAATGCATCATTGTCATCCCATCAACAATGATACTCGATTAGGACATTTAAGAATAATGATACTAATTATAATTATATAATCTCATGTTCAAGTCACATACTTGAAACTATATAATTTGATCACTATTCTAAGGATTTTTATTATGTTAACATTTATATAACGCAAAAAATAAAACCATAATAAAATCATTCATTTATTCAATCAAATATAATATCAAAACGTTAAGCAATTATATCAAATAATCGGCCTCTAGGGCATAAACTCTAATAGCCTCCCACTCAGCACTAGAGCCAATCACTCATGTATCTAATACCCATGGAACTAGTGTGACCGCTGTGCTTCTCGCAAGCGACAAAGCCTCGTCAAATGGATCTCGCAACATTATCATCTGTCAGCACTTTTCCTATATGTACATCTCCTCTATCAATGATTTCACTTGATGAGATGGTACCGCCTAAGTATATGCTTGGATCGTCAGAGAGATCTCGGGTTCCTTAGCTCGTGTAATGGCTCCATTGTTATCACAAAGATAGCTTAACCGGATCAACAATGGTTGAACAACACCTAGTTCAAGGATGAACTTTTTAATCCATACAAATTCTCCTCGTCAAGCACTAGAAAGCAAAGAATATACTCAAATTTCTGTTGTAGAATCGCCATCGCCTCGCTTCTTTTAACTCTTCCAAATAACAAAGACCACCATTAAGGCAAAATACAAAACCCGACCGAGACTATAATCATCATTATCACCGAAACTAGCATCCGTGTAACCCTTTACCGCTAGTTCGCTTCACCTCCATATACCAAGAATGAATCCTTAGTCCTTTTAGGTACTTGAGGATATTCTCGATCATGTCCAAAGACCTTCACCGATTCGATCGGTATCCGCCATTATGCTCAAAGCATACGAGACATCCGGACGAGTACATATCATCATCAAGCATATGATATAGATCCAATTGCCAAGCATAAGGGATCTTTCTCATACGCCTCCTCATCATCTTGTGATTGAGACATTGGGCCTTAGAGATCTTTACACCACGAGTCATGGTAAGTGTCCTCTTTTGCTTCTTGCATGTCGAACTGCTTTCAAAGACTTTATCAATATATGTACTCGACTTAGGCCGAAGATTTTCCTCGATCTATCTCGATAGATCTTGATACCTAAAATGTAGGTCAGATCGCCTAAATCTTTCATGGAGAAACATTTTCCTAACCATGTTTTTACAAATTGAATGAAGGAATGTCATTCCCAATAATTAATATGTCATCAACATATAATATCGTGAATATAATATGACTCCCACTAACCTTCTTATATACACAAGGTTCATCTTCATTTTTAATAAAGCCAAACTCTTTCGATCGCTTCATCAAATCAAAGATTCCAACTCCGAGAGGCTTGCTTCAATCCATAAATGGAACGCTGTACTATATACCTTTCCAAAGATCCTTTGAGCGACAAAACCCTCAAAGTTGTGTCATGTACACATCCTCAAGGAGATTTCCATTAAGGAAAGCAGCTTTTGACATCCATCCGCCAGATTTCATAATCATAAAAAGTCGCAATAGCAAGTAAGATCCTCGATGGATTTAACCATTGCCACCGGAGAGAAGGTTTCATCATAGTCAACACCTTGAACTTGTTTGAAACCTTTTGCTACCAAATGACCTTTAGGGTTTGTACATTACCATCCATGCTCGCTTTTCTTCTCTTGAAACCCACTGCCCCGATTGGTTTTACCCTTCTTGGATCAACCAAAGTCCATACTTGGTTAGTATACATGGAGTCCATTTCGATCTCATGGCTTCAAGCCATCTCTCGTAATCTGGTCCATTCATAGCTTCTTGGTAGAAGCAGTGCTCATCCCGATCTATGAGCATCACATCGCCATTTTTCTGAGTCACAAGATATCCATAATATCTCTCTGCTCTCGGCGTGTCCTACCAGATCTACGAATTCTCTCAGTGTAATTTGAGCAGTTCACTTTCCACAACATCTTGTGGTTCCCGCCACGCTCCAACTCAGTTCAATGATATTCTGTGGTTCTCAATTTCTTCGAGTTCTACTTTCCTCCCACTGCTTCCTTTAGCTTCTCTTTAGAAAAATACCACCGAGCAAATTTTGTTCTCGAAAAAACACTTTGTTCTCGTAAGCAACAAAACACTTTGTTTTTAATAATTTTGTTTCTTTTGGGTATCCCAATTAAATTACATTTTTTTTGGGTCCGAGCTCATCGTAATCCGTACGCTTTTACAAACGCCTCAAGAACCCCAAATTTTTCATGATTTAATCCGATATACTAGGACGCTTCCCCCCACATCTCATATGGTATACTAGTTCTCTCATACCTTCCTCAACCGCCTTTGGAACACTGCTAAGTGAATGCAAATGCCTGTGGCATGACCCCGTAAGCTTATCGAAGATCTCGCATGACTCATCATCGATCGTATCTACGTCCAACAAGGTTCGATTCTCCTCTCGCATACACCCATTCCATTGTGGTGTTCTGTGGAGTGAGTGAGTCGTGATATAATACCACACCCCTTTAGAAGGTCATCAAAGTCTTGGCTTAAGTATTCACCTCCTCGATCGGATCAAGGGCTTTTTTATGCTTTTTCCAAATTGGTTTTGAACTTCATTCTGAATTCTTTGAACTTTTCAAAGGATTCGGATTTGTGTCTCATAAGATACACATATCCATATCTACATCAAGTCGCCAAGAAATGTAATGAAGTAATAAAATAAACCTCTCTTGCTAATCTAACTCATGGGTCCACACATCACTCACTATATAAGTCCCAATATATCGCTAGCCCGCTCAATCGCGGTGTCAAAGGAAAGGGGCTTTAGTCATCTTGCCTAATAAACAAGATTCGCATTTTCATATGATTCAAAATCAAATGAATCCAAAAATCCATCTTTATGGAGTTTTGATATGCTTTCATTTATATGGCCCAAACGACAAAGGCCGTAGAGATATGCTTGATTTGAATCATTTGATTTAAATCATTTTTGTATTTATGTTATAGATAGGCATTTCCAAATCAAGAATATAAAGACCATTAAACAATTGTGCAACACCATAACATATATCATTTAAGTAAAACGAACAACTATTGTTTCTTTATTATAAATGAAAACCTTTCTTGTCCAAACAAGAAATGTAAATAATGTTTTTGCTTATAGCAGTACAAAAAATAACAATCTTCTAATTCTAAAACTAGCCCAGAGGGCAAAGATAAATGATAAGTTCCTACTACCAAAGGCAAAGAACTCTTGCTCCATTCCCAACACGTAGGTCAACCTCTCCTTTTTCGCTAAAGTCCTACTCCTTCTGAGTTCCCGCACATTAACACAAATGTGAGAACCACATCCAAAGATCTAATACCCATGATGTAGAAGTAGACAAGTCGACTTCTATAACATATATACCGAATCAAGTCCACTTCCTTTCCTTTTCTTCACTTCTTCCAAATAAGCAAGACAATTCCTCTTCCAAAGGTCCGTGTTTTCCACAAAAGTGACAATCACCTTCTTTAGCCACCCCACCTTTAGGTTTTAAAGCCTGCTTGGTTTTGGATTTAGGTTTGGCACCGTAATTAGATCCTATCTTCTTCGCTTTTCCATTTTCCCTTAGCATTCCCTTTTGCACCATCATTATGGGAGCGGTCCCGCTTTTTTCATGTTGTTCTCAGCAGCCTTAACATGCTCAACAACTCAAGAAGGGGTTTCACAATTTCATTCATAAGATAATTCATGACAAATTGAGAATAGTCATTGCTCGTGGATTGCAAAACAAGATCTGCTTTGGGCCTCCTGAGTGATTGAAAACCCAACCTATCAAGGTACTCAATATACCCAATCATTTTCAAAGACATGTGGACCAACCGATCACGCTCACCCATTTTGCAAAGTTGATACAATGCCTTGCTTCAGATTATACCTCTCCCGCCGAAAGCACGCCTTCAACAATTTCTCGAGATGCTCGATTATCTCATAAGCATCCATCAACTCATGTTGCTTCAAGCTCAAATGCTCATGGTTGCTAGATGAGACAACTCACGCCCGTAGCATCATCTTGATGCTTCTTGTAAGCATTATGCTCCGCACGACGCAGTGCGATCACCGGTGCCGCAGAATGGGCTTTTCAATGACATATAGCTTGTGCTTTGTTTTCGAGGACAATCCTCAAGTTCCTATGCCACCAAGGAAATTAATTCCACTTAGCTTGTCCTTCTTCTCAAGGACCGATCGTAGTGAAAGACTACTTGTATTGTTGTTGTTTGCCATCGATATCTACAATTTATAAGTGCAAAAAATAATAAGTCAAATTGCAGAGTTGATATTATGTAATTGATAATAGTACATTCAAAATATACCTCCCACTATTTTATTCAAATTAATAGCCCTCACCATTAATTCTAAAGCATTTTTCAATTAAATCTTTCTAGTGAGCCAAGATCCATATTTCATTATGCCCTAAGTTAGCTTTCGCTAATCTCTTAAAACACAATTATTTAGGTAGACAACCCTTTTGTCAATTATATCATATATAACTCCCGGATAGTTTGGTAAACAACAATTGTTTCTAGTCCATCTAATGGTACCTACCAAACTCTATGCCTCTAAGTCCACAATCCTATCGAGATAACTTAGTTAAGTCAGCCCAATGATTTTAACAGCTTGATATCACAATTATCCTATCGCATCTTACCTAGATAAATAGGGTACTTTGCTTCGCAAACCTACATCTATCGATCAAGGTCTTGATGAGTGTTATTCATCGAAAGCATCCGATTTAGACTTAATAATTTAATGAGGGATTTTATTAATAAATTTAGATCTCACCAATTTTAATCTTATTAAGCATGCACATTATTTATCATATCATATCGCATACAAGCATAAATAAAGTGCAAAATTAAATGTGTCACAGCTTATGGCCCAATCCAATCGTCAATCTTTTCAAGCTAATGAAAGATCAAGGTCAATCTAAGGTGGTAAAAGATCTTAAAATAAATATCTTCCTCGATCTTCCTCAAGCATGTGCCTCCTCTCCATCATCATCTTTCCATCGTGTTCTCCATCTTCACATCGAATCGACATACGATTATTACACGACATAAAGAAACCTCGAGTTACATTCGAGGGGATTTAGATGAGAAGAGAATATTACATTAGAATTTATAGAAAGGCACCATACATGCAAGCCGTATTTCAAAACCAAAACCACTAACCTATGGGTCAAAAGGCCATAATCAGGCACCATGCATATCACAATAAGCATATAACAATTTATATAAAATTAAAGAAAAATATATATAACAAATTGGGGACACGACCATCGTATGCCACGCCGGGGGTCCAAGGGGGGTCTCTCCTCAAGGGGGTCCCATCTGAAGGTCACCATGGTCAAGTGGTCCCCAACTACAATCAGATTCTTTTTCCAAATGATTCTCTCAAATAGCTTTAATCACGATTTTAATCCACCCAAGATACTCATAATAACAATACACCCAGCTCATATCATATATGTCCAATCCAATTAATCATATTAAATCAAATTTTCATGCCTCTAATCCAATTAGAATGTAATTTGTATACCGTTATTACGCCATACAATTAATGTAACTTCAGATACATGCATATCTACTACCGATATTCATAATACCAGATTATGTCGATTACGTAATATCATATACTCAATTAATAGAACATCATATACATGCATATCAATTATCGATATTCATAATACCAAAATATATCGATTATGTATATCATATACTCAATTTCAGCTCTAGAAATTGTATCATCATATATCATATATATCGAAAAAACAATATAATCAATTTCAGATCTAGAAATTGTAACATCATATATCAAATATATCGAAAGCAATAAAACACGAATCAATTAATCGCTTCGCAAGTAGCTCGATACCACCGTAGGGGATTTCTCGAACAAGAACGCAAATGAAATAAAATAATTCAAAGCAATTTCAAACCCAAAAACAGATCCATGCGAAAAACAATTAACTCAGTTGTTTAGAGATTATACCAATATGAAAAACGAGAATCAAATTGATGCGCTCAATCCTTAACGCAATTCCTCACGAAAACTACGCCTCTATGGTATCCACATCGAACGCCGCATCTAACCGTCGAACGATTCTCAATAAGAGGGACTTCACAGACTAGCCACCAAAGGAACCTTTATGAAACTCAGATGTTTTCTCTCTAGTCTCTCTCTAAGAGCTGCTAGGGTTTTCAAGTTATGAATTAACCCTAAGTAGTCGCTATATATATATCTATATATAGTAGTTAAAAGGAATTAATCAAAACCTAATTTCATAAAATCCAAATTTATATATATATACTTAATTAAGTCTTACTTAATTAATATACATATATACAAATTTTTCCTTTTAATTTAAATTCGTGATTTAAATACTATTAATCATATTAATATATTTAAATCCTTAAAATTTAAATTTATTCCCTTTAAATTACGCTTCTATGTGTGTGACCCTATAGGTTATTATCACGCTGGCAATAATTTTAAAATCATATTATAAAATTATAAATAAAGGAGCGACATCTAGTAATGCATCACTGCTACCCAAGTAATAATAAGATCGATGATTCGATGCAACCTTTTAATGACCACTGTTTCAATGTAATTTAATCTTTTTAACCTTAATATCCTAGATTAAACTCGAGTCATGGAATGTGTCATACTCTTCATAATTTAATCTGAGTTTTCTTGATCTATGAGTAGACTATATGAAACAAATCACTATTTGAGCATGGCCATGCATTTCATAATCCTACTCAATCAAAAGGCCTATGGATATCACCCCTAATAAATAGGAGGGTTAAATTCCATCTAGATCACTCATATTCCTCACACGATTCATGATGTACCCAATAATCACCTTTATAGTCCACCCTATTAAAGGTGACATTTGATGATATCAAAGTACATAAATTCTCGTAGTAGTAATATAGTGATTTCAAATCGAGGACCATTACATCATTGTCACTATGAGAATTGCTAATGACACTTCGCATAATGCTCCACATAGAATTCTCATGGTGGGTCCGCCCAAAGACACCGCTCTTCTAATACGTACCTACGCATCGACTTAATATCTCATATATTTATGACCAATGAGATTTGGTCATCAAATAATCCACATACTAGTCTCAATGCATCATTGTTGTCCCCATCAACAATGATACTCGATTAGGGGACATTTAAGAATAATGATACTAATTATAATTATATAATCTCATGTTCAAGTCACATACTTGAAACTATATAATTTGATCACTATTCTAAGGATTTTTATTATGTTAACATTTATATAACGCAAGAAATAAAACCATAATAAAATCATTCATTTATTCAATCAAATATAATATCAAAACGTTAAGCAATTATATCAAATAATTGGCCTCTAGGGCATAAACTAAAACTCTAAAATATAGTAAAATATTATATTAAAATAAATAATAATAAATTAAAATATAATATCATATAAATATAATAAATTATAATATTAAAATATAATATATCATATTAAATATATTAAAATATAATATAATAAACTAAGTAGCATTGGAACCTAGAAATGTGAGGCTTGGATTTTCCATCTATGGTTTCAACCCGTTTGGCCACTCAGTTGTTCCGTACTCACGTTGGCCTGTGATTGTTACTCCGTACAACTTGCCTCCTTGAATGTGTATGAAATAGCCATACTTGTTTCTTTCACTCATGGTTCCTGGTCCTAAGAGTCCTGGAAAGAACTTAGATGTTTACTTGAGACCTCTTATAGACGAGTTGAAGGTATTGTGGGAGGATGGAGTATAGACTTAGGATGTTGCAATGAAAATAAATTTCAACCTAAAGGTAGTGGTTATGTGGGTTACAAGTGACTTCCCAGCTTATGGTATGTTAGCTAAATGGAGTACACACAGGAAGTTGGCTTTTTCGTATTGTATGGAGCATACAAAGTCCTTCAATCTATCAAAAGGTCGAAAGCCTTGCTGGTTTGACTGTCATCGTCAGTTCTTGCCAGTAGATCACCCGTTTCGAAGAAATAGAGAACACTTCAGGAAAAGGAAAGTAGACAATGATATACCTGCATCGCGATTGTTGGGAATGGAGATACGAGACCGTGTAATGAGATTGTCGGTCATCCCATTTGGTAAGATTGATGCCACAAACATAATCAATGGGTTTAGCGACTCTCATAACTGGGGTCGGAGAAGCATCTTTTGGGAACTACTTTATTGGTCTATAAATTTTATTCGTCATAATCTAGATGTGATGCATATTGAGAAGAATGTCTTCGACAACGTGTTTAACACCGTGATGAATGTTACAGGGAAGATAAAATATAATGATAAGGCACGGTTGGACATGAAAGATATTTGTAAGCGTCCTGGATTAGAACTTTATGAATCTTATAATGGTAAGATTGTCAAACCGCATGCAAGGTACACATTGTCCAAAAAGCAAGTTAAAGATGTGTGCACATGGGTTAAGTCTCTAAAAATACCAGATGCATATGCGTCAAACATTGTAAGGTATGTTACGGGTGGGAAATTTCAAAGGATGAAGAGTCATAACTGTCATGTGTTCATGGAGAGCCTCATACCTATATCATTTTGGGATCTTCTTGATAAACCAATATGGGATGCTTTGACGGATCTTAGTCGTTTCTTTAAAGACTTATGTTCAAAAACATTAAATGAGAAGGACATGTCTGTACTTGAGAAGAACATCATAGAGATCACGTTTAAACTTGAAAAAATATTCCCACCTAGTTTTTTTGACTCTGTGGAGCATTTACAAATCCATCTTCCCTATGAAGCTCATGTTGGGGGTCCAGTTCAATATAGATGGATGTACCCTTTTGAGAGGGTGATAGGAAACATTAAGAGGAAGGTGAAGAATAGAGCTTATGTCAAGGGGTCGATATGTGAGGCATACAATTTCGATGAGATATCTACGTTTGTCTCAAACTATTTTTCGGAAGAATTATTGACAAAGGCCAATCGAGTCTCGAGACATGATGATGGGGGAAATGTTGAACTAAATGGTCAAATTTTTGCATTTCGTCTATCAGGTCGCGATTATGGAAAAGGGAAGCGCATATTCCTCTCTGAGCAAGAATTACATGTTGCACATACTTACATTCTTCTCAATTACGAGGAGATTGATGAATTTGTGAGGTACACATTTAAAATTCATATTTATCCCTTAACTTTATATGACATGTAATATAAATTTTGATATGTTAATGTTTATAACATTGTATAGATTGTACGATGACGAGTTAAAAGTGAAGCATCCCGACATAATAGATAAAGATATTCAAATCAATCATGATAAAAGAATTGCACTTTGGCTAAAGGGTAAAGTAAGTTAAGTTACTTAAGCACGAAATATATATATATATTCTCCATATTAACTATGACTTCATTTAATAGGATGGAGTTTTTGTATGCTTTGACTGAGGGATCAATAATTCCGGATAATGTACAAGTCCTAGCTATGGGACCAGACAGGGACCAAGTCAACCGCAATGGTTACAAAATAAATGGTTGTAAATTTCATACAAAGGCATATGGGCGGCTAAAAGAACAACGAACTCTTGAGTGTGTGTCCTAGGAGATTGTTACAATGAGCTTGGTCATGCCTTTTATGGGGAGTTGGAGGAAATCGTAGAGTTGTCGTACAAGGGCACGTACGGGGGTCATATTAACTTGTTCAAGTGTCGTTGATTTGATTTAAAAAGGGATACGTGTTGACAAACATGGAATCGTCAATATTGACCTCTATAGGTCTGCGTACTCCAACGATCGTTTGTTTTACCAACTCAAATAGTATAAGTATACTACACTCCTAGTCCTGTTAGGAAAAGGGATAGACTGCCTGCAGATTGGCAAGTTATAATTCATACTCCCGTACGCAGCGTGTAGAAGTAGTTGACGGGGAGATTTACCAAGAACAGAAGCTTCATAGAAAAACTATAATAAATGCGGAGGACGACAATGAAGTAATCCAGTTAGATGGTGGAGATGAACCACATAAATTAGATTCTGAGTCAATACTTGTGTCAGATGACATTGATACTGAGGAGGAAGAGTTATTGACTGACATTGACACTGAATCTGAAGTAAATGATGTAAGACCCCAACTTTTATGAATAAAGATTAATATTTCTCCAAATGTTATTTTGAATAATAAGGTGTGGATTTGATATAATGTTATAGTTGTGGGTAATATTTATAAATTTTGCAAAGTAAGCAAGTTATCATAAAATATTCGTTTGGTCGGGGAATATTCGTTTTATCAGGGAATATTCGTACGACGGCACAATCATTGGTGGACCCCACAAAATCAAATAAATCATTCTTCTAATTACAAATAATAATCTAACACGAAGAATATTGAAAAACACCCTTCACGTAGTTTATAGTTGCAATTATCTTGAAAAACTCCTCGAAATACTCTTCCACACTTTCTATCAAAAACTGAACGTAGATCATAATAATATGTCTCCCCTTCTTGAAGTTGTTAATATTTTAGTATATCATGTCCAACACATAAGTCCCAGCCGAATTCTCTATCAAATAGATTTATACTGCCATGCAAATAGCTAAAAATCGTGCCCAAGAGGTATTGCAAACAAAATAGGACACTCAACTTTTCCACCCCATTCCGTGCATGGGTGTATATACTATATAAGCTCGCTTGGTGGGCTAGTCTCTTGACTTGCTCGTATGAAGACCCCCCACCCCGGTGGGGGTGTGTAGTTCAATAACGCCCACCCCAGTGGGCCATCTCACTGTTAACTAGAGTGTAAGACCCCCTTTCAACGGGGGTTTATAAGATTTTCATACTTCTTCCAAGCAGCCTATCTTCATTAATTGACTATGATGCTTTGCTAACTTGCTTCCAATTATGCTCCATTTGAGTCCCAATCACACCGAATATCACCAATTGTACGTTGAATGCCACAACCACCATTCTATACATGAAATAACATAAAATAAGTAAAAATGAACATGATCACAAGAATTTAGCAACAAATAAGCATGAATTGGATATTAAATCGCGTATATAAAATACACTCATCAAAATCCCC
This sequence comes from Panax quinquefolius, assembly GCA_020205615.1. Lineage (NCBI taxonomy): Eukaryota > Viridiplantae > Streptophyta > Magnoliopsida > Apiales > Araliaceae > Panax > Panax quinquefolius. The sequence goes on from CM035152.1 coordinate 81,442,930, forward strand.
CAAACTTAAACCGTGCTAGTCCTCGAGCACAAATCAACTACATGCAATGCAATGATATAAATATGAATTTACTTATATGCTATCAAATCCAACAATATCGCAGCATCAAAATTATCTTAACAGCCTCAGCGAAAATAAGAAACTATACAATATCAACAATCAAAAACTAATCTACACTTACGCTTTAATCCTCGAATCTCAAGCCATCATCACTGGTACAGTGTGTGTGTGTGTGTGTGTAACATCCATGATAACCGATACTGACCCAAATTTCAGTACATAACCAATCTCTTAGAAGGAATCATGCAGTACAAACTTAAAAATTACAAAAATAGATAGTTCCAACTAAATTCAAGAAATCACAAATCGCAAGGGTTCACGCGGGGTACTAATGCTTTATTCATACAAATGTTTTATACGGGGCTTTTTGTTCTTATTTCCCGTTTTATTCATCATATTATTGTTTTTACACATAGCTATGCAGTGTCTTATTCCCTTAGGCTTTTCAATGCTACCTTAACGAGCTTTCGACCAACGACTCCCAGACCATTAAGACCTTAGGGCGCTAGTTGTAAAGACAATCCCCTCGAGCTTACTTACTCAAATAACAAAGGCCACATAACTAGACAAGCATGCCACGATGTTTATTTATATTATTATTATTTTTTATTATTTTTAGATATAAATAAAACTTATATACCCCACATAACATCCCCCAAACTTAGGTTCTTGCCTAACTTTAGCCTTAACCGTCCATCCTTGTCATTTTATCATTCATTCTAGCATTATCCTTTAGAGACCATTTAGGTACCAGTTTGAACTTAACCAATCAACACAGATGTTTGTTACTCGTGCTATCCTTTTATACCAGTTTCAAACAAACTCAAGATTCGATTCATAAACGGTCATTGTGTCACAGTTCTAATACTCAATACTGTATTTGCTACTTATTTGACAATCATATCATTGGCCCACAAATGATATAAACTACAACATTAATGGACTTACTCAAACACAATACTTACTAACTATTTTTTTATATATATAGATTGCAAAATGCATTACAATATTTTTTACTATGCATTGACAAACATTAACCTAAGCTACTGTGAATGCACCTAAGCTATCATGCAATACTAAAATTAAGATGCAATACAGAAATTTAAATGACAATGACAAAAATTAAAAATGCAACCTAAATAAGCTAAATGCATGCAAACAAGTATTTAACTCCCCCAAACTTAAGTTAGACAATGTCCTCATTGGATGAATAAACAAAATAAGGACATGAGGACTTCCCTTTATCGCTTAAGTCTGAGGAGGTGGTTGTTGTTCTTCTTCATCGGAATCACTCGGTGGGAACCTTGGCATTGGTTCGGGCTGTTGATATGGAAATTGTGCCGCTAGGTTGAAACTTTGAAGAGTTGTGTTCAACGAGGCAAAAGATGTGTGCATAGTGTCAAACATGTGCTCTTGCCTTATTGCTAATCGACGCATTTCCCGACGAGTTGCCTTTGTATGCTCATTTAGTTGATTTTGAAAATCAAGGAATTGAGATCTAGATATAGCCTCGGTCCGCGGTACCTGCTCATCCCCTTGATCGTCCATTTCTTCATCTTCATCCCCCGATGTCTCTGTAGCATCCACGTTGTCTTCCGACGATGATGGAAAAATGAAACCAAGTCCACACTGGTGTGATTCGCCTCCTGCCCATACAGAATACCGCACTATCATTCTTGAATCAAGCAGCGCGAGTGGCATTTGAGTGGGCTCGTCATCAGACCATCTAACTCCTGCTAGATGGCACAACCCACATATGAGTGATTGGTGTGGCAAGCCTCCAAAAAAATTCCCACGTAGGCACCGGTGGATGGAGAAGCAAATGATAGCCCCGACATTAATTATAATATCTTACACAATGGCGTACAACAACAACGCCTTCTCTTTGGTGACGTCCGAGGTATATTGGGATGGAAGAAATTTTGCGCAGAGGAAGGCATACCAAATTTTGACATACCAGCTAAGGTCCTTGCTATGGAACATGGTGCCTCCCTTTCGACCCTTCATCCATGACGTTCCCAGCTTTGTCATCTCCGTGATAATGGCATCAAAATTCGGGCCAGAAGTACGGAGATTCTCATACTAGCAGGGGCGAGGCACCCTTAGTTGGTAGTAAGTGTTTATGGCGTCGGCACTGAATGGAACCAATCGTCCTCGCACAAATGCTTGGAATGGTTTTTTGTCTACAACATTTGCGTAAAAATCCTTGACAATGTTGACAACTGCTGGTTCCGGCTCCTCGGTGAATTTGGTCCATCCCTTTTGGTAAATTTGAGGTATAAGCTCCCTGTCGTTAGGATTCGGTGCCAACCCCCGCTCTGGTGTAAGCGCTTTGGTGAGCATGTAGTCATACAGGTCGGCGGCGGCGGCACTTAAAAATTTCCGATGATCGAAGGTGCGGGTTGGTTGGGATGGATGTGAACTCTCCCCCCTTTGGCATTTGGACGATGCTTGTGAAGCCATATCTCTCCCTATTACTTAATTTGCCCTAACTTTCTAGGCTCGAGTTAGAAAATGACAGAAATAACTTTTTATAAAAATAACGGGAAACCTTTTATCGTTAACTATTGAAATACTCGGTGATAAAAGTACAATAATACGCGTGGTTGCATAGTAGCACACGATATTGTACAGTATCTTTGATTATTGATGCTTACGTGAGAAGTCACTCAATTTTGTTCAACTATTGCAACAATAGTTCATGCATAGTATCTCATATTATTGATTCAATTATTATCACAGTATCATCTGCATAATATTTTATATTATTAAATCAATAATTGAGACGACACATTTATTCATATTATTATTTATATTATTGACAATGTCTAGAAAGTTCTGTCAAGGAAAGGGGTTTGGTCATCTAATTGCGCCAATAAGGAGAAGTCCTTATCGGAAAGCCCACTCTTTCCTGGGAATGATCTGGTTGTTAATATTGTGAGTTATAATATTAATGATGAATAAAGATCGTGTTGATCAAAGATAAGAATAATAATTGATGAGTGGAAGATGTTGTTTAATTATTTTCTTAAAATGGTGTTTGTTCATTTAGTTTATTTTTAGAATGTATAATTCTTTTGTATGGCTCTCAATTGCCTTCAATTTAGGTAATCTGTTTTTTGTTGTTGCAGGAATGGTCCTCGTTGGCAAACCTTTCAATAATACTATTTCTTATGAATGAGGGCTCATTGGCCAAACCTTGCAATAATGCTATTACCTATGAATGAGGGCATTACCTCATTGGCCAACACCCTCAAAATACTGATAAACCCGTGAACTTTGTCCAAATTTTTTTACCATGTGTCCATGATTATTTTCTTAAATAGTTCCATGCCATTCTCCTATAAATAGGATGCTTAGTTAAGAAATGAAAATCACACCAGAATCAGAGAAATTCTTCTTCTATAATATTGAGTGTATTTCTTTTGAGTTTACGGAAGCTTTAAGCGTATAAAATAATACAAGTTTTCTTCAAGAAAATCCCCGCTATACTAGTCTGAAATACTCTCCTTTTAAGGTAAGGGATATTATTTTTGTTCAATATTCATAAGAAATAATATTTTCATTCATACTCTGTAGTATGTAAGTAATATTATTTCATTTCATATTCCTAATTCTACACTTACGTTGATAAGTATTGCTTCTATACTCCTTGAAATTAGTAGAATATCCTTAAAATTTGCGCTTCATCAAGTATCTTTTCACAGAAATGTTTTTCTGAACATTCTTGTTAAATTTTAATCTTTTTATGTCGGGGTACTATTCACGAAGTACTATTCATGGGATACTATTCACCTGGGGTACTATTCACGACAAAAATTGATTTCTTTTCTGTCCAAATTAATTTTAATACATGAATATTATTCTTGAATTGTACTCCATAAAGCAGTTATCATGTTGACAATTAGGACATTATTAAATTCTGGATAAATTAAATTATAAATCTTTAAAATTTACCCTTGCTCTCACTTAATTGAATTCTTATATCATTGTCATCATCCTCATGCTTATATTGTGATGAAAGTCATCTTTGGCCCATAGTGCATAGATGGAATGTTGATTGGTATGATTATGACCAAGAATTATGTATCTGTATAATCATGACCTGTAATGTTACAAATGATGTGGTAAAAGTCCTCATTGGCCTGCAGTGCATTGATGGACAGTTGTTAACATGATCATGACCATTGGTGATAATAACGAATATCCTTTGTGACACCCCTAAATACGGGTACTCCATTCCCACAGAATTTGGTGCTCACTATCCAAAACTATTACATCTAACTACCCATGATAAAGGATAATGACATAATTTAAATAACTTAAACAATAATCTTCCCCATTAAATGGTTACATCAACTTTAGACAATCCCAGGTAATCTAACCTTAAATTATTACATAAGTTTACGGAATACATCACAAAATAAATTAAGTCTTATAACATATTTCATCCAAATAAATTCACATAAATCTTCAACACTTGGACATCTAGCCCTTTCCTTTGTGGAAGATGGCTCATCAACCTTTTTGACTTTAGCTGCAGTGTTAATTGCAAGAGTGAGCAAATAATTGCTCACTGATATAGAGAGTAATAATAATAATAACAACATGAAAATGAACAACGAATGCTGAATAATAGTGAACTTGTTCTACGAATCAAAAATAGAAAACAAGTTCGAATTTAATATCTGAGGTTCTTAAGACCACGAACTATGTCCCCCAGTATTTAGGTATGATTACCCCAACCTTAACAGTCATTTAGACTATACAGAACCTTCTTTACGTACTTAGGGGGATCAACCCTTTGTACCATGTATTGTGCACAAATATCTAAATGTTACATAAACATAATCCCCTATGTTAGGGTTGTTCATCTCAGTTTGACTTTAGGATTTCCACACTAAAGAAAGTTTAGTTTGGAACTACCTTATCAATGGTTCTAGAATTTTAGAACACTATTCAATTATAGACCAATTCAATTAATAAGAGTTTGCTTGCTACGTGAAGGTTCAATACAATAATATAGAATTGAACAATGTTATTTAAGTTTAAGATCGAATAACAACAATATACAATTGAGTAAACATGATATACATGCAAAGTACTACATTCAAAAGAGTTAGAACAATCTCATTTGAATCAATGTATTAAAACAGTATATGCTTTGAATATCAATAACAAGAAATAGGAAAGTGAAACTCGCTCGATGTAACGAATTAGGTTACAAGAGCTTATACAAACATACACAAGATAGAATCACTAGGCTTGCTCAACTATAATATAGGATTTGCATAATGATAACTTAGGACTAGAAAGCTTGCTTAACAATAACAAAATAACGAAATTATGGAACTTGCATTCATTATAAAGAGAATGAAGTTAGGGAACTTACCTCGTGTGTAAGCTACACAAGTATAATAATGTTCGCCAATTACCTTACACATACCATTGAAATTGTAATACCAATTAGTTGTATCAACATTAGCTTTATAGGTTTAACCCACCATTTAAGCCATAACCTTATCTTAATGTCTAATCATGTTGGTTCACCATTCATACGAACCTGAAATCTCACTATGGCCTACTATAAGTTTTATCATTCACCTCTAACTCTTGTAAACGTCGACTTTTATTCATTACATAACTTGTTTAAATGATCACTTAAAATCTTCACATTTTGTATTACATTCCATCACAATCTGTTATTGTATGCCATGTTATGATTTAAAATCTTTATCATGCATATTACAACTAGATTAGGTCTTTATATTATAGTCTATAAATAATTAGAACTCATTTGCCTAGGCTTCGAGGCACACGCAGCAGTTCTACGCTTCCTTTTGCCTTAAGCCAAATGCAGAAATGCTATTACTAGTCTTGAACTCAAAAGGCCATATGGCGTAGCTGTGCTATTTCTACTTGTGGAACCAGCGTAGCTACGCCATACACAGACAAAAACTACAATTTACAGCTCTGTTTCACAGCACACCCAATTTCTCCCAATTTCCATAGAAATTCACAAAGCTTAACAACTAAAACTTTGTAATAACATCAATAAACATGCAATTCATCATTGTAACAAAATAAACACTATATATACTTCACATTTAAGGAACAAAACCACACTTTTTTGTAATTTCTTCATTTTAACACTTTTAGTGAATTTGATTGCCATAACTTCGTTTCTTAATGAATTGACACGATTCAAATTAGGTTGTTTTTGTTTCATAATACACTAACACACTCTAACATCTATTTACATATTATATCAAGTATTGGACATCAAATGTTGGACTTACACAAGCTATTTACATGAATATACATTGTTATTCTAATTCTCTTCTTCAAACCCAATTTTCACGCATTAGATTACCAACAATAACACTTATACATGATGATTAACATATTATAACACCATACATGTATATATCAATCCAACGTGACTAACAATTCACATAATAGAAATTTCAACACTAAAAGTTAAAATTAGAGTAGGTTATACCTTAATCCTTGATTACTGAAGCAATTGATATAGAGTGGCTTCAATTCTTTCCCCTTCCACAGCAAAAACCCTCAATCTCTTAACAAATTTTCTTTGTGTTCTCCCTTTCTCACCAACTCTCTGTGTTTTTTTTTCTCTCTATTTTCTAACCTTAGGGAAAACATACGCAGAATATAAATGGCCTCCCTCTCCCACGTACGTCAGGTAAGAACCAAAAAGTTTACGTCAGTTAAATTAAGCCAAAGGCCACAAGGCCTTGTTTGGCTAAACACAACTCCCCCCTTCTAGATTATTTTTATAATATTTATATTATATAGTTTTTACTTGTAACATTTAACTAATTCACATAACTTATAATTGTACTTATAATAATTATAATTTCCATTATAATTATACCTTTTATTTAATAAATTGTTATATATCTAATTTAATTATTAAATTAGACTAGAGCATCATTTTATTTAATTTAATTATTTCCTTAAATATTAAATAATTCATTTAATTTAATTATTGCATTAAATTAAATCGTTAAATAATAAAATTACCATTAATCAATTTAATTAACATTACTCAATTTAGTTAATAAATTCTTGCACAACAATTTCCTCAATTATTTATTTTTCTCAATAAATAAATTATTTAAAATATTTATTTAATTCAATAAATATTCAAATTATAAAATTTCTCGATCGTTACATCCTTCCTTCCTTAAAAGGATCCTGTCCCCAGAATCACGACTCGATAAATTTATTTGTTACATTCTTCCCTCCTTAACAGGATTCTGTCCCCAGAATCGCTATACAAGATTAAGCAAAAAACTTATGATAATTTTTCATCATAACATCTTCAAGTTCCCACGTAGCTTCTCCAGAATTGTGGTCTCTCCAGATTACCTTATCAGAAGATATCACTTTATTCCTTAGTACTTGTTTTTTCCTGTCGATATTTTGAACAGTGACTTCTTCATAGGACAAATCTTTCTCAAACTATAATCTCTCATATTCTATAACATGTTTAAAATAAGACTTATATGGCCTTAATACCGAGACATGGAAATTGTTATGAATATGTTCTCATTTCGGAGGTAAAGCTACCTCGTACGCCACTTCACCAACTCGTCGAAGCACTTTAAAAGGTCTTATAAACCTAGGGCTTAATTTCCCCTTTTTGCCAAACCAAATTTTCCCCTTCCAAGGAGACACTTCCAAGAAAATAAAACTACCGACATCGAATTCCTGATTTTGTTGGTGTTGATCGGGATATTTCTTTTGTCTATCCTGTGCATCTATCAATCTTGTCTGAATCACCTTGATGATCTCGATAGTTTGTTGTACCAACTCTAGACCCAATAGCTGACGTTCACCTACCTCATCCCAGCATAACGGAGTTCTGCATTTCCTGTCGTATAACGTTTTGTAAGGCGGCATGCCAATACTCGCGTGATAACTATTATTATAGTCAAATTCAACCAATGGCAGATGATCATCCCAATTTCCTTTGAAATCCATAATACATGCTCTGAGTATATCCTCTAGTGTCTGGATGGTTCTCTCACTTTGAGGATGGTACGATGTGCTCATTCTCAATTATGTTCCCAAGCACTCTTGTATCCATTTCCAGAAATTTGATGTGAAACGTGGATCTCTATCTGATATACTGGACACAGGTACACCGTGTCTTGAAACAATTTCCTTCACGTACAGTTTTGCCAACCGATCTAGGTTAAATCTAATCTTGATTGGAAAAAAGTGTGCCAACTTCGTCAATCGATCGACAATCATCCAAATGGCATCGTAACTTTGCTGAGTCATTGGAAGAACTACCACAAAATCCATTGTGATATGCTCCCATTTCCATTTTGGTATCTCCAACGGGTACAATAATCTGTTTCGCCTTTGATGTTCAGCTTTAACTTTCTGACACATTAAGCATTTCACCACACACTCAGCCACATCCTTTTTCATATTCGGCCACCAAAAATGATGTCTAAGATCCTGGTACATTTTTGTACTCCCAGGGTGAATCGAATATCTTGAGTTGTAAGCTTCACTCAGAATTTCCTCCTTAACTTCCGGTACTAGTGGAACCCAAATTCTCCCTTCGAATTGAAGTAACCCTTCTGAATCAATTTTAAATTTGTTTTCCTCACCTTCATATACTTTACTGCCTTATCTTTTCACAGTTCTCATCGTGAAGTTGTGCATTCTTCACCTTATCTAACAAAGTTAAACTGTTTCCCATCTAGAACAATTTTTCATCTGATTCTATCGGATATTTAATTTCCAACTCCATCTTAGCCATTTCTGACACTAGCTTCTCCTGAGCAGTCAACATCATTAACTTCTCTCGTCTCTTCCTACTTAAAGCATCAGCAACAACAATAACATTCGCCTTTCCTGGATGGTAGAAAATCTCGCAGTCATAGTCTTTAATCAACTCCAACCATCTTCTCTGTCTCATATTTAAATCTTTCTGTGTAAAGTTATACTTCAAACTTTTATGGTCGGTATATATCTCACACCTCTCTTTATAAAGACAATGTCTCCAAATCTTTAGAGCAAACACCACTGCAGCCAACTTTAAGTCATGAGTCGGATAACCTTTCTCGTAATTTTTAATTGATTTGATGCATACGCAATAACTTTGCCATTTTACATAAGCACACAGCCTAGTCCTTTATGCGATGCATCACTATACACCACAAAATTATGTGTATCATCAGGCAATGACAACACAGGTGCTGAACTCAACCTCTTCTTTAATTCTTGAAAACTTTCCTCACACTTCTCTGTACAGATAAACTTAACCACCTTTCTAGTTAAATTCGTCAACGAAGTTGCGATCTTGGAAAAGTCTTGAATAAAAAGCCTGTAGTAACCTGCCAATCCCAAGAAACTTCTTACTTTTGACAGTGTCTTTGGCTGATCCCAATTTATTATAGCTTCAACCTTTGATGGATCTACCGAAATTCTGTCCTTATCAATAACGTGCCCAAGAAACTGTACATATTCCAACCAAAACTCACATTTTGAGAATTTAGCGTACAACTTCTCTTTTCTCAATGTCTCCGATGTCACTCTTAAGTGTTCAACATGTTCCTTCTTGGTTTTGGAATATACCAATATATCATCGATAAACACCACCACAAATTTATCTAAGAATGGTTTAAACACCATGTTCATCAAATCCATGAACGCCGCAGGTCCATTGGTTAAACCAAATGACATGACTAGAAACTCGTAATGACCATACCGAGTTCTGAACGCTATTTTCGGTACATCTTTTGGCCTCACCTTCAGCTGATGATAACCACTCCTCAAGTCTATCTTTGAGAAATATCTCGCTCCCTTCAATTAATCGAACAGGTCATCGATTCTTGGTAATGGATACTTATTTTTAATCGTGACCTTATTCAATTCTCGATAATCAATGCAGAGCCGCATCGATCCATCTTTCTTCTTAACAAACAACACTGGTGCACCCCATGGCGATACACTCGGTTGGATATACTTCTTGTCAAGCAATTCCTGCAACTGCACCAACAACTCTTTCATCTCTACCGGGGCCATTCTATATGGAGCTTTCGATATCAGAGCCATTCCTGGTAATAAGTCAATCACGAACTCAATTTCTTGATCCGGAGGAAGTCCCGACAAATCTTCTGGAAATACGTTTGTAAAATCTCTTATAACTGGTATCTCTTTTAACTTCGTACTCTTTTTCTGTGTATCAACTATGTAGGTTAAGTATCCTACACATCCTTGTCTCAACAACTTCTTGGCTTGCATCACCATCAGATAACTTGCTTGTCGAGGTGACTTACTGCCATAGAACACAACCTTTGATGGAGTCATAAGCTTAACACACTTCTTTTGGCAATCAATTATTGCCCCGTAATTGAATAACCAATCTATTCCCAGTATAATGTCAAACTCCCCAAGTTTAATTGGTATCAAATCTACCATCATCTCGTGACCCTTTATAACCACTCTACAATTCCTATATAAGAATCTAACAGGAATCACTTCCCTACTTGCAATCTCTATGCTCAAAGGATAATCTAATTTTTCCTGAGGCAAATCTAAGTTCTGAGCAAATTCATCGGATATAAATGAACAAGTAGTACCCGAATCAAATAGCATATATGAATTAATACCTATAATCGGAATGATACCTAACACCACATCCTTAGACTGGACAACCTCTTGCACGGTCATATTGAAAGTCCTCGCAGTAGGTCGGCTTGATTGTAATGGTCCAATGATACTCAATGCACCACCACTATTGTTTCCCTTTCCTCCACTTTCACTTCCTGCTGTCTTTTTAGGGCAATCAGGAGCCATGTGATCCTTTGAACCACAGGTGAAACATGCTCCTTTCTTTGGGCTAAAATAGATCGGTGCAATATGCCCCTCCTGACCACAATTGAAACACACCCTCCTACCCTTCAAACATACCTCAGTATGGTTCTTCTCGCATGTAGCACAAGCTTCAAACTTTTTTTTTTGCTAACTTCCTTGTTGTCCTCCCGCAGTCGAATTCTCACTCCACTTTCTCTTCTGATTGTTACTTCCATTATTACTCCCACCAGCCTTGTTTTCATTCTCATTCTTTCTCTTCTTCTGTTCTTGATTGTACTTGGTTAAGGCATCGCTTCCACCTTTCGTGATAATTGCCTTTTCCAGTACAACCGCAAATGTATTTAACTGGAACATTGAAACCTTGCTATAAAGCCAGGGCTTCAACCCTTGTTCAAACCTTCTTGCCTTACGCTCATCGGTATTAACTTGATAAGTGGCAAACCTTGCCAACTCATTAAACTTCGCAGCATATTCTGGCACCATCATGGTTCCTTGTTTCAGCTCCAAAAATTGCACCTCCAACTGATTCCGAGAAGTAACTGGAAAGTACATCTCAAAAAACATCTCTTTAAATCTATCCCATGCTATTATTCCCTGTCCCCCATGAACTTTATTCGCCTGCTACCAATAGCTAGCTTCAGACTTCAACATAAATGTTGCGAAAGCGATCTTCTGATTCTCATTGACTCTAGAGACGTCGAACACCTTCTCCATTTCCATGATTCAGGTTTTGGCTTCAATCAGATTCATAGACCCTTGAAACTATGGTGGTCCAACTGCTTTGAAGTCCTTGAAGGTCGTGACATGAGCTTGCGGTTGATTCGCAAGTGTTCCCGTTAACAAGGTTACCAACTGCTGAACCGGGTTAGCGTTGGCCTTGCTATTATTGTTAGTAGACCCCTCAGGAGGTGGTTGTTGACATGGTTATCTTTTTCTAAGAGGCATTTTCTGTTAAAATATACGCTTATTAGTTCATTATTCTACTTATTGAATATTTGAGATTTAACTTAAACATTCTAAGATTAAAGCTATAACACATAACATCTCAATAAACTTTGATATTTATTCATCCATAACATTTTAAAACATAATAAAGATAACATATCTGCAATTAACATCCACTTTCTGAACTAGACAAGTTTTCAGGATTACATCCTCATACTACCCATTTATCTCGTAATAAGGGATTTACAACTTATTTAGTCACATACTTAATCACATATCATTATTATCCTTATTCTTTCTATCTAGGCATATTAAGACGTCGAGAGGCTTCTCTATGGTCTTCCTACATAATACGATATGACGTCCTACGATCCATCACGAACCACCACGAGTCTTCAAACTGAGGTGGGTAATAAAAGACTCGATCCTAGGCCCTATCAATCGCAGAATGAAAGGTATAATCCATTTCATTCATCTTGGCCTTCTTCATTTGGACCTTGGCTTCAGCACGGTCTACATGCTGAGTCGCCTTCATCCAAGCGTCCTCTGCCTTTGCACACTTAGCTGACTCCTCTTTTAAGTCATCTTTTAACTTCTCCATATCAGTCTTCATCTTCTCGTTCTCTTCCAACAGATCTTCATGTTGAACCTTTGTATGAACTAGGTCCCACTCCGTGTTTTCAAGTCATGAGTCGAGTTCCTGAATCTCCGCATCCTTCTGCTCTATAGTAGCTTGACGCATCTCAGCCAACTCCTTCAGCTCCTCAACTGTATCCTGTAATTCTATGTTACGGTAGTACAGTACATCATACATCTCAGCTGATATGGAGTTTGATGGAAACTCCACAGGATCCTCTTCCTCGTCCTCCTCCTCTATCTCCTCAGAGCTCTCCTCCTCAGGGTCAGACACATGCTCATCCTCCTGTTCTTCCTCAGCAATTAACCAAGAAGGCTCCCTCTGAATCAACTATTCCCGCACAACGTGGACATCTCGGACTTCCTCATCTCTAGGTATCTGAGGTATCACTTCCCTAGCTGGACTGGATCCTCCAACGTTAGACATCCTGACAACAAAATACTTTTACGTTTTATTTATTAAGTGACATTCTTCGATACTCACGAGCACATAAGTTATTAACACATAACACATAACGTCTTTTATTATTTAGCTTTAATGCATGTCTTAATCCATTCCTTAAAACTCAATAAGAGTTTGACACCACTATGTTTTATGTCTTCTTGAAGGTTACTTCCTAAGGTTTCCTAACCTAAGGTTCATAACCTAAAGCTTTGATACCAACATGTCACACCCCCAAATCCGGGTACTCCATTCCTACAAAATTTGGTGCTCACTATCCAAAACTATTACATCTAACTACCCATGATAAAGGATAATGACATAATTTAAATAACTTAAACAATAATCTTCCCCATTAAATGGTTACATCAACTTTAGACAATCCCAGGTAATCTAACCTTAAATTATTACATAAGTTTACGAAATACATCACAAAATAAATTAAGTCTTGTAACATATTTCATCCAAATAAATTCACATAAATCTTCAACACTTGGACATCTAGCCCTTTCCTTTGCTGGAAGATGGCTCATCGACCTTTTTGACTTTAGTTGCAGTGTTAATTGCAAGAGTGAGCAAATAATTGCTCACTGATATAGAGAGTAATAATAATAATAACAACATGAGAATGAACAACGAATGCTGAATAATAGTGAACTTGTTCTACGAATCAAAAATAGAAAACAAGTTCGAATTTAATATCTGAGGGTCTTAAGACCACGAACTATGTCCCCAAGTATTTAGGTATGATTACCCCAACCTTAACAGTCATTTAGACTATATAGACCCTTCTTTACGTACTTAGGGGGATCAGCCATTTGTACCATGTATTGTGCACAAACATCTAAACATTAATTACACATACATAATCCCCTATGTTAGGGTTGTTCATCTCAATTTGACTTTAGGATTTCCGCACTAAAGAAAGTTTAGTTTGGAATTAGCTTATCAGTGGTTCTAGAAGTTTAAACACTATTCAATTATAGACCAATTCAATCAATAAGAGTTTGCTTGCTACTTGAAGGTTCAATATAATAATATAGAATTGAACAAGGTTATTTAAGTCTGAGATCTAATAACAACAATATACAATTGAGTAGACATGGTATACATGCAAAGTACTATATTCAAAAGAGTTAGAACAATCTCATTTGAATCAATGTATTAAAACAGTATATGCTTTGAATAGCAATAACAAGAAATAGGAAAGTGAAACTTGCTCGATGTAACGAATTAGGTTACAAGAGATTATACAACCATACACAAGATAGAATCAATAGGCTTGCCAACTGTAATATAGGATTTTCATAATGATAACATAGGACTAGAAAGATTGCTTGACAATAACAAAATAACGGAATTATGGAACTTTCATTCATTGTAAATAGAATGAAGTTAGGAAACTTGCCTCGTGTGTAAGCTACACAAGTATAATAATGTTCACCAATTACCCTACACATACCATTGAAATTGCAATACCAATTAGTTTTATCAACATTAGCTTTATAGGTTTAACCCACCATTTAAGCCATAACTTTATCTTAATGTCTAATCATGTTGGTTCACCATTCATATGAACCTGAAATCTCACTATGGCCTACTATAAGCTTTATCATTCACCTCTAACTCTTGTAAACGTCTACTTTTATTCATTACATAACTTGTTTAAATGATCACTTAAAATCTTCACATTTTGTATTACATTACATCATAATCTATTATTGTATGCCATGTTATGATTTAACATCTTTATCATGCATACTACACTAGATTAGGTCTTTATATTATAGTCTACAAATAATCAGAACTCACTTTGCTTGTGGCTCGAGGAACGCAAGCCTTGTTGCTACTTACCCCAAGCCTTAGCACTGGTAAACTAGCTTGGCTAATCTTAACTCAAAAGGTCATACGGTGCAACTACACCATTTCTGTCTGTGGTATCGGCGTAGCTGCGCCGTTCACAAATAGAAATTGTAGTTAGCAGCTTTGTTTCACAGCGCACCCAATTTCTCCCAATTTCCACAGAAATTCACAAAGCCTAACAACTGAAACTTTGTAATTACTTCAATAAACATGAAATTCATCATTTTAACAACATAAACACTATATATACTTAACTTTTAAGGATCAAAACCACACTTTTTTCCAATTTCTTCATTTTTAACACTTTTAGCAAATTTGATTGTCACAACTTCGTTTTTTAACCAATTGTCACGATTCAAATTACGTTGTTTTCGTTTCTTGATGTACTAACACAATCTAACATCTATTTATTGATTATATCAAGTATTGAACATCAAATTTTGGACTTACACAAGCCATTTACATGAACAAACACTGTTATTCTAATTCTCTTCTTCAAACCCAATTTTCATGCATTAGATTACCAACAATAACACTCATATATGATGATTAACATATTATAACACCATACATGTATATATCAATCCAACATGACTAACAATTCGCATAATAGAAATTTCAACACTAAAAGTTAAAATTAGAGTAGGTTATACCTTAATCCTTGATTACTGAAGCAATTGATATAGAGTGGCTTCAATTCTTTCCCCTTCCACAGCAAAAACCCTTAATCTCTTAATAAATTTTCTCTGTGTTCTCCCTTTCTCACCAACTCTCTGTGTTTTTTTTTCTCTCTATTTTCTAACCTTAGGGAAAACATACGCAGAATATAACTGGCCTCCCTCTCTCACGTACGTTAGGTAAGAACCAAAAAGTTTACGTCAGTTAAATTAAGTCAAAGGCCATAAGGCCTTGTTTGGCTAAACACAACTCCCCCCTTCCACATTATTTTTATAATATTTATATTTTATAGTTTTTACTTGTCACATTTAACTAATTCACATAACTTACAATTATACTTATAATAATTATAATTTCCATTATAATTATACCTTATATTTAATAAATCGTTAAATATCTAATTTAATTATTAAATTTGATTAGAACATCATTTTATTTTATTTAATTATTTTCTTAAATATTAAACAATTCATTTAATTTAATTATTGCATTAAATTAAATCTTTAAATAATAAAATTACCATTAATCAATTTAATTAACATTACTCAATTTAGTTACTAAATTCTTGCACCACAATTTCCTCAATTATTTATTTTTCTCAATAAATAAATTATTTAAAATATTTATTTAATTCAATAAATATTTAAATTATAAAATTTCTCGATTATTACATTCTTGGCCTGTAGTGCATAGATAATTCGTGGATGTGATATTAACGAATATCCTTGGCCCGTAGTGCATGAATAATTCGATGATGTGGATTATTTATTAAGCTGTGTTACAGCGATAAAATATTGATGATTAACTTTTAAATCATAGAAGATAGTAGATATTATGCTCTAATTGACTCTTCTAATGGATTGCTTGTTCCGTTGCAGTTAAACTTATTGTCTATTAAATTCTATCAGTTTTACATTATTCAAGGCTAACGATAATTTATTCTGCATTATCTTAGTCATAATATTTTTTACTGAGCTAGTTGAGCTCACCCTTTTCTTTCATTGATCACTTCAAGAAATGAGAATATAGCTGGGACTAGTCGGGAGAATGGTGTGACGGTCCGAGATGGTGGTTGTAGTAGTTCTCACTATTTTATAAAATAGTGTGATAGTAATTATAATGAGCACTCCATTTGAGTTTGGATATTATCTACGAGATAATATTCGTGTTAAAACTCTCAGCTTATATTTTGTCGTATTTTACACGACAGTTGTATAATTAAGTTTGTATTTGAATTCTGTACCATGTATTTGGCGACTCAGAATAGGTTGTGTATACCTATTTTGGGGGCGTCACAGTTGGTATCTGTAACGACCCCAAAATTTATACAATTCAATTATCGACTTCGGTCGTTAATAACACGCTTAACTTCTGATTTTACATTATTCTTTGATGCTAAACTTAATAAAATACGGAATAATTTAAACTTTTCTATCTTATTATTTTAATTCCCTGAATCAAAACCTTTATCATCTACATGTTTTTAAATTAAGTTATTTTATGATTCACTTCATCAAAGTTATTATATAGAATCTTACATTTTAATTAGATAACCTCTACATATCAGATAACTCAAACTTGACAGTTTATCATTGCATAATCATTGTAACTTATCAAGTACATTTCTCAAAACCTTTATCTTTACCTACCTTTAAACCATACTTAGCTTATTACTCACCTTATCAGAGTTAATAAATAAAACTTACATCCAGGTTCAATACCCTTTCATACAACAAACAAAACTTAAACTTTATAACTCAACATCTATTAAACATCATACATTATTTGGAACCCTAAACATGGTTCAAATAATAATAATTCAGCCAAATTTTATAAATCTTCAAGTATCACATCTTATTCATGTATTTCAAGTATAGCACATAACTTTACCTTGAATCTTTAACCTGTAAAAGTGGTTATTTGCAAGGTTGAGCTCGACAGCCCAACAAAATCTAACTGTTTTCATGCATCACGTAGCACATAATAACATGCTCAACATATATCTCATAAACATTGGACTAACATAACATACATGTTACATTTCATATAACAAGTATAAAGATTGAGTTCATTACTCAATCAACATGCTTTACTCAATCAATGTAGTTATAAATTGACTTTAACAGTTCATACTTTCAACATATATATAACACATCATACTCTTTGAAATAAAGATTTAAAACAGTTAATCATCAAGTTCACATAATTAATAGGAACTGAAAGACTTGCCTTGATCGTTGTTTACCAATAACAGTTTAATACCTTACAGCTATCTGCACTTTACGTGCCCTACACAATTATATAATCATTCACATTAACTATTAGTCACATAGCAACGCATAGTAGTTGTAATGTAAACTTTACTCTATATATGATAACCCTTCTTATTAATCAATACACAATGTTCAATTTGATTGTGTTAACTTTTGACTTACATCTCACTGTATTACTTCTTATGTCATACTCAAAGTTCATTCAAGTGTTTAAGTCTTGCTAGGAATTATTATTAGTTTTATATTAAATCCATTTCATATCTTATAATATTCATTTCATTTGACTTAAAACACTTTTTACGTTCATTAACATTTGTTACGGCATTTCGACGTTCATTCGTCACACGCCCGATTTGTCTCTCTTGTGTATGCTTAGTATGCTTATACAACTGTTCTAATACATTATTTAATAATGTTAAGCATCATTATGTTTACTACCATTCATATTTTATAACTTAGAACAACATCTTTTATCGTTAGAAGCACTACACTTGCATACGTGCATGCCCGACGCCCTCCGATTGCCTTCGAAAACACAACAGTCCGAAAGATGATCATTTTCACACTTGTTCCCAACCTCAAGTTAAACAACATAAAGAATAAAAGTTGTAGGTCTATTCATCCTTATGCAGAACGATAAGGTCATTGTGTATGCATCAAGGTAACTAAAGGACTACGAGAAAGGGTATCTGACTCATGACTTAGAGTTGGTTGCGGTGGTATTTGCTCTGAACCCCTTTCCTCGAAAGAATGACTTAGAGGGGGTTTTCCGATAAGGACTTCTCCTTATTGGCGTGCAATTTGGTGACCAAACCCCTTTCCTCAACAGAACTTTCTAAACATCGTCAATAATGAAAATAATAATATGAATAAATTTTTCGTCTCAATTATTGATTTAATAATATAAAATATTGTAACAATAATTGAATCAATAATGTGAGATACTATGCAGCAATTATTGTGGCAATAATTGAAATAAACTGAGTGACTTCTCACATAACATCAATAATCAAGATATTGTACAATATCGTGTACTACTATGCAACCATGCGTATTACTGTACTTTTATAACCGGGTATTTCAACAGTTAATGGTAAAACTTTCTCCGTTATTTTTATAAAAAGATATTTCTATCATTTTCTAACTCCGACAGTAATTCTGTTGTGGGGTCCACCAATGATTGTGTCGTCTTACGAATATTCCCTGGTAATACGAATATTCCCCGACCAAACAAATATTTTATAACAACTTGCTTACTTTGCAAAATTTGTAAATATTACCCACAACTATAACATTATATCAAATCCACACCTTATTATTCAAAATGATATTTGGAGAAAATTAAATCATTATTCATAAAAGTTGGGGTCTTATAACCTCCCCTTCTTATGAAATTTTGTCCTCGAAATTGGTGTATGTACCTAGTATATCGAAGAAGGTGAGGTTACCTCATTTTTATTTTAGACTCTAACTCTTGAGGTATAACCTTTGAGCGTAGAATATGTTTCTTCTTATCCAAGATGGGATGGTGACATCAAACGTTGACCTCATGCTTATTTTATCGTGTAGTGAAGTCAAGTCCAGCTGGGATGGTGACACCAAAGGTTGTCCCAGACAAGTCAAAGCCGGTAGTTTAAGTGAGAGCGTTTATCGAGGAACCCGAACGAAGTTATCATGGGTAAGTTAATCATAAACTCTTGTGAAGTTTATACCTTATTCAATACCGGTTCTACCCATTCTTTTATTTCACCTACTTGTGCTCAACATTTAAATTTAACTCCAGAGAAATTAGACTTTGACTTATCTGTTAAAACTCCTTTATGAGAAATCTTCATTACATCCACTATTTATAAATCTTGTTTGATTTAAATCGGCACCCTCACATTACCTGTTGATCTCATCTCTTTGAAAATACTTACATTTAATGTGATTTTAGGAATCGATTGGTTAACTACTCATCATGCTAAAATTGATTATTTTCGTAAGGTTGTTAGATTTCATATTCCTAACCAACCTGTTATGCAAATTCAAGCAACCAAACCACTAAAGTTAATCACTGTCATATCAAGCCATAAGTAAAGAGCCCCGAGCCTTTCGTTGGTGACTTTCTTGTGTGGGATGCACCAAAGCCAGACTTTCCGTAGGGGAAGCCGTGAATAATGGTGGCAAGTTGATAGATATCAATGTGAGGTGATATCTAAGTCTTGGATGAGAGTCACAGTTTTGAATGATATTTCTATCGTTAATAAAATTCCTAACGTATTCCCTGAAGACTTCCTGACCTACCCCTAGAGCGTGAAATTGAATTTTGTATCGACCGTGAACCCGATACAAAACCCTCAAATATTTCTTCACCCAAAATGAACGTAACATTCGCCAAAGACGTTGGCTTGAGCTATTGAAAGATTAAGACTATACCATTCAATACCATCCTGGAAAAGCGAACGTGGTAGCTGACGCGTTGAGTAGAAGATCGTATGCGTTTACGAGTGCGATATTGTTAATACAAAGACTCATTTCGTATAACTTATAAATTATGGAGATAGAGTTAAAGACTCTAGGGACCCACGTAATAATGTCAAATATACGAGTAGAACCAACTTTAATCGATAAAGTTAGAGTTGTTCAAGCTACAGACCTGGAGCTATTGAATATGATGAAGAAGGTGCAAGAAGGCATTATTCTAGAAGCAAGAGTCGAAGAAGAGAAGAAATCTCAACCCTCAATTTATTGGCCCATTTGAAATCCTCGATCGAGTAGGAATTGTGGCCTATAGACTCGCCTTACCGCTAAGTATGTCTCGTAACATTTTTTCACATATCTATGTTACGTAAATATGTGGACGACCTGAACCACATTATTGAATTAGAACTAGGCGAGATAGCAGAAGATTTAACGTATGAGGAGATACTTGTTAAAATTTTGGATAAGAATGAACATATTCTAAGCTCAAAGGTTATATCTCAAGAGTTAGAATCTGAAATGAAAACGAGGTAACCTCACCTCTTCGATATACCAGGTATGTACACCAATTTCGAAGAAAAAATTTCATAAGAATGGGAGGTTGTAAGACTCCAACTTTTATGAATAAAGATTTAATTTTCTCGAAATATTTTTTTTAATAATAAGGTATGGATTTGATATAATGTTAAAGGTTGTGGGTAATATTTTCAAATTTTGCAAAGTAAGCAAGTGCTCTTAAAATATTCGTTTGGTCGAGGAATATTCGTTTTATTAGGGAATATTCGTACGACGGCACAATCATTGGTGGACCCAGTCCACCACGGAATTGTTGTCGAAGTTAGAAAATGACAAAAATATATTTTTATAAAAATAACAGCAAAATTTTTATCGTTAACTGTTGAAATACCCGGTGATAAAAGTACAGTCATACGCATGGTTGCATAGTGGCACACGGTATTATACAGTATCTTTGATTATTGATGCTTACGTGAGAAGTCACTCAGTTTTACTCAATTATTGTCACAGTAATTGTTGCATAGTATCTCATATTATTGATTCAATTATTATCACAGTATCATTTGCACAATATTTTATATTATTAAATTAATAATTGAGATGACAAAGTTATTCATATTATTATTTGCATTATTGATAATGTATAGAAAGTTCTGTCGAGGAAAGGAGAAGTCCTTATCGGAAAGCCCCCTCTTTCTTAGGAATGATCTAGTTGTTAATATTGTGAGTTATAATATTAATGATGAATGTTATTAAAAATATGTTTTGTGAAGCCAAGTGAGTTGAGATAAATAGAGGGGATTTTTATGAAGTATTTGTTATAAATTTGGCTTATTATATGAACCCCCACTTACCCATTTTTCAAAACTGTTGGTAGAAAGTTATAATATATATATATATATATATATATATATATAATAAGTTTTGTTTTTTATGAAAAATAGAATATATTATATTTTATTATGCATAGTATTTGCATAGTAAAATCATGTGAATTTCTAAAAATCATCCTTTAATATTACTATTCACCCGTGATTTCTCCTACTGTGCATCCAAATAGTGCTCAGCCATTCTCTTATAAATAGGATGCTCAGTTTAGGAATGAAAATCACACCAGAATCAGAGAATTCTTCTTCTATAATATTGAGCGTATTTCTTTAGAGTTTAAAGAAGCTTTGAGTGTAGAAAATAATGTAAGTTTTCTTCAAGAAAATCTCCACTATACCAGTCAGAATTGCTCTCTTTTTGAGGTAAGGGGTATTATTTATTTCATATTCACTTACGATATTATTTTTCGTATTCGTAAGGAATTTTATTTTCGTTCAATATTCGTAAGGGATATTATTTTCGTTCAATATTCGTAGGGATATTGTCTTCGTTTAATATTCGTAAGGAATATTATTTTCGTTCAATATTCGTAAGGGATATTATTTTTGTTCAATATTCGTAAGAAATAATATTTTCTTCCATACTCTGTAGTATCTAAGTAATATTATTTCGTTTCAGTTCCGAATTCTACACTCATTTTGTTAAATTATTGATTCTATACTCCTTGAAATTAGTAGAATATCCTTGAAATTTTCGTTTCATCTAGTATCGTTTCACAAGAATATTTTTCTAAACATTTTTGTTAAATTTTAAGCTTTTCATGCCGGAGTACTATTCATAGGTACTATTCATACATACGGTCATATTCATATGTACGGCACTATTTATACGTACGGTACTATTCATACGTATAGTACTATTCATAAAGTATTATTTATAGGGTACTATTCATGAAGTAATATTCACTCGGGTACTATTTATCTGGGGTACTATTTACGACAAAAAATTGATTCTTTTTTGTCCAAATTATTTTTGATACATGAATATTATTCTTGAATTTTACACCACAAAGCAGTTATTATGTTGACAATTTGGACATTTTTAAACTCTGGATAAATTTAAAGTCTTTAATATTTATCCTTGATTTCGTTTGATTGATGTTTATATCATTGTCATCATCCTCATGCTTATATTGTGATAAATGTCATCTTTGGCCTGTAGTGCATAGATGGACTATTGATTGGTATGATTATGACCAGGAATTATTTCGTATAATCATGACCTGTAATGTTACAAATGATGTGGTAAAAGTCCTCGTTGGCCCGTAGTGCATTGATGGACATTTATTGGTATGATCATAACCATGGGTTCTCTTCGGCCAACGGTGCAAAGATGAATTGTTGATTGGCATGATCATGACCATTGGTGAAAATAACAAATATCATTGGCCCGTAGTGCATGGATGATTCGTGGATGTGATAATAATGAATATCCTTGGCCCGTAGTGCATGGATAATTCAAATGATGGATTATTTATTGTCGAGTCTCAAATGATAAAATTGATGAAAAACTTTTAAATCATAGAAGATAGTAGATATCATGCTCTACTTGACTCTTCTAATGGATTGTTTATTCCGACTGCAGTTAAACTTGTTGTCTATTGTATTCTATCAGTTTAACACTTTTGAAGGCTATCAATAATTTATTCTGCATTATCTTAGTTATAATATTTCTTACTGGGCTAGTTGAGCTCACCCTTTGCTTTCATTGTTCTCTTCAAGAAATGAGAATATAGCTGGGACTAGTCGGAGAACGTAGTGATGGTCCGAGATAGTGGCTATAGTAGTCCTCACTATTCTATGAAATAGTGTGATAATAATTATAATGAGGACTCCATGTGAGTTTGGATATTGTCTACGAGACAATATTCGTGTAAAAACTCTCAGCTATATTTTGTCGTATTGTATAAATGAAGTTTGTATTTGATTTGTGTATCATGTATTTAGCAACTCAGAATGGGTGATGTATACCTATTTTAGGGGTGTCACATTTTATTTCCTTTAAAGAAAAAAAATTTAAAATAATTTATGCAATGGTTCTTGAGCTAGTATTTAGTTACCCTTTATCTAGCTGATGCAATAACGATGATGCATTCGTCTTAATTCTTTACATGTGCATACTTAGTTCTCATACTATCGTTATTAAGAGAACTTTTTATGACCTCCAATCCTCATTTTATTTGAGCGCATAAGACAACAAATGCATGACTAGATGGATGAGCGAGTATAACTTAAAATTTCTTGAAAAACATAAATGCGGAGACTAAATAACCTGTGAGATTTGAGCTAATCGTTCTATTTGAGGGTTTTTTCATCAACTCTAAGTTTTTTTTGAAAAGAGTATTTTGTTGAGTAGTCTCATTATTCTTTGCTTTGATTGAACACTAGAAAGGTACATCCATGAAATGTAATTTCTTTTGAAGGATTCCTAATATTGCTTAAACTGAAGAACTCTAGACCTTAGGAAGTGACTTAGGCCATCTTTGATAGCTGACATATGAGCCTAATCCCACCTTTAAATTTTTACCGCTACTCACCTTTTTGAGCCTTTTATATAGCCTTTCTTTGGTAGCCCGATATATTTACCATACTCTAATTTGGAGTGTAACCCATATTTATGGCCTACTCTTTTATCTAAGAATGTGTTGAGATTGTTTCTCGTATGGGCAATAGTGAAAAGTGAGCTTGAAAAAAAAAAGACAAGAAAAGAAAAGTGATGAAATCTTCTTTAAAAAAATTACACGGAAAAGAGATGGAAAAAATGATGTGGAAAAAAAATTGGAAAAAAATTGAAGAAAAGCTTAAATGAAATTGAATTAAGCCCAAGTGATAATTTTATATCTCAACATATTTCTTAGATTGTCGAATTCTTTATATGCCCTTTCGTTTCATAACCCTTGCTATAAGCCTTGCATTATAACCCTAAAAAGTCCTAATGATCATTTGGAATATGATTTAGAGGTTAGAGTAGTAGAGGGGATCCATTTATGCATTTCACCTTTTTAGTGGGATTTATCCATTCATGAGACTTTGTTCTTTCATTTATAGCATTTTTTTCATATATACATGTGAGAGGCATTTGAATTTGAATACATTTACTCTTTATAGCCCGCATATAATGAGAGTGATTACACCTTATTCTTGAATGTTTCATTTGTTGAGTGTATGCCATGTGAGGAGTTGAGTCAAAGCATAGTTTGCATGGAGTTTGAAAGTTTTGCTTACTGTGATAACAATGATGCTATGTTGTTGTCAATTCACACACTCACAATGAGATTGGCAGGAATGAAATGATCTTATTGATCTTGCTGGTTTGATAACTTTGACGTTGCATGTATGTCATATTGCCATGGCATGTGGGTGTTTTGATGTCTTTGTTGAGTTATTTGTATTGGTGAATAAGGGAGAAACACATTTTAGAAAAAGAATCATTGCATTTGAATTTTGTTGAGTTATTTGTATTGGTGTCCTCCTACTAGGGACACCTAGAGGTTTAAAGGCTTGTAGTATATGCTAAATACTATCGTGTTCCCTACGAAAGTGGCTTAGTTGTATGTCGAATTTTATTTGTTTAATTTTCTTAGTTTTTATTTTGCTTGAGGACTAGAAAAATCTAGTGTTGGAAGAATGCATATTTTGATTTGATGTTTAAAGTAAATGATCATGATTATATGTAAAGTCCTTAAAGGAATATATGTATAAGGACTTAGTGATAAATCAAATTTGTTAGGTTTATCTTAGCTTTTAATGTTCACCATTCTATAAACGAATGTATAGATAAAGAGATCAAAGATGTTAGGTTGATCTATGACTTGAAACGTATAGATAGGCTTCAACAAGAATCGTAGTCTATCAAGCTGATCAATAGATTGCAGAAGCCAAGGAAAGATCGTAGAGCTTAGAAGATCATAGTGTATCTGCCTTGAAGGACCTCTTCAGAAATCGTAGAGTGGTCCAGACGTTTGCTGAAGCTAACTCAGAGATCGTAGTGTGCTCTCAGAAAACGTAGAGTCTGCAAGACGAGCAATCAAAGATCGTAGTGTGCAAAGATCGTAGTTTGAAAACCCTTGAAAGAAATCGTAGTGTTCTATTCAAACCAAGCACAAATATAACAAGAAAGCACGATATACATCGTAGAGTATCATCTGTCTTATGTCAGAAGCATCGAGCCCTACCTTTTGTTTGGAGACGAATTCCAATAAATGTGGAATGGGTTTTGAACATCGAAGCACTCATCGGTCCCAACGGTACAAAAGATATCTTTAGTATTGATCAAAAGGAACGTATTCAAGAAGCTAAGAAAAGGACCATTGGGCAGAGGAAAACACCTTTTCAGGTGTTAGGTGAGAAAGCAATCAGATGTGTCAGTGGGCCAGATTAAAATTCAGAAGATGTGCAAAAAAGTCTCCATCAAAGTTCAGAAATATCAAACGCATTTAATGCTTCATCAAAAGGATTCAATGGATAGATTTCAAGATCACATATATACAGAACACAGACAGATGAGAGAAGTAAGCAAGTATTGAACAAAAACGCACAAGAATACTCAACGCTCAACTCTACGATCTGAGAAAAAGAGGAAGCTTGCTCAGCTACTCAGTTCTTTCGAACAAGTGCTTAACTGCAACTGAGTAGCCTCAATCATAACTTAACAACTATCAATCAACTGAAGTAAGAGTTCCAAGTCAGAAGGACTTGAAGAGTTCTAAGTGAACTGTGAAGAACCAAGTTTGCTGGACTTGAAGAGTTCAAGAGGGAACTTAGAAGTGACTAAACTGCTGGTCTAGAAGGAATCTGTGAGATTCAGAAAGTGTAAAAGACATCCTTAGTGGATTTCCTACTCGAGGAGTAGAAGAGTGGACTAGGAGCTTTAAGTGCTCTGAACCACTTAAAAACAACTGTGTCTATTTCATTCTTGTTATAACTGCTATAACTGTTATAACTGTCTCTCTCATTAACTCACTATCTAAAAGGGATTTCAAAGAAACCTTAATTTCGTTGTGCTTAAGATCATTATTAAAAAATGGCTTAATAAAAGGAAAAGTTTTTAATATCTATTCAACCCCCCCCCCCCTTCTAGATAACTATTGTGCCTTTGGGAACTAACAATTGGTATCAAAACAGGTTCTATAATATAGCCTACAAAGCTTGAGTAGATCCAATGGCACACTTACCAAGCGAATCAAAGACTGGAGGAGGCAGCAAGCCACCTATGTGCAACAAAGATAAATTTGCAAAGTGGAAGGTTAGGATGCAAGCTTACATGGATTCAATAGGTGAAGATCTATTTAAAACTGTTCAGAATGGGCCCTATGTTCCTATAAAGCTTGCACCAACTACAGACGACCCAAACAGGGTACAGATCAAGGTCAAAGGAGAATGGATAGAAAATAAGAAGAGAGCTGTCCAGCTCGACAAAAAGGCAAAGAATATCTTGTTCCAATCCTTAGAAGATGATCTGTTTGAAAACGTGGTCAACAGAAAAATAGCAAAGGAGGTTTGAGAAGCACTACTCATTATGCATGAAGGAACAGAAGAAGTCAGAGAAAATAAACAATCTCTCTTGACTCAGCAATATGAAATGTTTGCTCACGTTCAAGGAGAGAACGTCACTGCCACCTACGAAAGATTTAATGTTCTACTCAACTCTCTACGAGCCTATGAAAAGATCTATCCAAACAAAGATCTAATCATAAAGTTCATGAGAGCCTTGCCAAGCAAGTGGGATGCTAAAACCACTGCTATTAGAGAATCGAAGAATTTACATGAAATGATTGTCCAACAGTTGTATGGCAACCTTCTCGCATACATACTGGAACTGACTCAAAGAGCAGAAACCTTGTCTGAAGGAAGAAAGAAAGATAAAGGTGTTGCTCTCAAAGCAACTGATAACACCTCCAAAGTAAGCACTAAAATTGATTCTGACTGCAATGAAGATGATGATGAGGACCTTGCAATGCTGGTGAAAAGACTAAGAAGGTTCATGCGACAAGGCAAAACCAGCAAGCCAAAGAAAGTCAAGAATCTGACGAGGAGCAAATGAATGACCTGTGCTACAATTGCAAGAAACCTGGTCACTTCATTACCAACTGAAACAAACCTCTCAGAGAAGAACTCAAGAAGAAATCACATTCAAAGAAGGAATACAAAGGCAACAAAAGGCTACAGAAGAAAGACAAAGGCCTTGTAGCTGGAGGATCGTGGAGTGACTCAGACAATGACTCAACTACGGAATCTGGAGATGATGAAGATCCTCAAATGGCAAATATTTGCTTGATGGCCAAAAATGCAAGGGACAAACAGAACTCCAACATACATGAAGTTAGTATCGATGAGGTATTTGACTTTAACTCTCCTGATGTAGATATTGATAACCTTAAAACTGCATTACACGGCATAACATCTGATCTGCACCAATACATGAAGTGGTTTAGGGTTCTGTCTAAAGACTATTCACTTCTTCAAAAGGAGAAAGAAAAAGTTCAAGAGGAACTGGAAACAGTCCTTCTCAGTAGTGATTCTCTCTCCAAGTTTGAAGCTGAGAATAAGCTCTTGAGATAATCAAATGAGCTCAGTGCACAAAGAGAGTCTAGTCTAACCTCCAAGATTGAGGATCTAGAAAAGACAGCCTCTACATGGAATAAATCCTCTTCATCCATGGACTCCTTAATCTCTAACCAGAGAAATGTCTCTGATAGAATAGGGTTAGGCTTTGGGAAATCTACCTCAGAGTCATGTGTGGAAAAAGCAAAGGAAATTAGCACTGGTAATGCCTCAGGTTTCAGTAGAGGCATTATATTTGTGAAATCCTCACAAAAGAATGAGCCTGTCAAACCCTACCCAGCTGATTCAATTCATATTCCCAGGAGTAAGGGATCTCATGCTGGTCTAGGTTTTAGAAAAGAGAAGAGTAATCTAGCTACTACTCATTAACCTCGAAGGATCGTAGAGTCCAATAAAATCAACTCTACGAACCAACCAGGAAGATACAATAGAAGTAAGATATACTCCTCACAAATAATGAAACAAGAGAACACATGGAAAAGGGAATATCATCCTAGTAGGAGGATGACCAATAACCCACAAAAGTCCAAATGGAGGAAGAACTTTCACCCACACACAAACATGCATCATATCAAATGTTTTGTGTGCTACAGAGTTGGCCACAAGGCTGCAAAATGTCATTATAATTCCATGCATGTGAGACCCAAAATCAAGCAGATTTAGGTCCCCAAGGGTACTAACATAGTAGGTGAAAGTATTATGCATACAAGCCAATCATGTATGATGATAAAGCATATACTGTGTAATCAATCTTATTTATTTATTAATAAAAGAATTATTTATTAAAGGCATTTATTATCTACATGGTGCTGTTTTAATAATATGTGATAAACCCATAGTTTTAAGCAACGCTTTTAGAATAATGATGATGATCATTCTAATGAGATCTAAATTCTTAAAAAGCTTAAAACTAAAATAGTTCCCAATCATTGGATTACTAAATAGGGATTAGTGAATCCGGATAGATTGGTACATACGTTAACTTGCTCATTGGATGAGGATGATTGGTCTCATGATCATTTGTGTGGAGACACTAAAGCAAGTATGTAGGTGCTTATTAGAGAATAAGTTCAATTGAGCGTGACTCGCTAAGGAATACCTAATGGAGTTTTACTTACCGTCAATAGGAATTCTGTAGTGATAGTAGTACAAATGATCCTTAGACTTGAGATCATCATAGTATCTTATATATAATGAATTACACTTTGACTTATTCCTTAAGACTCTTAGAGTATATCAAAGGGTATGCTTGGGTGTAATAAGTTATATATGAAGATAATGAATGATCAATAAAGAATCTACCACTTCTAGTAAAAGGAGAAATGTCCTATGTGATTCGATAAATGACAACCCAGGAATCCTTGGCCAAGGTGGAATGAAATTAGAAAGTAGTTTCTAATTTGCATTCATTAAGAGTTGTTCATTTAGGAATTGAAATACATATAATTAAATAAAATAAGACTTGACAGTAATTCCATGTCTTATATTTAATTGGGACATTGTATGGTGGAAGGATTGAATTATACAGTAACTATTTACTCAAAGGTTATTTTATGATTAATGTTGAAATCGATATTATCTGGAAAGTCATTGATCGCTAGAGAGGCTTATCCCTATTGGAAAACATTTAAGAAAAGCTTAAATAAAATTGAATTAAGCCCAAGTGATAATTTTATATCTCAACATGTTTCTTATATCGTTGAATTCTTTATATGCTCTTTCGTTTCATAACCCTTGCTCTAAGCCTTGCATTATAACCCTAAAAAGTCCTAATGATCATTTGGAATATGATTTAGAGGTTAGAGTAGTAGAGGGGATCCATTTATGCATTTCACCTTTTTAGTGGGATTTATCCGTTCATGAGACTTTGTTCTTTCATTTATAGCGTTTTTTTCATATATACATGTGAGAGACATTTGAATTTGAATACATTTACTCTTTATAGCCCGCATGTAATTATAGTGATTACACCCTATTCTTGAATGCTTCATTTGTTGAATGTATGCCATGTGAGGAGTTGAGTCAAAGTATAGCTTGGATGGAGTTTAAAAGTTTTTCTTACTGTGATATCAATGATGTTATGTTGTTGTCAATTCACACACTCACAATGAGATTGGCACGAATTAAATGTTCTTATTGATCTAGCTAGTTTGACAACTTTGATGTTGCATGTATGTCATATTGCTATGGCATGCGGGTGTTTTGATGTCATTGTTGAGTTATTTGTATCGATGAATAAGGGAGAAACGCATTTTAGAAAAAGAACCATTGCATTTGAATTTTGTTGGTAACTTCACTGTAAACCATCAGGAGACAAAAATCCTCCTACTAGGGACACCTAGAGGTTTAAAGGCTTGTAGTATACGCTAAATATTATCGTGTTCCCTACGAAAGTGGCTTAGTTGTATGTAGGATTTTATTTGTTTCATTTTCTTAGTTTTTATTTTGCTTGAGGACTAGCAAAATCTAGGTTTCGGGGTATTTGATAATCATATTATTTATATGTTTATTTCCTCTTAAAATAAATTTATTAGTCCAATTCTATATTATTTCTATTTTAGTTGTATTTATTTATTTATTTTGTAATCAGGTGCACAACAATGGACAAAGCCCATGCAATCTCCCAGAGATAAGGAGCATACGAGAATCAAGGAGAGAAATCAGGAGCATATATTCAAGAATTTGAAATCAAGAGGAGAAAGGAAAGAAGCAGTCGAGCAGGGGTTTTAAAAAAGGATAATCCTTTTGTTTTCTTATTAAAAACGGATCAAGAAGATAACTACTCCTGAAGCATGGATAAGCATGAGGAGGGGATTATTGCTGATTTGAATAAGAGGGGGTGGATTTATTATTATTATTATTATTATTATTATTATTATTATTATTATTATTATTTGGGGGGGGCTACTTCTCATTTTAAAGAAGGAAAAAAAAATAGTATACATGATTCCATTTTTTTTCTTCTTTGTATTCAAGTAGTGAGATTTTAGTAATTTATTAAAGGAGCAACAATAAATGGATAAATTTAATTCATTTCTCTTTCCAATTAATTAGTACATTCAAGTAAGTACTCTGTTTATTTAATTATGTATTATTTTATTATGTTCTATGTTTTAATTTAAGGCATGTTAGGCTAGATTATTTTCTAGGGTTAAGGATGAGTATAATTGACTGATTCCATTGCACATATTCATGCCAATTTATTCTACTAATTTAGTGCTTTCGCATTAAAAATAATTATTTCTATTGGATGCCTATTTTTGTTGATAAAAAAAATAAGGTTGGATTCTAGATATTATTTATTGGATTCAGTTTATAATTTGTTAAAAGTTGATATAAACTGTGTTTTGATGAAAATAATGAGTGTTTTGATTTTATACATATGTTTGGCTATGAAAGAATTAACAATTTAATTTTACAAACTAATTAGACTTAATTGATTTTATTTTCCACATTTACTAGTGTCGAGAGACCAAACTAGTGTGAGATATAGAGTAGAGTATTGGGCATGAATATTAGGAAAATGAAATCAATTATATGACTCCGCCACCCTAGTATTTTTTCATTAATTATTTTATTTGCATATTTTTTAGTTGATAAAAATTCCCTCAAAAATTTTAAGCTAGATTAGGAGTTAATTAAAATTAGTGAGTGAGAAAAGCACGTTCCATTCGTCAAGTCGTTAAGGTTCGACCTCGCACTTGTAGGCTATACTAGTATTCGATTCGTGCACTTGCGAGTAAATAAAACATTCACAACATGATTGTTAAACATTCTGTTAGAAGGGTTTACGGTGGTGAAGCACTATTAAACCTAGAGAAGAGTTCAAGGTCTTGTGACCCCTCAGCATGATGTGAAATATTTTATATTCCAAAGTTATTCATATCGCTTTCTAATTATTGAGCAATTGTGGAAGATTCTTATTATCTAAAGGTTAAATGTGGCAAGGAGAATAACCCTTAGAAAGAAGTAAGTTATAGAACGTAACATATGATGGCGAGTAAATTGAGCAAACTATAACAATTTCAAGAAAGAAATGAAATTTTGAAAGAGAAGGGATGGAGTTATTCTCTAAGTTTTTTTCATCAACTCTAAGTTTTTTTTTTAAAAGCGTATTTTGTTGAGTAGTCCCATTATTCTTTGCTTTGATTGAACACTAGAAAGGTACGTCCATGAAATGTAATTTCTTTTGAAGGATTCCTAATATTACTTAAACTAAAGAACTCTAGACCTTAGCAAGTGACTTAGGCCATCTTTGATAGCTGGCATATGAGCCTAATTACACCTTTAAATTTGTACCGCTACTCACCTTTTTGAGCCTTTTATATAGCCTTTCTTTGGTAGCCCGATATATTTACCATACTCTAATTTGGAGTGTAAACCATATTTATGGCCTACCCTTTTATCTAAGAATGTATTGAGATTGTTTATCATATGGGCAATAGTGAAAAGTGAGCTTGAAAAGAAAAAAAAAGACAAGAAAAGTAAAGTGATGAAATTTTCTTAAAAAATACCACACGGAAAGGAGATGTAAAAAATGATGTGGAAAAAAAATTGGAAAAAATTAAAGAAAAGCTTAAATGAAATTAAATTGAGCGCAAGTGATAATTTTATATCTCAACATGTTTCTTAGATCGTTAAATTCTTTATATGCCCTTTCGTTTCATAACCCTTGCTCTAAGCCTTGCATTATAACCCTAAAAAGTCCTAATGATCATTTCTAATATGATTTAGAGGGGAGAGTAGTAGAGGGGATCCATTTATGCACTTCACCTTTTTAGTGGGATTTATCCGTTCATGAGACTTTGTTCTTTCATTTATAGCATTTTTTATATATATACATGTGAGAGGCATTTGAATTTGAATACATTTACTCTTTCTAGCCCTCATGTAATGAGAGTGATTACACCCTATTCTTGAATGTTTCATTTGTTGAGTGTATGCCATGTGAGGAGTTGAGTCAAAGTATAGTTTGGATGGAGTTTGAAAGTTTTGCTTACTGTGATATCAATGATGTTATGTTGTTGTCAATTCACATACTCACAAAGAGATTGGCAGGAATGAAATGTTCTTATTGATCTTGCTAGTTTGAGAACTTTAATGTTGCATGTATGTCATATTGCCATGACATGTGGATGTTTTGATGTCTTTGTGTAGTTTTTTGTATTGGTGAATAAGGGGGAAACACATTTTAGAAAAAGAACCATTGCATTCGAATTTTGTTGGTATATTCACTATAAACCATCAAGAGACAAAACTCCTCCTACTAGGGACACCTAGAGGTTTAAAGGCTTTTAGTATACGCTAAATACTACCGTGTTCCCTACAAAACTGGCTTAGTTGTATCTAGGATTTTATTTGATTCATTTTCTTAGTTTTTATTTTGCTTGACGACTAGAAAAATCTAGGTTTGGGGGTATTTGATAATCATATTATTTATATGTTTATTTCCTCTTAAAATAAATTTATTAGTCCAATTTTATATTAATTCTATTTTAGTTGTATTTATTTATTTATTTTGCAATCAGGTACACAACAATGGACAAAGCCATGCAATCTCCCAGAGATAAGGAGCATGTGAGAATCAAGGAGAGAAATCGGGAGCATATATTTAAAAATTGGAAATCAAGAGGAGAAAGGAAATGAGCAACCGAGCAGGGGTTTTAAAATACGATAATCCTTTTGTTATTAAAAAATGAATCAAGAAGATTACTACTCATGAAGCATGGATAAGCATGAGGAGGAGATTATTCCTGATTTGAATAAGAGGGGGTGGATTATTATTATTACTATTATTATTATTATTTGGGGGGCTACTGTTTTTTAAATGAAGAAGAAAAAAGAAACAGTATGCATGATTCCATTTTTTTTCTTCTTTGTATTCAAGTAGTGAGATTTTAGCAATTTATTAAAGGAGCATCAATAAATGGATAAATTTAATTCATTTCTTTTTCCAATTAATTAGTACATTCAAGTAAGTACTCTGTTTATTTAATTATGTATTATTTTATTATGTTCTGTGTTTCAATTTCAAGCATGTCAGGCTAGATTATTTTCTATAGTTAAGGATGAGTATAATTGATTGATTCCATTGCACATATTCATGCTAATTTATTCTACTAATTTAGTGATTTCACGTTAAAAATAATTATTTCTATTGGATGCCTATTTTTGTTGATAAAAAAAATAAGGTTGGATTCTAATTATTATTTATTGGATTCAGTTTATAATTTGTTAAAAGTTGATATAAACTGTGTTTTGATAAAAATAATGAGTGTTTTGATTTTATACATATGTTTGGCTATGAAAGAATTAACAATTTGATTTTACAAATTAATTGGACTTAATTGATTTTATTTTCCGCATTTAGTAGTGTCGAGAGACCAAACTAGTGCGAGATATAGAGTAGAGTATTGGGCATGGATATTAGGAAAATAACATCAATTATATGACTCCTCCACCCTAGTATTTTATCATTAATTATTTTATTTGCATATTTTTTAGTTGATAAAAATTCCGTCAAAAATTTTAAGCTAGATTAGGAGTTAATTAAAATTAGTGAGTGAGAAAAGCATGTTCCATTCGTCAAGTCCTTAGGGTTCGACCTCGCACTTGTAGGCTATACTAGTATTCAATTCATGCACTTGCGAGTAAATAAAACATTCACAACATGATTGTTAAACATTCTGTTAGAAGGGTTTACGGTGGTGAAGCACTATTAAACCTAGAGAAGAGTTCAAGGTCTTGTCACCCCTCAGCATGATATGAAATCTTTTATATTCCTGAGTTATTCATATTACTTTCCAATTATTGAGCAATTGTGGAAGATTCTTATTATCTAAAGGGTAAATGTGGTAAGGAGAATAATCCTTAGAAAGAAGTAAGTTATAGAACGCAACATATGATGGGGAGTAAATTGAGCAAACTATAACAATTCCAAGAAAGAAATGAAATTCCGAAAAGAGAAGGGTTGGAGTTATTTAAAGAAAATGGGAGGAGTTGGTCGTAGAACCCAATGAATTAATAAAGATTAACGTAAAATTTATTTTAATAAATTGAATGAATGGAGATTAGTAAGTTAAAATTTTGATGACGAAATTCTTAGAAGAAGAGGTGAATGTAATATCCCGAGTATTTATGAGTTAAGTCTATTGAGATGGTCCTTAGAAAGAGGTAATGAATGGGTTAAGGATATGTAATACTCGAAATAGTATCGGGTTCAAATAAGGGTCAGGAATTAAACTCTAAAATAGTTTGTTGAGGTGGATAAAAGGGAATAAGTAATATAAAGTATATATTAAGGTAATGCGTTGAAGATGTTCTATGATAAAATGTTGAAAGAGAATGGATGAAAACCGAGTAAGGGAGGTTTCGGTGATTCTGAGAATGGAATCCTTATATGGGGGGGAAGGATATGACAACCCGAATTTTCATAAATTATTAAATAAGAATTTAATAAATAAAATTCTTATTATGAGATGTATATATTTTAGATTATGTATTTTGGCGGGAAGAAATTAAATATATATGAGATTTAATAGTTGGTTAATTTAAATTAAGTTGGGAATTATATTATAAAATAATATAATTTGATTATTAAGCCTTTAAAATGGAATGGTTATGAGTTAATCTCATAAATAAAGTGAGTAATTCACTTAATTTAAATAATGAATTAATGTAAATATAATTATTTTAATAAAGTTGGAAGATAATAAATTACATATAAAGAGTAATACGCTTATGTAATGGCTTAATATATTATATTTAGGCAAGTTAATGTAAATTGAGTATGAGAATGAGAAGAAAACCAATAGATCTATAAATATATATTGGTTAGAGATTAATCAATTAAATTAATATTTAAATTGAGATTATGTAGATTAAATAAATCTTGGGATAATTTATAGAAGGAAGGGAATTGGTTGATTATACACAAGAGTTGTATAATATATTGAAATAATTAGAGGAATAAAATATCCCAAATACGTGGAAATTAAATGTACAGTTTAATTTCATAGTAAACTTAAGGTACCTGTTTGTAATCGGTTAAATGGGTAAAAAAGTGGGATAATATAATTATCAGTATTTTGAAACGAGGGTTTGGCTAAATAATTTAGCAATATAGTTAAAGTGTGACAATTAGAGAAGAAGATATATATATATATATATATATATATATATATATATATATATATATATAGTATGAAATAAAATGGAGATGGATTAAGGAAGCTTATTTGGGGGTTTGCCAAATAAGGCATAGTGGCCCTTGATATTTTAAACTAATGACACCTTTTTAACTGAAGACCCACGTAAAAACACGTTATGTTATCTTCAGTTTATTTGTCTTGCATCTATTATTCCTAAGTCTAAGAAAATAGAGAAGAAGAGAGGAAGAAAGAATTTGAGAGAGACATATTCTCTGAGAAATTGAAAAAGAGGTGATTGTGATAATCAAAAAAGGGAGAGGAATTGGTTTATAAATATTAGTCGTAGTTTTTAGTTATATTTTATCAAAACTTCTTCTCTATGATTGGTTGTGGTGCATGATTTGACTAAGGAATTGGTTTATAAATGTTAGTGGGCATGTATAATTTGTTAATTATCATTTAAAAATGATTTTTGGTAAACAAGTCCATGGAAACATGTTTAGAATGAAGAAATTGAGTTTTATTGATATATGTACATTAGGGTTTGTTTTAGAATTAAAATTTATGATGAAGTCGTGATATAATCTGAAATTGATGAAAAGTTAAATGAATTGAAATGCATAAGAAATAAATTTTTGGTGTTTGATTTTGCTATATATGTAAAAATGTGAAATAGAGTATGAACATTGGAATTAAATATTATAAATTGGTGGTTTGAAGTGATTATATGTTTAGAATGGTTAAATACTTGTTAGGTTGAGATTTTATTAAATCATTTGGGTAAGCTTAAGTTGCTGGTTGTATGTGGTTTTGGGAGTTTGTTTCATGACAAGTCATATAAGCAATGTCATGATTAAGTTATGCTAATTAATTAGCAATTCTACGCCAAAGTGAGACCCTAAATTTTATGAATAAAGATTTAAATTTCTTGAAATATTTTTTTTAATATTATGGAGTGAATTTGATATAATGTTATAGTTGTGGGTAATATTTATAAATTTTACAAAGTATGCAAGTTGTTGTATAATATTCGATTGGTCGGAGAATATTCTTTTTGTCGAGAAATATTCGTACGACGATACAATCATTGGTGGACCCCACAACGAAATTATTATCGGATTAAAAATCGACAAAAATATTTTTATGAAAATAACGACGGAAGTTTTACCGTTAACTGTTGAAACACCCAGTGTTAAAAGTACAGGAATACGCGTGGTTGCATAGTAGCACACGGTATTGATTATTGATGCTTACGTGAGAAGTCACTCAGTTTTGTTTAATTATTGCTTCAGTAATTGTTGCATAGTATCTCACGTTAATTGATTCAATTATTGTCGATATTTTATATATTATTAAATCAATAATTGAGATGACAAAGTTATTAATATTATTATTTCAATATTAACGATGTCTAGAAGTTCTGCCAAGGAGAGGTTTGGTCACCTAATTGCGCGCCAATAGGGAGAAATCCTTATTGAAAGCTCCTCTTTCTCGAGGAACGACTTTGGTCGATTAATATTGTGAATTATAATAATGATGATAAATATTGTTAAATATATTGAGGTGTCTTTTTATGAAGTCACGGGAGTTTATATATATATATATATATATATATATATATATATATATATTATATATGTATTTTTGCATAGTAAAATCTTTTATATAAAAATAGAATACTTTTATAAAGTTATTTGTTTTATTAGACTATAAATAGAATATATTATATTTTATTATGCATAGTGTTTGTATAATTATTCTGCATAGTGTTTGCATAGTAAAATGTTTTATATAAAAATGTAATACTTTTATAAAGTTATTCGTTTTATTAGATTATAAATAGAATATATTATATTTTATTTAAAAGATTTTGTTTTATTAGAATATTTTATTAATACTGCATAGTAAATCAATATGGACCGTTCGTTTAAAAGTAAATCAATCTGGACCGTTCATGAATTAGTTACTATTAAGTCCATTCTCCTATAAATAGAAGCTCATTCCTTCATTATTTCTTATGAATTCACTAAAACTCTAGAGAGAGAAACTATAGAGAGAAAGCAGAAAATTATTCTGCTACTTCACTACTCCTATATCCAGTTTCTTCTAAGGTAAGGGATATTATTTGTTGTATTTGTAAGGGATATTATTTGTTGTACTCGTAAGGGGTATTATTTCTTTCGTATTCATGAAGAGAACTTATGTTATTCCATTCTTTATTATTTTGTTGGAATAACCTGTATACGTGGACTACCCTATACTTGGTGAAATTCTTCTGTTATTCCATTCTTTATTATTATGTTGAATAACTCGCCTACATCTGCAACCGCATACATGGTGAAATTCTTCTATTATTCCATTCTTTATTATTATGTTGGAATAACTTTGCCTATGCTAAGTACCGCATATATGGTGAAATTCTTCATTATTCCATTCTTTATTATTATGTTCATGTCATGGTGAAATTCTTCTATTATTCCATTCTTTATTATTATGTTGAATAACTCATTATCATCTGCAATCTGCATACATGGTGAAATTCTTCTATTATTCCATTATTTATTATTCGCGTTAATATCCTATCTGTGCGTTTACTCATAACCTGGTTCATTATTTATTATTCTGTTAGAATAACCTGTCTGTGAGGTCTATCGCATGCATGGTGAATTATGTTGTTATTCCATTCTTTATTATTTTGTTGGATTATCACATTCATGCATTTATGCATGACTGCGGTCCATTATTTATTATTACATTGGAATATCCCGTGCAATGCGGTCTATTGCATGCATGGTAAATTCATTGTTATTCCATTCTTTATTATTACTCGTTGAATATCACGCTGCATGCGAATTACGCATGACACGGTTCCATTCTTTATTATTCTATTGGGGATAACCTATCCATGCGATTACTATCGCATACATGGTGAATTCTTCTGTTATTCCATTCTTTATTATTCTGTCGGAATAACCTGCTTATGTGGATTACCACATGCATGGTGAATGATCCTTCGTATTCATTCCTTATTAAATTGTGGAAATGATCTGTCTACGTGGATTACCACATGGCGGACGAAAATACATTTGCAATTTCATATATTCTATTATACTCAGTTGGTTAAAGTTTTGGCTTCTATACTCCATAAAATTAGTGGAATATCCTTGATATTTGCGCTTCATCCAGTATCTTTTCATGGAAATATTCTTCTGAGCATTCTTTAATTTTATTCAACAAAGAAGTATCATGTTGACAATTTGGACGTTTTTGAGTTCAGGATAAATTAACTTATAAATCTTTAAAATTTATTCTTGAACTTGTTTTATTGAATTATTATGTCATTGTCATCATCCTCATGCTTATATTATGATTAAAGTCATCTTTGGCTTACGTGCATAGATGGACTTGGTATGATTATGACCAGGGATTATTCGGTATAATCATGATTGTAATGTGACGAATGATGTGGTAAAAGTCCTCATTGGCCTGTAGTTCATTGGTGGACTGTTATTGGTATGATTATGACCAAGGATTATTCGGTATAATCATGACCATTGATGAATACACGAATATCCTTGGCCCGTAGTGCATGGATAATTTGTGGTTGTGATACTAATGAATATCCTTGGCCAGTAGTGTGGATGATGTGGATTATTTATTGTCGAGTCCCAATGATAAAAGTGAAGAAAAACCTTTTAAATCATAAAAGATAGTAGATTTTATTCTCAACTTGACTCTTTTAATGGATTGCTTATCCCGCTGCAGTTAAACTTGATGTTTGTTATATTGTATCAATTTAACACTGTTGAAGGCTAACGATAATTTATTCTGCATTATCTTAGTCATAATATTTCTTACTAGGCTAGTTGAGCTCACCCTTTTACTTTCATTGTTCTCTTCAGGAAATGAGAACGTAGCTGGGACTAGTCGGGGAACGGAGTGACAGTCCAGATGATAGCATAAGTAGTCCTCACTATTCTGAAAAATAGTGTGACAATAAATGTAATGAGGACTTATTTTAAGTTTGAATACTGTCTAAAAGATAAAATTTGTATTAAAACTCACAGCTCATGTTGTATATTTAAGATTCTATTTGTATTCTGTACCATGTATTTGGCGACTCAAGATGGGTGATGTATACCTGTTTTGGGGGTGTCACACCTGGCCCTAGACCATTTCAGCGCATGCACGGCCACCAATTCAGCTTAATCGGGTTTGATGGCGAGGTCTTGACTACACCGATAGCCGAGTTAAACCGAGTGTAATCTGCTATGTCCTGCCAAAGCGCAGACATGAAAGTTTATGAGTATGGTTAGGAAAAATTGATAATATTTCATTTTAATTAACATTAAACACTTAATGTGGTATTATGAGAAACATAAAGGGCTTAACTTATTGTTAAGTAACGAACTAAAATTAGGATTGTAAAGCATAAGATGAAGGTAACTTAATAATTCATATTTAACGTTATTCACATAAGGTGATATAGTGTAAGACCCTAACTTTTATGAATAAAGATTAATTTTTCTTGAAATATATTTTTAAATATTATGGTGTATGTGACGCCCCCAAAATAGGTATACATCACCCATCTTGAGTCGCCAAATACATGGTACAAAATACAAATACAACTTAATTATACAACCGTCGTGTAGTATGTGACAATACATAGCTGAGAGTTTAAACAGGAATATTGCCTTTTAGACAATATCCACTCTCAAATAGAGTCCTCATTACATTTATTGTCACACAATTTTATAGAATAGTGAGGACTACTAATACACCATCTCGGTCCATCACTCTGTTTCCCGACTAGTCCCGGCTACGTTCTCATTTCCTGAAGAGAACAATGAAGGCAAAAGGGTGAGCTTAACTAGCCTAGTAAGAAATATTATAACTAAGATAATGCAGAATAAATTATCATTAGTCTTTAACAATGTTAAACTGATAAAATACAATAGACATCAAGTTTAACTACAGCGGAATAAGCAATCCATTAGAAGAGTCAAGTAGAGCATGATATCTATTATCTTCTATGATTTAAAATGTTTTCATCAGTTTTTATCGTTGAGACACAGTTTCATAAATAAACCACATCATCTAATCATCCCTGCACTACGGGCCAAGGATATTCGTTAAATCATCAATGGTCATGACTATACCGAATAATCCCCGGTCATAATCATACCAAAAACTGTCCATCAATGCATTACAGGCCACTGAGGACCTTTACCACATTATTTATAACATTACAAGTCATGATTATACCGAATGATCCCTGGTCATAATCATACCAAGTCCATCTATGCACGTAAGCCAAAGATGACTTTCATCACAATATAAGCATGAGGATGATGATAATGACATAATAATTCAATAAAACAAGTTCAAGAATAAATTTTAAAGATTTATAAGTTAATTTATCCTGAAATCAATTACGTCCAAATTTTCAACATGATACTGCTTTGTAGAGTAAAATTCAAGAATGCTCAGAAGAATATTTCCAAGAAAAGATACTGGATGAAGCACAAATATCCAGGAATATTCTACTAATTTCATGGAGTATAGAAGTCAAAACTTTAACCAACTGAGTATAATAGAATATATGAAACTGCAAATGGATTTTTGCCCGCCATGCGGTAATCCACGTAGACATATCATTTCCATAATTTAATAAGGAATGAATACGAAGGATCATTCACCATGCATGTGGTAATCCACATAGACAAAGTTATTCCAATGATTAATCAGAAATGGAATAATGTAAGAATTCACCGTGCATGAGATAGACCGCATGCATGCAAGTTATTCCAACAAAATAATAAATAATGGAATAATGAAGAATTCACCAGCATGCGATAGATCGCATGCATGTGTTATTCCAATGAATAATAAATAATGGAACCAGTCATGCGTAAACGCATGCATATGATATTCCAAATGTAAAAAATAAATAATGGAACTGTGTCATGCGTGAACGCACGCATGTGATATTCCGGCTGAATAATAAAGAAATGGAATAATAGAAGAATTTCACCATGTATGCGGTACTTTTGCATAGACAAAGTTATTCCAACATAATAATAAAGAATGGAATAATGAAGAATTTCACCATATATACGGTAGTCCTCACAGATACAAAGTTATTCCAACAGTAATAATAAGGAATGGAATAACAATAGCTCTCTTCATGAATACGAAAGAAATAATACCCCTTACCTCAAAAGAGGATTGGATACTGGAATAGTGAGGTAGCAGACTTCTCTTCTTCTTTCTCTCTATAATTTCTCTCTATAATAATTGCTTTAAAGCTTTAGTGAATTGGTGAGAAATGAAGGAAGAATGAGCTTCTATTTATAGAAAAATATAGTTTCGATAATTGCACGTTTTGGGGCTCGAAATATTATAGTACAATACCTCCAACTTATCTTTCATTTTTAATTTAGTCCTGCAAGTATTATCAAACTTGCACCACCTCCCCTAATAGTAAATAATGTGAATCAATAGTTCAATCATGTGAACCAATAGTTATAATCATGTGAAAATACAAATTACAGTATAGTACCTCCATCTATACCTCTATTTTTTAACTTAGTCATGCAAGTATTATCAATCTTGCACCAACTCCCCTAATAGTACAAGAATGAGAATCAATAGTACACACATGTGAACAAATAGTTATAATCATGTGAATTAATAGCAATTAATTGCTCATTAAATCGACTAATTACCCGACTGGTCAGTATAACTTCCATACATCAATTAATATCGAAATAAATGTCGATTTCCACTAACACTAATAATTCCAACACAATGGAACTATAAATTTCATCTTTAATCAACACGAACTTATTCATCATTAATATTATAACTCACAATATTTAACAACCGTGTCGTTCCTGTGAAAGAGGGGCTTTCCGATAAGGATTTCTCCTTATTGGCCGCAATTAGATGACCAAACCTCTCCTTGATGTAACTTCTAGACATTGTAAATATTGCAATTTAATAATATGAATAACTTTGTTGTCTCAATTATTGATTTAATAATATATCATATTATGCGAGATGATCTTGTGACAATAATCAATCAATAATATGAGAGATATGATGCAAAGAATTACTATAGCAATAATTAAGTATAACTGAGTGACTTCTCACGTAAGCATCAATAATCAATACCGTGTGCTACTATGCTACCATGCGTATTACTGTATGTAGACACTCAAAATTTTCTTTTTCTGTTACTAACTATGCAGGAGGGCAAAAACGTCTTTTTCACACTCCAGATGTAACCCTGGAGGACTACAACATCATTTCCCGACCCCAGAGTTAACCCCGGGAGGTCAAGCCAACCTCAGAGATAACCCTAAGGACATTTAGAGTCAATAAAATGACAATCTCAGAGATAACCCTGGGAAAAACCTGCTACAACTGTGCGAAAACCGGAGATAACCCCGGGAAGGGCAAAATGGTCATTTTGCCAACTCAACTTCACTTCAAATCAAGTACACTCATTTCAATACGAATCACATCAAAATATGCCACACAAGAACCATATCTTAACTTCCAAGTGCAAACTACGAAAAACAGCTCAACGGACTGCCTGACGGAAACCCAGAAATGCCATTTTGGTTATGGACCCATCTTCCTGTAATCAAAAAGGGCAAATCCCATGTCATTGCGTAACTCTCGACATAAGCGGTCCAAAGAAGGTCATATATACCTCATTTAGATGCTCGGATTGAAGTTCTGCAAGTTCGAAGGACATTACAAAGGCACGAGTGCACGCATCTTGAGACTACGAGACCATGGAACCCCGGCAAAATTCAGGCACCAAATGTAGTGTAATAGAGGTCGCCACAGTACACCTGCGACCATCAGTTCTATATATATGGGGCTTGGGCCAGCCATATTTGAGAGAGAAATAGCGAGGGAACCTTGTCCAATTGGCTTTGTACACCCCCATATTGAGTGTTTGCTCTTTTTAAACACTTGTTAGCCCACATACAGTTATATATTTACCCGTGGGAGCTGAGTGTT
This sequence comes from Panax quinquefolius, assembly GCA_020205615.1. Taxonomy (NCBI): domain Eukaryota; kingdom Viridiplantae; phylum Streptophyta; class Magnoliopsida; order Apiales; family Araliaceae; genus Panax; species Panax quinquefolius. The sequence goes on from CM035152.1 coordinate 81,487,310, forward strand.
TGTCCATATAGAGTCATAGAAGTCTGCATTGGCAACCCACTATAAGCCTTCTTATACTCTATAAAGCCTTTCTATTCATATTTGCACACACTATTCTACACATTGAGAGTCGCATGTGTGTGTTTTCGCGGACTTCGGTCCGTGGTTTTCATTTCTATCTGTATATATATACTTATATATATATGTATATATTTTTATACGGACTAACATTATCAAGTTATGCCTCGATTGAACCTAGACTTCTGCTTCGAGCGCTTAATTGCTTTTTATATATATATATATATATATATATATATATATATATATATATATATATATGTTGTGTGTGTGTGTGTGTGTGTATGAACATATATATATATATATACATATATATATATTTATATTTCATTCCTCACCTGAGTTTACTTATATGGCGCTTGATATCTTTTATAGCTTTATTTACATTTAAGTTCCGCCTGGAGTTTAATCCGTGGCGGTTGATAGCATTTACTACTTTATTTACATTTCTGATCCCCCATGGAGTTGCTTCGTGGTGGCTGATCATGCACACACACACACACACACACACACACACACACACACACACACACACACACACACACATATATATATATATATATATATATATATATATATATATATATATATAACTGCTTATTGCTTTCCATACAAATTGCAGTTTCATGTGAGCCTAGGAATCATGTGATCCCAGATTCAGTCTACTGAATCTAGATTCGATTCCCATGATGGACTTTTTCCAGCTGTAAGTAGCTTGTACATTATTTACAATGTCTAAATTTCCTTGGATGGCTATCATGCCCATAAGGAGTTCCGCACTGCTGTATATTATTTTCTCGCAGATGCTTCACATCTCGAAAATAAAAACAAACAAGCCGAACACTGTAATAATAAAATGGAAGTATCAAAGGCCTCAATTACAATTGAGCACAGGGTTTGAAAAACCTTCTTTATAAAACTTCATTGCTATATCTTGCTTAAAACTGAATTTTCTACAAAAATTCAAACCCTATGTATATAGGTGCAACGAGGCATAGCACTACTTCCAAATAATTGCACATTGATCCACACACACACACACATTTATATAATAGTTTCTTTGAGAAGTGGCGGTCACTGTGGCAACACGGATGTTGGAGTGTGCCTAACACCTTCCTTCCGTATAACCAAGCCCCCGAACCCTTAATGGAACTCGGTTTCGCAGACCCGTTTAGCAGTGTCACATCACTGGGTCAATGTGCAAACCTTTTTGGTTGCGTTGGTGCAACTAGTTAAATACACCAACTGGCGACTCTTAAAGTCCAATCGTCGACATTATACATGTCGGACCTTTTTCACTTATTTTCTCAAACAAATCTCACATTAACATGAGAACACCAAAGAACAAGTAACGAAAAGGGACACTAAAAATCCCGACGTCGACGGTGTGGCGACTCTGCTGGGGACTCCAGTAAGAGGGCTTAAGCCGCTATTACAAGCTTTTCAAAATTGTTTTATGCTTGTGTGTGAATGTTGCATTTACATTTATGATGAATGTGTACGAATGCATCTTAATTACTGCACTGCTAAATATCTATCTATGATATTAGTGCTTCGCACATGTCATCATTTTGCATAAACGGTGAGACACGTTGTATGTGAATGTATGTTGTGTGGTCCCTCCACCAGGAGGTTATCCTGTCGGTGTTTGATTACTGGACTCGTAGGAAGACTAATTCCAACGGGGCTCAGGAAAGGCACCACTCAGATTCGCTCCAGTTGAACTATCGGATTAACTTCCCATCAAGTAGATTGCGATGATCTGGGAACCTTCATGCCGAAAAGCCGCAATAGTAACCTAAGATAGGTCAGCCTCTGATAAACCAAATGCGAAGGGAAGTCTCTTCATACTTTCCCATTTCAATTACTTGTCAATCTCAATGTAATGGAAAATATGAAGAATATGTGAATGTATATTAAGGCTTGACATGCTATTAAATGACACCCATTTTGCAGGATAATATTCCTAAAATGGACATGTTATGATAGCATGTAAAATTTTTATACATCTCCCTAAGACTAAACTACATAAGTTTTTGTAGGGAAGCAATTGGTCCTGTTTCCCATTCAAAGTCCAAAAGGGTATTAAGTCCATAGTCAAATATGGATAAAAGTGCCCAGCGTGATCCTACTCCTGTATCTCGCGAGGAGTTCGAAAGATTAAGTTATCAAATGGCAAAGTTGGTTGTTATGCTCAAAGAACTACACCAATCCAGTCAGGGTATCTAAATACCCATCCACCTAGAATCCTCGGCACACGGAGGAATCCAGGGCCAAACAATGCCTACTCAACCAGAGTCATCCACACCAAGGGGAAGTCAGGGTATTGGCAAAAAGATGGAAACCCAGATACCTAAACCTCATTCCAATAAAGAAATCACAAATCTCAAGGATGATCGAGAAATTGGGGATCTAAGAAAGAAAGTCCAACAAATGGAGAAGTCCATCCGGTCAATCAAAGAGACTGGAAATTATGGGAGTGTCACCTACTCAGATCTCTGCATATTCCCAGGGGCTAGATATCCTACCAAATTCAAAGTCCCAGAGTTTGAAAAGTACATTGGGAAAGGCGATCCCTATACGCACCTGAAAGTGTACATTGGTGAACTAGGGTCTTATGCTAAAGATGAAAGCCTCAGAATGCAACTTTTTCAAAAGAGTCTCACCGGAGAGGCTAAAGCCTGGTATGCTCGACTTGACAATGCCAAAATCCACAACTGGGAAGAATTATCCCACACCTTTCTAAAACAATACAGTTTTCAGTCACAAATGGCGCCAGATCGATACCAAGTGACTAAAGTCAAAAAGCAAACTACTGAATCTTTTTGGGAATATGCTCAAAGGTGGAGACATCTCGTAGCGCAAGTCATTCCATCAATGATAGAAACTGAGATGGTAATGACGTTTATTGATATCCAAGAGGCTCCATACTACGAGAGGATCCTAGCAGGCATAGGAAAGCCATTCTCGGAAATGATTAAACACGACGAAATGGCAGAGATGGGCCTGAAGGCGGGCAAGATTAAAGACTTCACTACCTTGGAAGCAATTGCCAAGCATATACAGACTGGCAAGTATGCGAACGATCGTAAGGGGTACCATAAAAGACATCAAGATGTATCCTTTTGTTGTGCAGGAAATCTAGTAGACCAACCTACAGGCCCCCCATTTGGAAAAAGTAAGACAATCTGTCATTTCAACAACAGGCAGCATTTAACCAATTCCAGGACAGGAAAAGAAAATTTGAGAGAACGGAAAATTGGGTGTTCACTCCACTAGGAGATTCTCTTCAAAATGTGTTGGCGATATTGATGGATCATAAGCAAATTACCGAACTGGCTCCACCTCTAGAACCAGGGAGCAAAAGATACAATCCAAGCCAAAGATGTGCTTACCACTCAGGATCTCCAGGACACGATACACAAGATTGTTGGTCCTTAAAGCATAAAATTCAAAATCTGATCAAAAGTGGCAGTATTGTTGTCCAACAACCTAACCAACAAAATGTCAACACCAACCTTCCGTGCAGCATGATACGGAAGAAGTAAACATGATAGGGTCGTGAAGCTACTGAAATATATCCAATTCGTAAGTGCATACGAAGACGAGAGACTACCCCAAAGGCACGTAACAAATGTCCTAAAGTGGGAAACCTCGAGGAGGGTATCATAGTAGAATGCAAAAATTAGAGACAATCCGTAATCAAGTAAATCATAGCTAGGTCGATAAAAGCACAATATCAGGATACGAGGCAGTTCTTCACTCAACTATCAGAAGGCCAAGAAAATGGGGATGATAAAATTATTAAAAGATCTCGCCAACAAAAAAATTTCTAGGGGGAATGCGAATTCACAAAAAAGAAAGAACAAAAAACCTCCATTAGAGCCCGAAAATTCACCCCTTTAAGCAAATCAAATGAAGAACTGCTATACTTTTTGATAAGCGAAGAATGGATTAATGAGTTGCTGCCTCCAATAAATCCCAAGATAAAGCGTTATGATTCCACCAAGACGTGTCTCTACCATTCTAACTCACTTGGACATACGATTAAGGAATGTTGGTCTTTGCGACAAAAAATCCAGGATATCATTGAAAATGAAGAGCTGAAGATAGGATTCCTCATGAACAGAGGCGAAAAGGAAATAAAAAGCTTAATATGTCCATTCAAGATAGGCATTTCAGAGGATTTAAAGGCCATAAGCTCCAATCTTGGCAGAACACAAGATGGAATGATCCAAATGCAGGAAATGACAGAGGAGACATGGGAATCCCCAAAGGATATTCCTTTGCTAACATCAAACATCTTCTGGTCCAAAGATATCAACCACGTTCATGATTTTATCACCTTGGATGATGAGGTGGAAATACTAATTATGTCCAAGGAAGGAAAAGCCAAAAGGGAAAATTCCTTGCAAGAAATGCGACGATAGTTCAAGGCAGATTTCATGATCGAATCCTCTCAAGCCTAGGAAAAGCGTGAAGAAACAGATAAAGGAAAAAGTGGTGAGGTTATCGAGGAATAAACCCATCAAAGAATCAAGAGTTCATACCTTTTTGCGATGGGTCCAGCTCAAGCATCCCTGAGGAATGTACTGAACCTGGAAGCGATCAAGTTATAGCCATAAGTGAAGACATTCAAAACCAAGAAGTAACCTCTGTCGCGAGCCTTGAAGGCAACACAGCCACTGACGACTAGACTATCAGGCCTCAACTAGCCAAAAAGATGTAGATCCAGGGGATAAAGTTGAGGGTTCCAGAAGATGTTGGGATGATATCACTTCCTTCGCAGTATGCTTTTTATTTTTCATGCATGTATAGAAAAAAAAAACAAAAAAAAAAAGAAAAAGAAAAAAGAAAAAGAATCAAAAATCAAGTCATTCAGGTTTCAGCTCATCAAGCCTGAACTACGAAAGACCTGATCTCCCTCTTAAATGGGAGTACGTAGGCAGCCATTTATGGTGCGGTCAAACCAAATAAAAACCTAAAAAACCTAAACCAAACAATTCTCAAACAAACACTTCTCAAACAAACGCTTCTCAAACAAACACTTGTCAAACCGTTTATCTTATCAAGTAGGAACTACGTAGACCTGATCTCTCACACTCACGGGAGTATGTAGGCAACCACCAGTGGTGCGGTCTGACCCTCAATAGAAATGTCCAAATCCAAACATCAATCCCAAGAACGACCCTCCAAGTCAGCGACCTATGTGGAGAAGACCCAACAACACTGCAATGTCATTCCATCAATTCTGGCACAAATCCCAGAAAGGAAGAAACAATGATATGCCAAGACAACCAGCAATGAGGACCTTCAAAGATTTGACACCCTTAATCACGAGTCTTCATCAAATTAGAAGAAAATCAAGACCGATTGCAATAACAAGTCAGGAATAATGATTGAAGGCATCAAAACCCAAGTCCTACACTTGTTCACTGTCTAGTACAGAATAAAAAGTCTCTTGCGATCTCAGCATCTTATCCGCCCATCTGTCAAAGTGACTATCCCAGACAACAAGCAAGGCTGGGGAAATTTCAAAATTGACGACAACCCGATATTGCGACCACTACAACAAGACTTGGGCAATCTCGAAAGCAAATGACAACTCAACACTTTGGGCATTATCAAACATCCTAAAGAGGAAAATGCCCCAGTTAACACCATCAGCATGGTCCATCATCATCAAAGCTTCCCTCACATCAGCTCATTAGCGATTCAGATATTACTCACTTGCGACTTCATCAACAAAGAGAGTTTCTCGTATGAATCCCCGACATCAGTATGTGAAAGGACTGGGGAATTTTTCTGATTCCAAGAAAGCGAAGGATTTTAAGGCGGGATCAGGCCTCTCATCAAAAAAAGGAAAACTCCTGAAAGAAATCATGGCGACATTAGCATGCCCCTACGAAAGAAAGGGAAAATTCTCAAAAAGTTCTTAACTTAAGGCCAAAGACAAAAGGTCTGGCGAATGAAATCTACACTGACAAATGTGTTAATTTGCGTCAAATCCTCATAAATTGAGGCCTCTACACTGAAGTTCAAAAGTACGATAGCAAAAGAACGAGCTGCACCCTCCAGGGATATCAACGGCATTCAGTCATCGATTCAAATAGGGTCATAATCAAATATTCAAGGAAATGGGGCACAAGCACTCAATAGGGAAAGGAAACTACAAATCACCTCAAAAAGGGTGAAGTGCTACATCAACGTACATTTCTATCAAGCGTAACATTAGGCAGAGTCTGGCGAAGCGAACCTTTGAATATTACTTCAACGAAGGTATCGGAAGATCCGGTATTCAAAACCATTATCTTCAATTCAGCGCGACATCAAGACAGTTTAGTGATGAAAGTTTTGAATACCACTGTTAGAGTGAGAACCGAAACAATTGGGCGATAACAACGTGTTCAACTACCAACAGGGTAGGCACCGTTGTAAATTACCAGCATATACATCGGGAAGGTCTGGTGATTTCAAAAAGTCATCCCCATCAGAGATGTGGAAAACATCTCAACTTATCTTCATCAAATAAGCGTCAACGATTAAATGCCAAACAATTGGACTCAACACCAACATAGGCATCAATAATGATCGGTAAATGTAAAGAGATTTACATAAACATTTTAAACATGCATCATAACATTCACTACATTGCGATTTGCGATTTGCGATATGCGAAATGTGATGTGCGATTTGCGAAATGTGTTGCGAAAACATTTTAACATTCATTATAACATTTATTACATTGCGATTTGCATCATTAAGAATACCTTATCATATTTCAAGTGTCTACTAATCTTTATCATGTCCATTCCATTGCATTGCATGAACATGATAAAGAGGGGCATCTGTAGACACTTGAAATTTTCTTTTCCTGTTACTAACTATGCAGGAGGGCAAAAGCGCTTTTTTCACACTCCAAAGGTAACCTTGGAGGACTACAACATCATTTCCCGACCCCGGAGTTAACCACAGGAGGTCAAGCCAACCTCAGAGATAATCCTAAGAACATTTAGAGTCAACAAAATGACAATCTCAGAGATAACCATGGGAAAAACCCGCTATAATTGTGCGAAAACCGGAGATAACCCCGGAAGGGAAAAATGGTCATTTTACCAACTCAACTTCACTTCAAATCAAGTACACTCATTTCAATACTAATCACATCAAAATATGTCACACAAGAATCATATCTTAACTTCCAAGCGTAAACTACGAAAAACGGCTCAACAGACTGCCTGACGGAAACCCGAAAATGCCATTTCGGTCATGGACCCATCTTCCTGGAATCAAAAAGGAAAAATTCCATGTCATTGCGTAACTCTCGACATAAGCAGTCCAAAGAAGGTCACATATACTTTGTTCGGATGCTCGAATTGAAGTTTTGCAAGTTCAAGCGGACATTACAGTGCACGAGTGCACGTACTTCAAGACAACGAGACCCGCGAAACCCCGGCGGCTTCGACCGTAGCGTATATAGAGGTTGCCACAGGTACACCTGCAGCCATCAGTTCTATATATATGGGGCTTGGGCCAGCCATATTTGAGAGAGAAATAGCGAGGGAACCCTATCCAATTGGCTTTGTACACACCCATATTGAGTGTTTGTTCTTTTTAAACACCTGTTAACCCACATACAGTTATATATTTACCCGCAGGAGCTGAGTGTTTGTCCATATAGAGTCATAGAAGTCTGCATTGGCAGCCCACTATAAGCCTTCTTATACTCTATAAAGCCTTTCTATTCATATTTGCACACACTATTCTACTCATTGAGAGTCGTGTGTGTGTGTTTTCCCGGACTTCGGTCCGTGGTTTTCATTTCTGTCTATATATATATATACTTATATATTTATGTATATATTTTTATACGGACTAACATTATCGAGTTATGCCTCGATTGAGCCTAGACTTCAGTCTGGAGCGTTTATTGGCTTTTATATATATTTATATATATAAATGTTTGTCGACTCATCGATGAGCCTGAACTTGATGCAGAGTGTTTAATTGCTTATATATATATATATATATATATATATATATATATATATATATATATAAAGCGTGGTTAGACTCATTCGATGAGCCTAGATTTTACATCCTATATGCTTTTAATGTCTTTTATATATATATATATATATATATATATATATATATATATATATATATATATATATATATATATCCAAGAGCCCGGATTTTATATCCGTGCATTTATTTGCTATATATATATATATATATATATATATATATATATATACATATAGATATATTTACATTTCGTCATCCTGGAGTTTACTTTGTGGCAGTTGATAGCTTTTACAGCTTTATTTACATTTAAGTCCCACCTGGAGTTTACTCCGTGGCGGTTGATAACATTTACTGCTTTATTTACATTTCTGATCCCCCATGGAGTTGCTTCGTGGTGGTTGATCATGCACACACACACACATATATATATATATATAACTGCTTACTGCTTTCCATACAAATTGCAGTTTCATGTGAGCCTAGGAATCATGTGATCATAGATTCAGTCCACTGAATCTAGATTCGGTTCCCATGATGGACTTTTTCCAGCAGTAAGTAGCTTGTACATTATTTATAGTGTCTGAATTTCCTTTGATGGCTGTCATGCCCATAAGGAGTTCCGCACTGCTGTATATTATTTTCTCGCAGATGCTTCGCATCTCGAAAATAAAAAACAAACAAGTCGAACACTGTAATAATAAAATGGAAGTATCAAAGGCCTCAATTACTATTGAGCACGGGGTTTGAAAAACCTTCTTTATAAAACTTCATTGCTATATCTTGCTTAAAACTGAATTTTCTATAAAAATTCAAACCCTATGTATATAGGTGCAATGAGGCATAGCACTACATCCAAATAATTGCACATTGATCCACACACACACACACATTCATATAACAGTTTCTTTGAGAAGTGGCAGTCACCATGGCAACACAGATATCGGAGGGTGCCTAATGTGACGCCCCCAAAATTAGGTATACGTCACCCATCTTGGGTCGCCACTTATATGGTACATAAATTCAAATACAACTTACTAACATAACTGTCGTGTACAATACGACATAAACTGTGAGTTTGAATACAAATATTGTCTACTAGATATTATACAAACTCAAAAGGAGTCCTCATTACAACTATTATCACACTATTTCACGTAATAGTGAGGACTACTAATGCTATCCTCTCGACCATTACTCCGCTCCCAGACTTCGTGCGCACTATATTCTCATTTCAAGAGAACAAAGGAAAGAAAGGGTGAGCTCAACTAGCCCGATAAGAAATATTATGACTAAGATAATGCGAAATAAATTATCATTAGCCTTCAACAATGTTAAACCGATAAAATAAAATAGACAACCAGTTTAAGCTGCAGTGAATATCTGATCCATTAAAAGAGTCAAGTAGAAAATAAAGTCTACTATCTTTTAGGTTTTAAAAGGTTTTTCATCATCATAATAGTTGAGACTCGCTTTTAATGAATAAACCACAATATCTAATCATCCTCGTACTACCTGGGTCAAGGATTTTCATCAAATTATCAATGGTCATGACTATACCGAATCACCCCGGTCATAATCATACCAAAACTATCCATCATCGCATTACACAGCCACTGAGGACTTTTATCACATCATTTATAACAAGCCATGATTATACCGAATGATCCCTGGTCATAATCATACTTAGTTCATCTATGCACGTAAGCCAAAGATAACATAATATAACATGAGGATGATGACAATGACATAATAATTCAATAAAACAAGTTCAAGAATTATTTTATCCAGGAATTAGTAACGTCCAAATTGTCAACAAGATACTGTTTTGTAGAGTAAAATTCAAGAATGATCAGAAGAATATTTCCATGAAAAGATACTGGATGAAACGCAAATATCAAGGATATTCTACTAATTTCATGGAGTATAGAAGTCAAAGTTTTAACCAACTGGGTATAATAAAGAATGGAATAACAAAGGAAATCACCATGCATGCGGTACTTGATGTAGACGAGTTATTCCAATGAATAATAATAACGGAACCAGTCGTGAAATTCACACCGAGCGGGATGATCCAATGTAATAATAAATGCTTGAATAATAAACAATGGAACCAGTCCTTGTAAAACACACGCATGTGATATTCCAATGTAATAATAAATGCGAATAATAAACAACGGAACCAGTCCTGTAAACACACACGATGTGATATTCCAACAGTAATAATAAAGAATGGAATAATGTAAGAAGATCACCAAGTATAGGGGATTCATGATCAAAGTTATTCCAATGAATAAATAAGAATGGAATAACATAAGGATTTCACCAAGTATAGGTATGCCGCATATACGGAGTTATGTATAGGGTATACCACTTTTACAAGTTATTCCAATGTAATAATAATGAATGGAATAATGTAAGTTCTCTTCATGAATAAGAAAGAATAACACCCCTTACGGGTACAACAAATAATATCCCTTACCGTAAAAAACACTGGATATCAAAGTAGTGAAGTACCAGAATACTCTTCTTCTTTCTCTCTATAGATTTTCTCTCTATAGCTTCTCTCTATAATTTCTCTCTAGTTTCATGAATTCGTAAGAAAATAATGAAGGAATGAGCTTCTATTTATAGGAAAATAGAATGCATAGTAATTAATCCATGAACGGTCCAGTTTGATTTACTTTAATCGACGGCCCATATTTAAAGTAAAATCTTTTAAATAAAATATAATATATTCTATTTATATAAAAACATTTTACTATGCAAACACTATGCAACATTATGCAAAACACTATGCAACACTATGCATAATAAAATATAATATATTTTATTTATAGAATAACTTTAATAAAGTATTCATTTTATATAAAAAAGATGTTTCGCATTTTATTACGTTAATAATACTGAAAAAACAAAACGTCATTATCGCTATAATAATTCATATTATTAATCGACAATAATGGAATCAAACCGGTGTGACTTCTCACATAAGCATCAATAATCAATACCGGTGTGCTACTATGCAACCACACGACATCGTATTTTTACTACCGAAAGTAGTTCAACAAGATCAACGGTAAAACTTCCGCCGTTATTTCAATAAAATATTTTTGTCGCTTTTCTCAATCCGATAATAATTACATTAGGGGGTCCACTTTGATGATTGAGCCGTTGTACGAATATTCCCTCGCTAAACCGAATATTCCCAGACCAATCGAATATAATATAACCACTTGCATACTTTGTAAAATTTATAAATACTACCCACAACTATAATATTATCTCAAATTCACACCATAATATTAAAAATTATTTCGACAAAATTTAAATCTTTATTGATAAAATCCGGGGTCTCACACCTAACACCTTCCCTCTGCATAACCAATCCCTCGAACCCTTAATGAATCTCGGTTTCACAAACCCGTTTAGCAGTGTCACATCACTGGGTCAATATGCAAACCTTTTCGGTTGCGTTGGTGCAACCAGTTAAATACACCAACTAGAGACTCTTAAAGTCTAATCGTCAACATTATACATGTCAGACCTTTTTCACTTATTTTTTCAAACAAATCTCACATTAACATGAGAACACCAAAGAACAAGTAACGAAAAGGGACACTAAAAATCCCGACGTCGACACTGTACTTTTACTGCCGGGTAGTTCAACAGTTTAACGGTAAAACTTCCGCCGTTATTTTTATAAAAAGATAATTATGTCATTTTCTAACTACGACAATACTTCCGTTGTGGGGTCCACTAATGATTGTGTCGTCGTAAAAATATTCCCTGTTAAAACGAATATTCCCCGACCAATCGACTATTATATAACCACTTGCTTACTTTGTAAAATTTGTAAATATTACCCACAACTATAACATTATATTATATCCACACCATAATATTAAAAAATATATTTTGAGAGAAATAAATCTTTATTCATAAAAGTTGGGGTCTTACAACCTCCCCTTCTTATGAAATTTCGTCCTCAAAATTAAGGTGCGTACCTGGTATGTCGAAGAGGTGAGGATATCTTGACTTCATCTCAGATTCTAACTCCCAGGTCATTTCTTCCACATCGTGGTTTCTCCAAAAAACTTTGACTTGAGGTATAACCTTGGAGTGTAGAATATGATCCTTCTTATCCAAGATTTTAACAGGTAACTCTTCATACGTTAAATCTTCCTCTATCTCGTCTAGTTCTAATTCAATAATGTGGTTCGGGTCTTTCACATATTTACGTAACATAGATATGTGGAAAACATTATGAACATGAGACATACTTGGTGGCAAGGCGAGTCTATAGGCCACAGTTCCTACTCGATCGAGGATTAAAAATGGGTCAATGAATCGAGGATTGAGCTTTCCTCTCTTTCCAAATCTTGTAGCTCCTTTCCATGGAGCAACACGTAACAACACATGATCTCCAATATTGAATTCCACGTCTTTTCGATGAAGATCAGCATAACTCTTTTGTCGATCTTGTGAGGTTTTTATACGTTGTCGGATTGTTTGAATCTTTTCCGTAATTATACGTACCAATTCCGGTCCCAAAATGTTGCTTCTCCCACCTCATCCCAGCATACTGGAGAACGACACTTTCTTCCATACAATGCCTCAAATGGAGTCATGCCAATACTTGCTTGATAACTGTTGTTGTAGGAAAACTCCACCAATGGTAAGAACTTTTCCCAACTTCCCTTGAAGTCAAGGACACAGAGTCTTCATAAATCTTCAAGAGTTTGAATAGTCCTTTCTGGTTGCCCATCCGTTTGAGGATGATATGCCAAACTAAATCGTAAATCCGTACCCATAGCCTTTTGCAAACTAACCCAAAATCTTGAAGTGAATCTTGGGTCTCAATCAGAAACTATGGATACTGGCATACTATGCAATCTTACAATCTCGTTTATATACATACTAGCAAGACGTTCAAGTGTATAAGTTTCTCGTATCGGTAAGAAATGAGCAGACTTGGTCAATCTATCAACAATGACCCAAATCGCATCTATGACTTGAGAAACCTTGGGAAGACCAGTAACGAAATCCATGGTAATGTTCTCCCACTTCCATTCTAGAATTTCAAGTGGTTGCAATGGACCTTTTGGCACTTGATGCTCCACCTTGACTCGTTGACAAGTTAGACAGCTTGAGATAAACCCAACTATCTCTCTCTCTTCATATTGCTCCACCAAAATGTATGTCGAAGATCACGATACATTTTGGTACTCCCAGGATGGATTACAAACGGTGTGTTGTGCGCCTCCATCATGATTTTATACTTCAAGTCAATCGTTAGAACACAAAGTCCGAGTTGACTCAAGTATTCCTTCTTCATCGATTCTTGCTTCCGGAATAGCACCTTCTTGCACTTTCTTCTTCATACGTATCAGCTCCAGGTCTGTAGTTTGAGTAGCTTTAACTTTATCGATTAAATTCGGTTCTACTCGTATATTCGCCATCATCACATGGGTCCCTGGAGTCTTTAACTCTATTTCCATCCTTTCCAAGTCATACAAAATGGGCCTTTGTGTTGACAATATTACACTCGTTCCCGCATATGATATTCTACTCAATGCGTCAGCTACTACATTCACTTTTCCAGGATGGTATTGGATGGTATGATCATAATCTTTCAAAAACTCAAGCCATCGTCGTTGCCGCATGTTGAGTTCCTTTTGAGTGAAGAAATATTTATGGCTTTTATGATCCGTATAGATCTCCAACTTCTCTCCATACAGGTAATGCCTCCAAATCTTAAGCGCAAAAATGACGGTGGCCAACTCTAGATCATGAGTAGGATAATTCCTCTCATATTGTAACGCCCCAGAAAATTTGGATTTTTGAGAATTAAATTTTTATTTAATAATGTGGATTAAATGAATTTAATTAATTATTTATGGGAGTAAGCTAATTGAAGATCATTCTATGATCTAGATATATCGAATGTCGTATTATTTTGGCTATGTAGTAGAATTAAAGTGTTTAAATTTCCAAGATGAAAACAAAAGCTTTCCGAAAAATTTTCCGAAAAACATTATTCACGCATTTCTGCTCGGGAATTATTTTTGAACTTCCAAGAAATACGTAATGATAGAATATCGAGGTGAGATAGAATATCCAATAATATTTCAGTTATGGCAAACGCAATTTTTTGCCTGCGGACTTAAAACCTAACGGTTAGGGAAAGTGAGTTCCGAGAAGGAATTTAAATGCGTATAATGAATTAAATCTATGATTTTATAATACATAGGTATTATACAAGGTAATGAATACGAGTATAATACGAGGTATTATACGAGTATGTATGAAGAATGGAATAACGTATATTACAAATTAGTATACGAGTTAGAATACGAGATTAATACGTAAATTATACGTTATAAGGCTTTAAACCATATGTAATGGATTTGTTGAATTGTGTAGGAAATTGTAATGACCAATTGGGATAACAATAAAGCCCAATACAAATTAATGTTAAAGCCCAAAGGATTGTTAATGCAAGCCCAATGTATAAGTTAGGTTAATTAAACCTTAAGCCCAAAGTAAGAATCCAATGGATTAGGAGGATCCATGGGGCAACCCATGATCATATGGGTGAATTGGTGATCAAGAATTAAGTGTGTTGAGCAAGTAGACTTAAGGGTTAAGCAAAGGATAAGCTAAGCAAATTTAAAAACTAAGTAAAGTGCTTATGTGTGGTGAGCAAGTAAAGTGCTTTTATGTGATTAACAAGTTAACTTAATGGCTAAGTGTTGTGATGACAAAGTAATTAATTTGATGAGCAAGTAAAGGATAAGCTATGTGCTAAGCAATCATACTTAAGAGTTAAGTAAGTGTGGTGGCCAAGTTTATTTAATAGCTCGGTAATGAATAGTAAGGAGGTGATTAAGGAGGTGGAGTGGCTTTATGACCATTATACCCTAACCTAGAAAGTCCTATAAATAGCAAGCTTTGGATTTCATTTATTCCTTGTTCAAAAACACCAACAAGTTGAGAGCTTATTGGTTAGAGAGAATAAGTGAGAATAAGCTACAAAAGCTAGAACAATTTAGCCTTTGAGAATTCAAGAAGCAAGAAAGAGAGTAAGGATTTAAGCAAGTGATCTTCATAGGTAAGGACTTAAACCATAATTCTCTTTCTCTTCCATTGATAGGGAAATGGGTAGTGGTAGAACTTGTATGCTAAGGAATGTTAAGAATGAGTAATCAAAGGGCTTAAGTCTTAATAAGCCGTATAAGTCATAAATAAGCGATTCGTAATCATATAAGTTATGAATCAAGAAAGAATTTGTAGGAACTTGTAATATGTCATAATAATGAAATTTATATGACTAGAAGATGAGAGAATGATGGTTAAAAGATTTAGACCATGTTAAGTCATGTGAAGTAAAGTCATAAATAGTTTATACTTTTATAAGTTATAAACTCACAAAGAATAAGTAATAACTTATCATGTTTATAAGTTAATGAAGTATGTATGTCAAAATGTTAATATGACGGATTGAATCCATTTAAAACGATGAACAAATCATAAGAAATGAAGTTAAGGCGAAATTTACGAGTTTGGACGATAATCGTCGAATTCGTGAAATTCTCAGAATGGAAGTCGAATTTTGATATTGAGCTTGGAAACATTGGTTTTCAATGGAGACAAGTCATATTTGGCATTATAGTGTTGCGGACTCGAAAATGACCGAATTCTGACTTAGAACGAAGAAACGAGCGTTGAACGTTCACAAACGTTTATCGTTTTTGTTAAAATGGACTAATAGGTGAATTTTTAGCAAACGAAGTCAAATAGATAAAATTCTTGCATGAACGCATAGAGTATGTAATTTGTGAATCGTAGGCTTTTGAACAAGCCAATTCGGACTTATAATGAAGAAGTTATGAGTCCGGGAGTTTCGTAAAATTTTCAAATTTTGCAAACTAGTCATATAGCCTGAGTTGGCCATGCAAGCCTGACAAGGCCAAATGGGTGGCATAGCAGCCATAACAATGTCAAGAGACATCGCTAACTTCGTCGTGACAAAGACGAGATGAAGAGCGAAGTGTGGCACCGCGGCGCCAGTCCTAGGGTTTCGACAGACAAGAATGTTTACAAGTATAGAATGAAAGATAACTCATTAGTAATGAACTAAGGTATAACCATAACATTGTTAAGGCATTGTTAGACACTTAATGTATGATGATTAAAGGTTAATAATCAATTAAAGATGAACGTAATGAGAACAACGTAAGGTGCTAAGCCGGCTGCAGAAATTTGTTGACCAAGTTGATTATGAATCCAATGGTTTGCAATACCAGTATGGGTTATGTAATTACTTAATGAAGATGATAGGACCTTTCCTAAATCACTGTTATAGTGATGACTTTAGGAATTTAATGTTGTTTAATGAGTAGTTAAATGACGAATGTAAAGTATAAGGAACGTGAACCGTATTCAATAATGATAAGGCCTATAACGTTAAGAGTTACAACTAAAAGTTGTTAAGTAATACGTGAACGTAAACGGTATGCAATAAAGTGTACTTAACAAATAACGATCGAGTTTCGATTAATAACGTAAGGATGTTAGTAAGCCGTGAAGAAGGATGATTAACTCGAAACGAGTTGGATTAATGAAGTAAATCTACATAAGACATAGAAGAGAAAGAAATTGGTAAGAATAATGTAAAATATAATGGCAAGTCGGAACCAATAGTAACAAATCTAATTTATGATTAGATTGAGATGAAGGATAAGATTCATTAGGAACCATGTATGTTCATTCATGACCTAATGTGGTATATTATGTGGTTATGTGTTGTAGAGACCATAAAGACTGAAAGGAAAAGTTATTATACTGTAGCAGACGCTGAAGGAATGTTTTTCTTAAACGCTTGTCTAACCTTCGTGTTAGCTAAGTTTTCTGTGATTCATGTTATGAGATGCATGAATTGTTTTACGAAAATGTTGATGCCAGTTTTAACTCGGCTAGACTAATCTTGAAGATTGATTGATTTATTTACAAGTCTTTCAATATAAAATTGATAACGTTATCCTACGCCAATTGTTTGGTACGGATTCAAGGTAAGCCTGAGTATGAATAAACAAATGTATTTTTCATCGATTATTCGATGGGCATGCGAGGTTGCCAAAACTTAAATGTACATACGTTTAATGTATGTAGTGTTGATCAACATAGAGTACTATGGGCTGATCACCCAGAAGTGCTCGTAAGATATGTTGGACTTACGGACTTAGTGTCGGGTTATCCTTTTCAAAGAAAATATGAAATGCTCATGGTCTTAAGCCAGAGTTGATGTTTTACTGAAAATTGTTATTATAAAACATTTTAAAGGAAAGGAAATACTACTTTGAATTATTGATAGTACTTCATAGCTATTATCCAGTTATTGAAGATATACGATTCCTATGTTTCAAGCATGTTGTTTAAAAGAAATTGTTTTACTTGCTGAGCTTGTTATGCTCACTCTTGCTTGAACCATATGAATGCTGCTAGGACCGAACGAATCGAGGGATCTGACAAGGATAGAGGCAAGACAAAGCCGAACGATTAGTTTACCTTGTAATAAACTAGTAAGTTGTATATATTATAGAATGATGAACAAATAATATAATGGTTTTAGAACCTAGGAACGGGATGTAATATTATTAATGTAATAAGAATGTCGTTGATACACACATTTTGATGTCGTTTCAATAGAATGAATGTACAATTATGAGTACCGTGTAGCACCATCTGTCGGGTTGGAAGATACCCGGATTTGGGGGCGTCACACATATTCTTTGAGTTTTCGTGAGGTATAGGCTATGAATTTTCCATGTTGCATGAGAACACATCCTAACCCTTTGCCTGAAGCATCACTGTAGATGACAAATCCCTCCGAGTCAGATGGTATTGTCAGAACAGGTGCTGAAATGAGTCTCCTGTTGAGTTCTTGAAAACTCTTCTCACATTCCTCGCTCCAACCGAACTTTGTATCTTTTTGAGTCAGCTGAGTTAATGGAGTAGTGATTCAAGAAAACCATTCTACGAATCTCCGATAATAACCAGCTAAGTCGAGAAAGCTACGTACTTCGGTCACTAATGTAGGTTGCTCCCAGCTTTGAATTGCTCCAATTTTTGTCAGGTCAACAGATATTTCATGATTTGATATTACGTGTCCAAGGAATGCAACTTCCTCAAGCCAGAACTCGCATTTCTTCAACTTAGCATATAGCTTGTTTTCACGAAGCTTTTGGAGTATCAGCCTCAAGTGTTGCTTATGGTCTTCATGGGTTTTGGAGTATATGAAGATGTCATCAATAAAGACGACCACAAAGTGATCCAAATATTCCTTGAATATTCGGTTCATCATGTCCATGAAGGCAGCAGGAGAATTAGTCAATCCAAAAGACATGACTAGGAATTCATAATGCCCTTACCGAGTTCTGAAAGTAGTCTTTGGAATGCCATCAGTTTTAATCTTCAACTGATGATATCCAGAACGAAGATCGATCTTTGAAAAGAATTTAGCGCCTTGCAACTGGTCAAACAGATCATCAATACGAGGTAACGGGTACCTATTTTTGATGGTGACATGATTCAACTCCCGATAATCAATACAAAGTCGCATACTTACATCTTTCTTCTTCACGAATAGAACAGAGCACCCCAAGGAGACGTCTTAGGGCGAATGAAACCGATGTCTAACAATTCTCGTAGTTGGGTTTTTAACTCCACGAAGTTCAATAGGAGCCATTCGATATGGGGCTTTGGAAATGGGTTTTGTCTGGGTTTTAAGGTCGATACAAAATTCAATTTCATGCTCTAGGGTAGGCCAGAAGTTCTTGAGGAATACGTCGGAAATTTATTAACAATAGAAATATCATTCAAATCGACGTATTTTTATTTAAATCAGGATATGGGCTAAGAAAGCTTGACATTCGTTTTTTAATAAATGAATAGCTTTATGGCTTGATATAACAGTGATTAATTTTAGTGGTTTGGTTGCTTGAATTCGTATAATAGGTTGGTTAGGAATATGAAAGCTAAGAACCTTACGAAAACAATCGATTTTAGCATGATGAGTAGTTAACCAATCAATCCCTAAAATCACATCAAATGCAAGTATTTTCAAAGAAATAAAATCGACAGGTAATGTGCGGTTACCTATTTGAATCAAACAAGACTTATAAACCGTGGATGTAATGAAGGTTTCTCCCAACGGAGTTTCAACATGTAAGTCAAAGTCTAATTTCTCTGGAGTCAAATTTAAAGGTTGAGCGCAAGTAGGAGAAATAAAGGAATGGGTAGAACCGGTATCAAATAAAGTATAAACTTTGCTAGAGTTTATGATTAGCTTAACCGTGATCACCTCGTTCGGATTCCTCGCTTTTTGGGAGGTTACGACAAATGCTCTCCCTTGAACTACCGGTTTTGTCTTGTCTGGGACACCCTTTGATGCCTCCATTCCAGCTGGACTTGACTTTGGTGCACGACAAAATTGGGCTAGGTGACCTTCTTTTCCACAATTATAACATGCTTTGGACTGCATCGTGCAGTTTGGACTTATGTGTCCTTCCCCTCCACATTTGTAATATACGACCGGCGGTAGTTCTCCTTCCTTAACAACAGGTGTTGGTGCTGATGTCTTTCCATTATTATTGAATCTCCTCTTCTTGAAATGTCCACTCTTATTGTTGTGGCCATGATTACCACCGAAGTGATTACCATTTCTGGCATGTTGATTCCCTCCACGTTTGTTGTCACCGCTTCGATGACTGCTACCACTGGTATTATCAACTTGTCGGCTGCTCTCTCTTGGTTGGGTTGACTCATTATTGCGCTCCAATAACTGAGCCTTATTCACAACATCTGAATACAAACACAGTTTATGAGAGATAAGGTAATGACGTATCTTGGGTTTCAAACCTCTTAGAAACATCCGCGTCATTCTCTCCTCATTATCAACCAAGTGGGACGAAATCGAGACAACTCAAAGAACTTATCTTCGTCTTACATACGGTTATATTGTTTTGCTCAAGCTTGATGAACTCTACCTCCTTCATGTGACGAATACTTTCAGAAAAGTACTTGTCGTTGAACAGCTCTTAGAACTTCTCCCAAGACATCTTCAGTGCGGCAGGTTGAGTACGCTTTATAGATTCCCACCAGTAATCTGCCTCTGCATGCAACATAAAGGTGGCAAAGGGATCCTTTTTCTCCTCGGAGCATCCCAAGACATCAAATATCTTGTTGATCTGCTTTATCCACGTCTCTGCCTTAAGTGGTTTTGGCTCTCCAAAAAACTATGGTGGTCCCATCTCCTTGAACTTCTTCTGTTATTTCATTCTTTATTATTCTGTCAGAATAACCTACTTATGTGGATTACCACATGCATGGTGAATGATCCTTCGTATTCATTCCTTATTAAATTGTGGAAATTATCTGTCTACGTGGATTACCGCATGGCGGACGAAAATCCATTTGCAATTTCATATATTCTATTATACTCAGTTGGTTAAAGTTTTGGCTTCTATACTCCATGAAATTAGTGGAATATCCTTGATATTTGCGCTTCATCCAGTATCTTTTCATGGAAATATTCTTCTGAACATTCTTGAATTTTACTCTACAAAGAAGTATCATGTTGACAATTTGGAGGTTTTTGAGTTCAGGATAAATTAACTTATAAATCTTTAAAATTTATTCTTGAACTTGTTTTATTGAATTATTATGTCATTGTCATCATCCTCATGCTTATATTATGATTAAAGTCATCTTTGGCTTACGTGCATAGATGGACTTGGTATGATTATGGCCAGGGATTATTCGTTATATCATGATCGTAATGTGACGAATGATGTGGTAAAAGTTCTCATTGGCCTGTAGTTCATTGGTGGATAGTTATTGGTATGATTATGACCAGGGATTATTCGGTATAATCATGACCATTGATGAATACACGAATATCCTTGGCCCGTAGTGCATGGATAATTTATGGTTGTGATACTAATGAATATCCTTGGCCGTAGTGCAGGGTTGATGTGGATTATTTATTAAGCTGAGTCCCAGCGATAAAAGTGATGAAAAACCATTTAAATCATAAAAGATAGTAGATTTTATTCTCAACTTGACTCTTTTAATGGATTGCTTATCCCGCTGCAGTTAAACTTGATGTTTGTTATATTGTATCAGTTTAACACTGTTGAAGGCTAACAATAATTTATTCTGCATTATCTTAGTCATAATATTTCTTACTAGGCTAGTTGAGCTCACCCTTTTACTTTCATTGTTCTCTTCAGGAAATGAGAATGTAGCAGGGACTAGTCTGAGGAGCGGAGTAGCGGTCCGGATATGATAGCATTAGTAGTCCTCACTATTCTATTAAATAGTGTGACAATAAATGTAATGAGGACTTATTTTGAGTTTGAATACTGTCTATAAGACAATATTTGTATTAAAACTCATAGCTCATGTTGTATATTTAAGATTGTATTTGTATTTTGTACCATGTATTTGGCGACTCAAGATGGGTGATGTATACCTGTTTTGGGGGTGTCACACCGGGCCCTAGACCATTTCGGTAGCGATTCTTGTGAAATCATTTCAGTTAACTGGGTTTGATAGTAATGCAATGCACACTACAGATCGCCAGTTAAACCGAAAGCGTAATCAGTTGTGTCGATCACTAGCCGAGCAGTATATGAAAGGTTTATGAGTATGGTTAGGAAAAATTGATAATATTTCATTTTAATTAACATTAAACACTTAATGTGGTATTATGAGAAACATAAAGGGCTTAACTTATTGTTAAGTAACGAACTAAAATTAGGATTGTAAATCATAAGATGAAGGTAACTTAATAATTCATATTTAACGTTATTCACATAAGGTGATATAGTGTAAGACCCTAACTTTTATGAATAAAGATTAATTTTTCTTGAAATGTATTTTTAAATATTATGGTGTATGTGACGCCCCCAAAATAGGTATACATCACCCATCTTGAGTCGCCAAATACATGGTACAAAATATAAATACAACTTAATTATACAACCGTCGTGTAGTATACGACAATACATACCTAAGAGTTTAAACAGGAATATTGCCTTCTAGACAATATCCACTATCAAATAGAGTCCTCATTACATTTATTGTCACACTATTTTATAGAATAGTGAGGACTACTAATACACCATCTCGGACCATCACTTCGCTCCCGACTAGTAGTCCCTTGCCACGCTCTCATTTTCCTCGGAGAGAACAATGAAAGCAAAAGGGTGAGCTCAACTAGCCTAGTAAGAAATATTATGACTAAGATAATGCGTAATAAATTATCATTAGTCTTTAACAATGTTAAACCGATAAATTACAATAGACATCAAGTTTAATCATGCAATGAATAAGCAATCCATTAGAAGAGTCAAGTAGAGCATGATATCTACTATCTTCTATGATTTAAAATGTTTTCATCAATTTTATCACCGAGACTCACCATAAATAAACCACATCATCTAATCATCCCTGCACTACGGGCCAAGGATATTCATTAAATCATCAATGGTCATGACTATACCGAATAATCCCTGGTCATAATCATACCAAAAACTGTCCATCAATGCATTACAGGCCACTGAGGACCTTTACCACATTATTTATAACATTACAGGTCATGATTATACCGAATGATCCCTGGTCATAATCATACCAAGTCCATCTATGCACGTAAGCCAAAGATGACTTTCATCACAATATAAGCATGAGGATGATGACAATGACATAATAATTCAATAAAACAAGTTCAAGAATAAATTTTAAAGATTTATAAGTTAATTTATCCTGAAATCAAATATGTCCAAATTGTCAACATGATACTGCTTTGTAGAGTAAAATTCAAGAATGCTCAGAAGAATATTTCCATGAAAAGATACTAGATGAAGAGCAAATATCCAGGATATTCTACTAATTTCATGGAGTATAGAAGTCAAAACTTTAACCAACTGAGTATAATAGAATATATGAAACTATAAATGGATTTTCGCCTCGCCATGCGGAATCCACGTGAGATGCATCATTTCCACAATTTAGTAAGGAATGAATACGAAGGATCATTCACCATGCATGGTAATAATCCATGTAGACAAAGTTATTCCAATGAACAATAAGGAATGAAATAACAAAAGAATTCACCAGGTATGCGATAGACCGCACAGACAGGTTATTCCAACAGAATAATTAATAATGGAATAACATAAGAATTCACCAGGCATGCGATAGACCGCACAGATAGGTTATTCCAACAGAATAATAAATAATGGAACCAGGTCATGCTTAAACGCACATACAGGATATTTCGACAGAATAATAAAAAATGGAATAATAGAAGAATTTCACCATGTATGTGGTGCTTCGCAAAGACAAGTTATTCCAACATAATAATAAAGAATGGAATAACAGAAGAATTTCACCATATATACTAGAAGTTCAGCATTATACAAGTTATTCCAATGTAATAATAAGGAATGGAATAACAATAGCTCTCTTCATGAATACGAAAAGAAATAATACCCCATACCTCAAAAGAAGATCGGATAATTTGGAATAGTGAGGTAGCGAGACTTCTCTTCTTCTTTCTCTCTATAATTTCTCTATAAATAATTGCTCAAGCTTTAGTGAATTGGTGAGAAATGAAGGAAGAATGAGCTTCTATTTATAGGAAAATATAGTTTCGATAATTGCACATTTTGGGGCTCAAAGTATTACAGTACAATACCTCCAACTTTTCTTTCATTTTTAATTTAGTCCTGCAAGTATTATCAAACTTACATCACCTCCCCTAATAGTAAATAATGTGAATCAATAGTTCAATCATGTGAACCAATAGTTATAATCATGTGAAAATACGAATTATAGTATAGTACCTCAATCTATACCTCTATTTTTTAACTTAGTCATGCAAGTATTATCATTCTTGCACCAACTCCCCTAATAGTACAAGAATGTGAATTAATAGTACACACATGTGAACAAGTAGTTGTAATCGTGTGAATTAATAGTAATTAATTGCTCATTTATTCGATTAATTACCCGACTGGTCAGTATAACTTCCAGACATCAATTAATATCGAAATAAATGTCGATTTCCACTAACACTAATAATTCCAACACAATAGAACTATCAATTTCATTTTTAATCAACACGAACTTATTCATCATTAATATTATAACTCACAATATTTAACAATCAGTCGTTCCCGAGAAGAGGGGGCTTTAGATAAGGATTTCTCCTTATTGGTAGCAAGATTAAATGACCAAACCTCTCCTTGATGTAACTTCTAAACATTGTAAATATTGGAATTTAATAATATGAATAACTTTGTCATTTCAATTATTGATTTAATAATATATCATATTATGCATGATGATATCTTTGTGACAATAACCTGAATCAATAATATAAGAGATATGATGCGTGATTCTTGTAATAATTGAGTATAATCGAGTGACTTCTCATGTAAGCATCAATAATCAATATCGGTAGTTATATTATACGCATAGCGTATTCTTTCAGATTTTACTAGGGTAGTTCATCAGTTTAACGATAAAACTTCCGTAGTTATTTTTTTTATAAAAGATAATTATGTCGCTTTCTAACTACGATAATACTTAGTTGTGGGGTCCTCGATGATTGTCTTGGTCGTGCGAATATTTCTCGCTAAAACGAATATTCCTGCACCAATAAAATATTATATAACCACTTGCTTTTTGCAAAATTTATAAATATTACCTGACAACTATAACATTATATTATATCTACACCATAATATTCAAAAATATATTTCGAGAGAAATAAATCTTTATTCATAAAAGTTGGGGTCTTATAGTGTAGATTTGATATAATGTTATAGTTATGGGTAATATTTATAAATTTTGTAAAGTAAGCAAGTTGTTATAAAATATTCGATTGGTCGGGGAATATTCATTTTAATAAAGAATATTCGTACGGCGACACAATCATTGGTGGACCCCACAACGGAATTATTGTTAGAGTTAGAAAACGACAGAAATAACTTTTTATAAAAATAACAACGAAAATTTTACCGTTAACTGTTGAAATACCCCTTTATGATAAAAGTACAAGAATACGCTGCGGTTGCATAAGAAATAACACTAAGATTTGATGTTTACCTGAGAAGTCACTCAGTTATACTTAATTATTGCTACAGAAATTACTGCATTATATCTCACATTATTGATTCAATTATTGTCACAATATTTTATATTATTAAATTAATAATTGAGACGACAAAGTTATTCATAATATTATTTGTATTATTGACGATGTCTAAAAAGTTTTGTCGAGGAAAAAGGTTTGGTCACCTAATTACGTGCCAATAAAGAGAAATCCTTATCGGAAAGCCCCCTCTTTCCTGGGAATGATGTGGTTGTTAATATTATGAGTTATAATATTCATTATGAATATTATTAAAAATGTGTTTTGTGAAGCCAAGTGATTTGAGATAAATAGAGGAGTATTTTTTTTAAGTATTTATTATAAATTTGGCTTATTACACTACAAGAAATTACACAAAAAATGACGCTAAAATTTGTCACATAAAATTCATTTTTCGTCACTAAAACATTTGGTGACGAGTTTTAATCGTCACAGAGGCCGTCATCGTATGAGCGTGGTATTAGGTTTATTTGACAATATTTGATGTCGTCACTAAATGTTTTAACTTATAGTGACGATCTAAACCATTGTCACTATAATTAATTACTTTTAGTGACGTTAATAGCGTCACTATTTGAATGAAACTTTAGTCACTCTATATTATGTTTCGTCATCAAAACTTAGTGCATTAAATGACGAAAATCTTTTTTCGTCATTAAATGATATTATTTTAGTGACGAAAATATCTTACTTTATTTAAATCATCTAATTTTAATGACAACAATATTATCATATTTATTATTATTCTTTCGTCATGTTATTGTGTTTATCGTCACCAAAAATAAGAAAATAAATGACGACAGAACAATTCGTCACCTAATACTATATTTAACATGACAATTATGTCGTTCTCATTTCATATTTTAAATAATATTACAAAATAATTTGTCACCAAAGAGTTATTTTTTGGGACACATTTTTTAATGTCACTAATTGAATAATTATGGTGACGATACATCTCGTCACAGAAAGAGTTAATAATAGTGACATTGGTCATTTTATCGATCAATATATGCGTGCAAGTACACACGGTCAACAAGTAATAAAGAGTAAGAAAAGTATCATTCCCATAGAGAATTAACTAATAAAGTTTACCAAGCACTAACCCATAACCATTTCAGTCTTATTTAAACGAATGATATTATATTTTATATTTAAACTATGAAATTAAATAAACCTATCTATTCCTAGAGTGAGACTAGATAACGAAGACCTGAGATCATAATTTCATCTATTGACTCATTCAAATCCATACACTCCATGTTAAGCCAAACTAATTGTACCGGTTTGTTAGTCGAGAACACGATAGTAAAGTATACCATTTCTCAATGTCATACCCATATCACATATAATCCACTGTTGATAGAATACACATAAACACCCACATTACATAAACCACTATATGTCTATGTGATTTACAAATAATTAGGGTTTAAGCCCAAATTCTCAATTGACTACAAATGGCGCTTCAGGTATATGTTTATCCTAAGCACAAATCATACATCCCAACACAATGTAGAATATACAATCATAAGCTATTAAGATCAGATCCAAACCCATACTTCATCTCTCAAGTCCATATAGATTATCACAATAATTGATAGCCAATCAACTAAGCAATTAAGCATGAATCTTAATAAACAAACCCATAGAAATCAATAAGGCTATCAATGAAACATATTAGAAATAATTAATCCATAGAATCCATTACAATCTCATAATAGTGTTTAAATCATAACTGAATTAAAGCTATCATCCACATATTGAATAAACATCATAAGATACAATTAGGAATCAAAGAGAGAGTAGAAATAGAGAATGGGAGTGCAAATCTGTTCTCTTGATCCAAGGTTGAATCTCCAATGCTTTTCAATCGCTTCAAGTCTTCAATCTAATCAAATCTAGAAATCACTACTCTAATATATTCTAATCTAATTATTCCAAGTTGAAGAAAGAAAATAGCAGTAGCTTTAGCCCCCAAGGGGTGGAATATCTCTTACATGATGAAAATATGTCTAATATATAAGCCCTAATTGAACCCATCTCCAAATTACGCTTCAATTGCACTGTTTAATGAAAAGTCAGCTTTGGTCAACACCCGAAGTGGCGAGGCCGCGTAGGAATTGGCCTAAAGTTGGGCGCGGCCGCGCTCAAGCAAAAATTCACGTTTTTTTGGCTCCAGGGTCGTGCGCAGCCGCGCGGGAAATGCACTACAAATTCGCACGCCCGGGCGATCCATTTTCTACTACAGTGTTCTCTGGTAAAATGGCCATAACTTTTGATCCGAGAAGAGTTACGAGGCCTGCCACCTATCAAATCGAAGATATCGACGAGCTCTACAACTTTCATTCTTTGATGATTGAGAAATTCCGGCCGGAGGAAGGTTGAAATTGGGCTGGAAGGGACAGCTATGAAAATGGCTAACCAAAACAGCGAAGTTTGACGTCCGTTGGTACAAAGATCATAACTCTTGCATCCGAACTCCGATTAGAACGATTCAAGATGTTCTAGAAAGCTACGAAGACGCTCTACAATGTAATCTAAGTTCCAAACCAAGAACATGAAGTAAACATGAAAGCCCAAATGATGTCCGGATTGCTTTTCTTTGCATTTTCCTTGCTTTTCCTTACCAATAGTCGCTCACACCGCTCCCAAACATAAGATCCACAAAATAAACACAAAATGCATGAAAAGTAACTAAGAAACATGAATATAAGCAACTAATTCAAGTAAAAGATATCGGATAAGTAGGTATAAAACCAACTTATCAAATACCCCCAAACTTAAACCGTTGCTTGTCCCCAAGCAACACAATATAATGCAATCTACATGCTATGAAACTAACTATATGCAACAACTACTCACTAAAACCCAATACCCCCAAACTTAAAATAAAAAATTCCCTCATTGTAATTAAAAGTGAAAGAATACTCCCCTAAGTAGCAATGTCATCTCCGTTCGCCTCCTCATGATCCAATGGTATATCAGGCGATCGCTAAGTTTGAGATATTCTATAGTTGGAAACTAAGTGTGGGCTTCTAACTGCTGAATGCTTGAGTCAGAAATTCTAAAAATTTAGCTATTTTTTCTATGACTGAGCTATAAGCTATAGCATGCAATTGGCGGTGTTTAACTTTGTAGTTGGGAGGCGGTCATACGACCTCATACTCTGCAACTTCGGTTTTGTTTGACTTCAGTTTGATCCTGAATGCTTATAGCAATTGGATTGAACCTGAGAGGAGAAATAATAAAACTATTATTAAGACTTACCACTATCTAACATCTACTAAATATGGAAATGTAAATAAGAATTAAACAAGGAGGGAGAAAGATTGGATGGGGTGCCTCCCATCGAGCTTTCTATTATAGTCCGTTATCTGGACTCTTTTCTTGACACCGCTATTCGATTCCTCTACGATAAGCTAGGAACCCTCCATCCATTAGAACTGCAATGTGCGTACGAAGGTTCCCCATCTCGCGTGTCTGTGAATTGAAACAACCTAGCATATTTCCTGTACATGATGTCCCTAGTTCTATTACATAGCCAGGTGCTCCTTCTGTTGTATCAGTGAATAGATTCTTGCATTGAGGCATGACAGATACAATAGGATTTTCTTCTTCTATTATCTCTTCCTCAGCCCACCATGGTTTGTAAGAGGCCTCATAATCGTAGAAATTCTTACTTTGGATGTGACTACCAAGGGGACATGGGTGTGCAAATTTCACTGAATTTTTCAATTCTAACTGAGAAGGCACTTGGGGTATAATACAAGTTGACTCATGTTCTTCATTTTCCATACCCCCAGTTGTCTCCTCAATGTCCATTCCTTTCAGTTCATTCAGTAGCATGTACACTTCTGGCTCTCCATCAATTTCATCGTCCATGTCATAACACCAATTGTTTGGAGGGTGATTATTCAAGGCTTCGAACATTTGATCCATCTGATTCTGAAGATTTCGAATTGACCTCTCTTGCTCAATCATCTTCTCCTTAGTTGATGCTATAAATTTGAACCACAATTCCTCCAGTCTTGAATTATCTTTCTCAGTTTTGAAATCCATGTATTGAGGACCATTCATTGATGAATTAATGAGTTGTTCCATCTATTTGTTAAGATTTTGGCTTGATAACTCCTGACTTATCATCATCTCTTCATGGTCTGCTATGCATTTTGACATGAATTCCTTTAACCTAGAATTTTCTTCTTGTTGCATTGGAGGTGGATATGAGAAATCTGATAGATATGTTGGACTTGAGATGCAGTATTGATCTTGATAGTTATAACCCCATTCATAATTTGGGTGATACCCCCAACCTTGATGATAACTAGGATTGGCATAGCTGTTGGAGTAATCACCCCCATACTGTACTTGTCCAAAACTGATGTTGCACTGATAACTTAGATGTTCGCCAGCACAATATTCACATGTAACTACTATCCCTCAAGTAGGTTGGTCTGCAAGAACATCCAACATCTCCGAAAGTTTTCAATTTGTGCTGACAATGTAGAAAATACATTGAGTCCCTCAGTGCTTATGTCCCTTGGTTGAGTCCTATTTGTAAAAGGCCAGTGATAAGAAAAGTCACCCATAGTACCTGAAAAGAGAGAAATATAAGAATATAATTAAAACAAAATAAAAATGTTTAAATTAAGACCAAATTGATTGAAATTAATGTTGGCAAAAATTATTAAAATAATTCTCCCGGCAACGTCGCCAAAAACTTGTTGGTCGTTTTACCGATCAATATATGTGTGCAAGTATACACGGTCAACAAGTAATAAAGAGTAAGTAAAGTATCGTTCCCACGGAGAATTAACTAATAAAGTTTACCAAGCACTAACCCATAACCATTTCAGTCTTATTTAAACGAATGACATTATATTTTATATTTAAACTATGAAATTAAATAAACCTATCTATTCCAAGAGTGAGACTAGATAACGAAGACTTGAGATCATAATTTCATCTATTGACTCATTCAAATCCATACACTCCATGTTAAGCCAAACTAATTGTACCGGTTTGTTAGTCGAGAACACGATAGTAAAGTATACCATTTCTCAATGTCATACCCATATCACATATAATCCACAGTTGATAGAATACACATGAACACCCACATTACATAAACCACTATATGTCTATGTGATTTACAAATAATTAGGGTTTAAGCCCAAATTCTCAATTGACTACGAATGGCGCTTCGGTATATGTCTATCCTAAGCACAAATCATACATCCCAACATAATGTAGAATATACAATCATAAGCTATTAAGATCAGATCCAACCCCATACTTCATCTCTCAAGTCCATATGGATTATCACAATAATTGAAGGACAATCAACTAAGCAATTAAGCATGAATCTTAATAGACAAACCCATAGAAATCAATAAGGCTATTAATGAAACATATCAGAAATAATTAATCCATAGAATCCATTACAATCTCATAATAGTGTTTAAATCATAACTGAATTAAAGCTATCATCCACATATAGAATAAACATCATAAGATACAATTAGGAATCAAAGAGAGAGTAAGAATAGAGAATGGTAGTGCAAATCTATTCTCTTGATCCAAGGTTGAATCTCCAATGCTTTTCGATTGCTTCAAGTCTTCAATCTAATCAACTCTAGAAATCATTACTCTAATATATTCTAATCTAATTATTCC
Source organism: Panax quinquefolius (assembly GCA_020205615.1). NCBI lineage: Eukaryota > Viridiplantae > Streptophyta > Magnoliopsida > Apiales > Araliaceae > Panax > Panax quinquefolius. The sequence continues at coordinate 81,518,301 of CM035152.1, forward strand.
AAGTTGAAGAAAGAAAATAGCAGTAGCTTTAGCCCCCAAGGGGTGGAATATCTCTTACATGATGAAAATACGTCTAATATATAAGCCCTAATTGAACCCCTCTCCAAATTACGCTTCAATTGCACTGTTTAATGAAAAGTCAGCTTTGGTCAACACCCGAAGTGGCACGGCCACGTAGGAATTGGCCTGAAGTTGGGTGCGGCCGCACTCAAGCAAAAATTCACGTTTTTTTGGCTCCAAGGTCGCGCGCAGCCGCGTGGTAAATGCATTACAAATTCGCGCGCCCGCGCGGTCCATTTTCTGCTGCAGTGTCCTCCTGTAAACTAGCCATAACTTTTGATCCGGGAAGAGTTATGGGGCCTGCCACCTATCAAATCGAAGATATCGACGAGCTCTACAACTTTTATTCTTTGATGATTGAAAAATTCTAGCCGGATAAATGTTGAAATTGAGATGGAAGGGACTGCTTTGAAAATGGCTAACCAAAACAGCGAAGTTTGACGTCCGTTAGTACAAAGATCATAACTCTTGCATCCAAACTCCGATTAGAACAATTCAAGATGTTCCGAAAAGCTACGAAGACGCTCTACAATGTAAGCAAAGTTCCAAACCAAGAACATGAATTAAACATGAAAACCCAAATGATGTCCGGGTTGTTTTTCTTTGTATTTTTCTTGCTTTTCCTTACCAATAGTCGCTCACACCACTCCCAAACATAAGATCTACAAAATAAACACAAAATGCATGAAAAGTAACTAAGAAACATGAATATAAGCAACTAATTCAAGTAAAAGATATCGGATAAGTAGGTATAAAACCAACTTATCAAGTTACAAAATTAGTTGCTGTGACTAAATGAATATGTAATAGTGACGCTATAGTTTGTCACTAAAGGGTTAATTTCTATGACACGGTTTTCTCTGTCGCTAATTGAATATTTATGGTGACAATAGAACTCATCACATAAAGATCTATTAATAGTTACAAAGTTAAAAGTCATCACTAAATGATATATAATAGTGACAACATAATTTGTCATCAAATAATTAATATTAGTGACAAGATCAATTGTCATAACTAAATGAATATATATAATGACAATACTATTAATTCTAAAGAGTTAATATTATTCGTCATTAAATTTTAATTTTCATTGACCAAATATTATTTGTCAATAAATGATTAAAAATTGTGATGATGTGGTGACATATTAAGTTGTTTGACATTCAAAATGTATTGTCACATTAACAATTTTCAATAAAAAAAATATAATACATTTAGTGAGCTTTTTAAATCAACTTTACACTTGTATATAATATAAGAGACAAAAGGCAACAAACAATTAAAATAAAAAGTAATTATCTTATAAAAAATAGTAGATTCACCGATTCAACAAAATACCCAACTAGTTAGGCAATAAACTGTTGCTTAAATAATCTAAGTACCACAAAACCAAATTATATAATTCAAAAAGCTGAAATTCTGAAATCCATATCCTAAGAAAATGCTTAATTAAAACCTTCAACCTAGTGGTTATTGACCTTCCAGAAAAAACTCTATCTGCAAATCAAAAAAAACAAATAGACATAAATCAGTCAAATAGTTATGAAATTAAAAAAGAAATGTATATAAAGAAACAAATGTTTAAATAATAAATTTTGAATTTTCCAGAACTATAGTTATACCAGAATTATAGAAACCAAAATCCCTATGAACCCAACCAATTGGGCAATATAGCCACACACAATATAGTTGGTGTGTTCAAAATGCATTTAGTTGGTGTGTGTGTTTAATAGTGCATATAATTGGCTTGTTCAAAATAAGAAATGCAAGTCAATAAAGGACAACAGGAAAAGAAGAGATGGGAGAATATAACTCTTCAAGACACTAAATTTAAAATTTATTCAGGCATCTATGACAGGAATTACAGGATCAAGAAAAGAATACTCATAAAAAAGTAGTGATTCAAGAAATTGGAAGATTTTATACAGTGGAGAGTATACATAATAAGTGTGTCATGCCATTTAGGGCATGGTGGTGGTTTTTTTTAATATATATATATATAATATAAAATTCTAGATAAATTAAAAATCTTTAATATTTATTCTTGATTTTGTTTGATTGAATTCTTATATCATTGTCATCATCCTCATGCTTATATTGTGATGAAAGTCATCTTTGGCCTGTAGTGCATAGATGGACTTTTGATTGGTATAATTATGACCAGGGATTATTCGGTATAATCATAACCTGTAATGTTACAAATGATGTGGTAAAAGTCCTCATTAGCCCGTAGTGCATTGATGGACAGATGTTGATATGATCATGACCATGCGTTTTCTTCGGCCAAGGGGTCAAAGATGAATTGTTGTTTGGCATGATCATTACCATTGTTGATAACTGTAATAACTCAATATTTTCAATATAATTAAATAAGAAATTTTGCGTATAATTTTTTTTATTATTTATTTTAAGTGGGAATATGTACAAGGTAAAGTGTATGTATATATGTGATAAATAAAATTTATTTATTACATGAATTATTGCCAATAATTGTTTTTAAGAATTATTAATTATTATAAATTATATTCTTATAATAAATTAATTTGATAGTAAAAAATATTTTTATTATTTATTTTCCAAGGAAATGTGATTATTGTATTAAATAATATATGAAATGATTATTAGAATTATTATAATAATTATTTTATTATATGAATTTATTCAGATTAGTTAAGTTAAATTACTTTAACTTAATTAATAATGGTATATATGAGAGTATGTTGGATATGGATTCAAACCCTAATTCTGGATTTTGAACAAGGAATGAGAATAATAATATTATATTAATTATATTTCAGTACTATAAATATGTAGTGTATGTGTGTATTGATAATGGTTGGTCAATTACAGTGTATCATGTCAAAACCCTATCATTACTTTGATAAACCCTAGTTCAAAAGTCAAATACGAGTTCAAGACTGGGTGGTGATTGTGTTATATGATTTATGTCGTGTATTATAGAATTTATTGTTAATTAGGGAAATCCTAATTGTTATTTAGGAACCCTAATTATTAGAAACCCTAATTTTCAAATTAGAAACCTTAATTACTAAAATAAAAACCTTAATCGCTAATTTAGTGAGCTTTATATTAATTAGTGAATCTCTAACCTAATTTTCAAGTTAAGTAATTACAAAACCTAAGCTAATTTAGAAACACTAATTTCTATTTTTAGCAACTTTAATTTCCATTTTTAGCCCTATCAGGAAATCCTTAAAATGAAATTGTAGATCCTTAGGGTTAAACCCTAAGGGTCAAACCCTAAGGGTTTGTCAAGATTACAAAATGGTCATTAAAATTAGATGATAAATGACTAAAATGCCCTTTTGTAACATTCTTTAATAAGTAACTTGTAGATCTAGCCAAAATTGGAGTTGGTGAACCACCCTTGACTCACCATGTGACTAAAGTATATATATATATATCAGCTATATATCATCAGCCAAGTTCATTTCATCAAGCTATAAATAGATTAAGAGAGAGAAAAAGAGCATATTTTAGCCATTTGATCACCAATACCCAACCAGGATCTTCTCTCTCTTTCTCTTTAAACCACAAAGTATAATAATATATCAGTCCATTATTAAGTTCCTAGAACACTACAAACAGATTAGGAGGCCAGGATTCAAGATTGGTTCAAGAAAGGTATAAACCTTAGACTCAAATCTGATCCTTAATACTATGTTAGATTCCATGTTTTTGTGTTTCAATATGTTGTATGATGTGTAACTAAGTGATTTGGGTTGGTATATTGTAGATCTATAACATCTAAATGCATAAATTTGATGTTTTTCAAAATCTGAAAATATGGAAAATGTTGTCTGACAATCGAATGTCAGACCCCATAGATCTCAGTTTGTTTATGTTTTTGGTTGTTTAAATGTTTGAACTTGTAGTATGCTATGAGATCTATGTTATGGAACTCGAATCAGGGTCAGATGTGATTTAGATTTCAAGATATTGTTGGTCAAACTCAGTTGACTGAGCATGACTGAGCATTTCTGGGTAACCCAAAAACTGCCCAAAAAGCTCTGACAAGATGTTCATGCCCTTAGATCTTTTATATGTTTGTTGTTTTGTTCTGTTTGTTGCATCTAGATTGTAGTTTGGTATTTGGACTGTAACGTAAAGCCTTTATAACACCAAAATGATAAGCAGGCTTCATATAGTGGACGGTTAACCCAGGCAAGATGATCACGATTTCTGTTTTCTGGGTAACCCAGAAAACGTATGAATGTGATCTCTAACATAGTTTAACCGAACTATATGTATTGATTCTGTTGTTTTTAGGCTTGTTTTATGTAATAGATTTGTACCCTTACATGTTGGCTACACACTGAAACTCTTAAATCACAAAACCATTACATATATTTCAAGTTGTAGAAGCCCAAAGTAGGCCAATAATCGCTTTCTTCATTTCGGGTAACCCAAAAATGAAGAAACACCTCGACTACTACTTTGCATGCTCAGATCTCCTTTGTGTAATGATTTTTGACCATTATTGTTGTTGAATCATGTAGTGTTACACTAGTACTACAAGATCAATGTATTACCTTGCCCAGAAATATCAAGATCTGACATTTATAGTTGGTCAAACATGGTCACTCGAAACTGGCGTATGAATGTTCTTGGTGTTCAAGAACACCTAAGGTGACACTTTCTGTCGCTAAAGGCTTTAGCGACAGATTTATTAAAATTATTATAAGTCATGATAAATTATTATAATTGTTTAAAAATTATTATAAGTCATTTAAAAATAATATGACTGATATTTAAATTATCTAAGTGAATATTGAACTACATAATAGAGTTTTAGACTCGATAATTACCCGATAAAGCCGTCGGTACACCAAAATGTTTTAGAAATTGATCTGGACTTAGATAGTTTGACTAGATATGTGTTTGTTTATGATTCAATAACCGTTAAATATATGTGACAATGTGATTAGGTTATGTGCTGACTGCAAATAGCAGTACTATGTGTTATAGTATATTATTCTAATCGAAAGAACAATCTTATGAATGATAGGTCATTGTATAAAAGAAAAAACTAAGTTGTGTAACTGTAAGCAGCAGACCAGGAAAGTATCCTACCCTTTGCATTTACTTTATACAATGGACATGAGTAAGAAAGTTTCAAAATTATATTGTTATTGTGCCAGCTTATTAACTCTATTATTATTGTTCATGTATCTATACTTTGTAGACATGTCGGTTCTTAAATTCTATCCGATCATTGTTTATCAATACAGTACTATTGTATAATCCAGATATTTATTATGTTCGTTAATTTCTAAGCATGGTTATACAAGTGACCTCACTTGGATAATTATTGTATTTAATAACATGTTGATGCATACTTATTAGTTTCTATTATCACTACAACAAAGAGGCTTATTTACGATGGAATATTCGGTCGGTACTAAGTTTATTCCGTCGAGGGTAACCTAATCTTCGACGGAATATTCGGTCGTATATAAGCACGTCAAAAATAAGTCCGTCGATTCTTCGGTCGGAAATAATTAGCATCGACAGAACTATTGTCGACCGAACATTCAGTCGGAGGTAACATATCCCCAACTAAAATGTGTCTGTCGAGGATATTCGGTCGATGATAAGCATACCACGTGGCAGCCTGACAAAATGGAAAAAAACCTTACGCGCGATGGAATTCCGCGGATTCTATAACTCGTCCGTCGAGGATATTCGGTCGAGGATATGTATGCCACGTGGCAATATACCAAAAATGGGAAGAACCTTAACCTCGACGGTTATCCGTCGAGAATACCATTCTTCCATCGAGGTTACTATTTTTTTTTAAATATTTTTTTTGTTTTTGCAATATCCAGGGATTTAACCCACATCTTATACCTGTACCTGTACCTGTTTTCCCAACATCACATACACAAGCTAAATTAAGCTAAATGTCAAAAACATCCCATTACTACTAGCATAACCCCAACAAACCAAAGTAATAAAATGTAAAATCGCATTAATCAACGTAAATTAAACTATGGTAAATTACAAAAGATCCCATTAATCTAAACAAACTATAACAAACATCCCATTAAGCTAAATTAAGCTAAGTGTCAAACCGCAACAAAACCAAAGTAATTAATGATAAGGTACTTTAAACTACAATACGTATCGCCAAAAGTTATGTAAAATTAATACAAAAGAATTTAAACTACAAAAGAATGTAAACTAAGTCAAGCTAAGTAGAGCCCCGGTGTTAGAAGGATCATCGCAAGGCCGACGACGCCTGAGTATGAAAATTGTCATCCCGCTCGTCAATCCGCTCGTCACCCTGTTGATACAATATAATGTAACTCATTAGTCCTTATATATGATTCAGTTAAAGATAACTAAATGAAAATTAAATAACATGCAGAATATATATTTGTATTTAAAATGAAATATACCTGAGCAGTCGAGCGCTGACTCAACATTGGCCCAAATGGGTCCTCGACTAAGGTAACCACCATCAGAATAATCTCGTCACAGATCGCGCCCTTTGCTCGAGAGGAATACACGTACTTCTCTACGGTGGCACCACCGCAAACATCCTCGCTTGAGTCGTTGATGGAGGCGAGAACGGTTGGGCGGGTCCTGATGATGGAACAGCGGATCGGTCTCAAACCTCTCCGACACCGCAGCCATAACACGCTGGAACAAAGCATCATCTAAGCCAGCGCCCGTATGTGATGGTCCCACGGGGGCTCTCGGACGCAGACGCTGGCTAGAGACTACAAAAATAAATATAACATGAAAAATATTACAAGTTTACTTTATTCATAAACACGAAATAAACACAAATATTATACCTCCTGGCAGTGTATAGGTTGGTATCCTCAAGAACCCCAAAGACTCGATCATTTGAATTTAGGTAGTACTAGTGGGAGTATCCTGAGACGCAACCCAAAGAGCCGTCTCCTCATCCTGAGATAAACTAATCTCTAAGGATGGACGATGGAATCTAACGTCTTAAAAGATCGCCCCTAGCGACTGCAACTCGCTATATCTACCGGTCATGAGCTTCACAAACCGCTCCTGTAATTTGATATACAAGTGAGTTATCTTAGTATCATCATATAAATTACGTAATATTATCCTAAATAATATCTATTATAGCAAATGTATTACCCGTATAGCTTGTGCTGCTGGAGATATCGTCGACCCCGAAGTAGAACCCTTCGGCGTATGGACTCTATCCCAGAACTCGATCATAGTAGGAGGTCAGCCCAAGCTACTACGCATGGCCTAGATCATATACATTAAATAAGATCACCTTAATTTACTATAGTTGCAATATAAGATTAAACTAAACTAAAGAGAAATACATACCGACTTAACCTCCTGAAACGACTGCGAGCCAGAAGTATGTACAACTCGCAGCTTGCCGTGATTCTTCTTCATCTGCTCCGACTTGGTCTTGAACGCAGCATCATCAAGTATGCACACATCGTAGCCCATGTTGCATCTGATACTGTCGGTGGCTGATGATCTCGCAAAGTAGTCCTGGGCATTTCTTCTATCGCCCGATCGCCTCTATCGCATCTCGCATAAACCAAATTTCATAATTCTTCGAGATGTGGGCAATGATAATACGTACCATCCACCTCGGTGATGTCTTACCAGATTCAGTAGTATCTCTATCAAATGTACATAACTTACGTATAATTTATTATTTGAACAATATGTAAATAACATGTATGGACCTTGATTTAATATATGTAAGTTGACTTACGTGAAACTCCCGCAACACTGTCACCATTAAGCCGGCATCGTAGCGCGCATACTGACTAAATCGCATGCAGCCAATAGGGAGATGCACCAGGCAGATGGCGTGTACAGTCGCCTTAGCGATAGGATCCATAATACTAGAATACAAAATTTAATAAGAACATTTTAATTTATTAATCACATGATAATATCATTCTAATTGAACATAAGTGATATATTATAGTTGAAACCTACACAAACGAGCCGATATCAACTGGAACTGTGTCAAGCACTACCGGTGGATGACCTAATCGACCGAGGTTGAGTTCCTCATGACGCCGATGTCTAAAGATCTCGTATGTTAATATATATAGTTATGACATTGTCCAAAAATAGTAAATGGACGTATAATATAGTTATGAAAATAATGTTACTGAGCCAAAAAAGAAATCAACTCACTATCATCTGAGGACGACCCTCCCTGGGAGCCGTCAACCGATCCGGAGCGGCCGCCACCACGGCCACCTCCACTGCTATGTCGAGGCATATATAGTTGTACTACTGAAATAACAGACATAGATATGATGAACGATCAAATGGCCATCCTATGTGTGGGAAATATATATATATATATATATATATATATATATAATGATTGATTTTAGTTTTATAGTATTTACAAAACACCAATTAGTGAAGAAGTAGTACGTCGTCAAACCCGTCAGAGTCAAAATCATTTTCATCCTCTAATTTTGTCTCTTCCTCTTCTATATCAATTTCTTCCTCAATATCATCTTCTACCATCACATACGGACTAACAACCACATCTTCCTCCACTTTGTCAACATCGAGTACGTCAACGACATCATCACCCAACACATCGTCATCATATACCACGACGTGGCTGGGATTGCTAACTTATTCTTGCAACGGGTCATCTATTCCAGACAAATTAGTACCATCAAATGGCCGAGTCTTCGTTGTCACAACTATATACCAAGGGGTTCTACTGTGAATGACATTAGAGGCGTAGTACACTTGAGTTGCTTGGCTGGCTAACACAAATACATCATCAGACTATAAAACAGATTTTATATCTACTGTTACAATTCTATTACGATCAACTTTAACACCCTTTGCAGTATCAAACCAGCGACACTTAAATGTAACAACCTTTTTAGCCCCTGGATAATTGAGCACAACCACTTCCTTTAATCTTCCATAGTAATTGGATTCAGAATCTCCATAAAAACTTCCCAACACGACAACGCCGGAGTTGACTAATGTCAATTCATTCAAGTCATCAACCTTGAATCTATACCCATTCACAATACAACCTAGAAATGAACTAACAAGTTTGTACGGGCCTAAAATGACATCTCTAAAACGATCATATGCGTTCTCTTCTTCGACCCTTCTCTTAAACCACTGGTGAAAATTTGCATTAGTGAATGCTTCCATCTGTGATTCTGTCAACCCCGGGTTAGAAGCATGCGCTTCCAATTCGAATGAACTGCGTACAATAATATGGCAATTAATTAATTTTTGATTAAGGATAGATAAATCATTTTCAACTTGTAATAATACATACTTGACGTATGACGATACTTCAGGCATATTTAGAAGCACGTATGTAGAGACAATCTTTAAATCTTTATCGGTTAGGTAAGTCTTCGTCTCATATCCAAATGGTTTAGCTGGATAAGTGAATACAACCAACTCATCATCGCGACGACTGCATGGATCCCCCTCCTCATTCCGACTTAGACGGTTATGCTTCGTTGCGACTACATCGTCAAAGTACAACGAGTAGAAGTTGACAAGCTCTTCCTCCGTATAGCGTTCAGCAATAGAACCCTCTACGCACACTTTATTTTTAACTTTCTGCTTTAATCGACGCATATACCTGTCACATGAAAGTATGTGATATATATTACCTGATAAGTTAAATATAAAGATGATGAATATTGCACAATGTATGTGATATTACCTCTCAAATGGATACATCCATCGATATTGCACCGGTCCTCCAAACTTAAGTTCATATGGCAAATGAATAGGCAAATGCTTCATGTTGTCAAAGAACCCCGATGGTAAAATCATTTCGACCTTGCACATTGTCAACACTATGTTTTTCTCCATCTGCTCCACATCACTATACCTTATAACAATTGAGCAAATATCCCGAAAGAAATTTAAAAGTGCGGTAAAAGTATCATAAATATTCTTGGGTAACATCTCACGAAATGCAATTGGCATCAACTTTTGCATGAATACATGACAGTCGTGACTTTTGAAGCCAGTAATTTTCAACTGCTCAACCTTAGTACAATGAGATATGTTAGAAGCATATCCATCTGGGAGCTTCAATGCGCTAAGCCACTTGCAAATATTTTCAACCTGTTGTTTGGTAAGACAAAATGGAGCTTTTGGTTTTGTGTTGTTAGGTCGGAGCCACAATTCCCGCCTGATATTCATTTCCTCCAAGTCTTTACGTGCTTTATCATTGTCTTTTGTTTTACCACTTATATCTAGTACGGTGTAAAATAAGTTCTCAAATACATTCTTTTCTGTATGCATAACATCTATACAATGACGAAGTGCTAGTGTGACCCAGTATGGCAACTCAAACCAAATTGGCGAGTGAGTCCAGTTATGACTTTTCCCATATCCTATAGCTCTCAACGTACCATGCTCCTTCCCAGGGGGTGGAAATGTTAGATCATTTAGCCAGCCCAATATGTCGCTGCCCGACAATTGACCAACAACCCCTTTTCTTCTCTGTCTTTCTGTTGAATTGTGTAAACATCTTTCTATAACTGTGCTCAGTAGGCAAGAATCTACGAGCAGTTCCAAAGAAACTAGTTTTTCGGCCATGACGTAGTTGAGTGCCTTGCACATCCCCCATGCAAACTGGACATGACAACTTGCCATGAGTCGACCAACCACTAATCATCCCAAGTGCCGAAAAGTCAGTGATAGTCCACAACAAGGCTGCCTTCATCACAAAATTACGCTTCGATGATTTATCAAAAGTCCGAACACTGCTTTCCCACAAAGATCTTAAGTTCATCGACTAACGGCCTAAGGTACACGTTAATGTCTTTTGTAGGACTCTTATCCCCGGTATAAGTAAGGTCAAGAAAAGATACCGGATCCCTCATGCACATTAACGATGGAAGATTGTAAGCTACCATAATCAACGACCAAAATGTAATAAGGTCGACTAAAATTATTAAATGGACAGAATCCATCTGTAGCCATCCCAAGCCTGACATTCCTAACTTCTTTGGCAAATTGTGGAAAATTGGCATCAAAATTCTTCCATTCATCTCCATCTGCTTGGTGAGTCAGCTGACCAGGCACGACATCCCTTGTTCTATGCCAACTCATATGTTGAGCAGTGTGCGCAGACATAAATAGCCGCTGCAACCTCGGCGCAAGAGGAAAATACCGTAAAATCTTCTTTGGAACTTGTTTCTCCTTCCCTCCACGTTTTGTGATCTTGTACCTTGGCGAGTTACAGATATCACACTGCACCTTATCTTTTTCCTCCCCATAATATAACATGCAATCCTGCTCACAAGCATCGATCTTCTCATACCCGAGATTCAACCCCTTAACCATCTTCTTCACCTCATAGTAATTCGTGGGCAACGTATTATCCCTGGGTAAGAACTCGCTGAGAATATCAAGCAAATCATTGAATCCTCTCTCACTACAGCCATACTCATTCTTGAAATGTTAAAGCTTCAGAGTTTGCGTAAAGCTTTGGTGTGCTTGTCATTTCCAGGATACTGATGGAACACCCGATTCAGAGATAGCAACTTGTAGAAAGCAAAATCTTTGAATCATTTGGCTTTTGAAGAGCTTGCACGACGATGCTCGCTTCCATTTCCAATAATATTGGTAGGGCCATACGCATCAACAAACATATGCACGACGTTATAGTTATCTGCTTGCGAATCCCCGTGATCCGAGTGGTCTTCAGTACTATATGTTCGTTCTCTAAACTCAGCTGATTCCCCGTGATGAATCCATACCGAATACCCATCCACAAACCCACGTGAATATAAGTCAAATTTAACTTCATCGGCAGTCTTCCATATCATGTTCTTACACTTGGAACACATGCATCTCATCTTTCCGTTCGGATCATCAACATGTTCTATTGCTTTGTTCATAAAATTGGACACCCCTTCACGGTACGCGATCAACTAATCCCTCCCATCAATTGGTATCCTACTAATACATCCAACTCCTATTTACCGACATCTTTAATTGAAGAAAATACCCAATTAGAATATATATATATGTATGTATTTAGTTTACCTAGTCTAAGTATACACTCGAAGAACATATGTAGAGACACCAGCTGAAAAATCCTCAAAAAATTATAAACACATACACACCTTGTGAATGAGCACCGACCTAAGTGAGAGACATAACATCCAGTAACAGTCCCAAACTGGGGACTATTCGGCATTCACTCCTACTTAGTGAATGTCAAACGGGTTTCTAAGTTTCAAAGTATATTACATATATATTTATGAGTATATTAAAGAGCAAAGGGAGAGTATCATTGAGTTTATTTTTAATAGTACTCCAACCGGTTCCGTGGCAGATGTCGAACAAAAAAAAAGGGTCGTAGTTCCTGTTTGTGTCCTATACTCTATTAATAAAGTTAATTGAATTACTGCGGACATTCCTCACTATTCCACCATAATAGATGACAACATCCCGAAGGAGTTCCATTAAGCTATTGAACAAAGTTCCAAGTTAAGCAACCCTCTAGATGAACGAACGATCACTTCTCTACTATTAATGAATCATTACCTAATATAGGTTCAATCCATGCCATAGAAAGCTTCTCACCACTTCAAATACCCATCTGAGGAATTTGGAGTGGTGAGAAGCTGTCTATGCAATGGATTGGACCTATATCAGGCAATGCTTCATTCCTAGTAAAGAAGTGATCGTTCGCTCTCATTTAGAGGGTTGCTTAACCTATAACTTTGTTCAACAACTTAATGGAACCCCTTCCGTATGTTGGCATCTGTTATGATGGAACAGTGACGAATGTCTTCAATAATTCAATTAACTTTATTATTCGAGTATAAGACACAAAATGAAACTACGACCCTTTTTTTTTTAATTGTCGTCGAGGAACCTATTGAGTACTATTAATTTATGAATCGCTACGTCGAATCCTCGCATACAAGGAAGAGTACATATATATGTAGGTAGAGTATTATCGAGTTTATTGAAAATTGTAGCAAACTAAGCAAATGCTACTTAGTTTATTTTGCCTATGATAAACTAAGTAAACAGTACTTAGTTTATTAGAATTGTTATTTGGAATCTATAGAGACTACTGTTCGATATTCACTCCTACTTGTCAAACGGGTTTCTAATTAAGTTGCAAAGTATATTATTTTATTTTCGCGACAACATTCTTATATATTCAGTCTCTTTGAATTGCATCCCAACTAAGCAAATGATACTTAGTTTATTATTTTGACTTGATTTAATGTATTATTTTAATTTATTATTATAATTTATTTTATTTTATTTTATTTTATTTTATTAATTATTTTGTTTTTTTTAATTTATTTTATTTTGTATTATATAATATAATTTTAAATTTTTTATTAAATTAAATTAAATTAAACTACCATATAACATTTATTAATTATTAAATTTAATTTAATTTAATTTTAATTTAATTTATTAAATTTATTTTATTTTATTTTATTTTTATTTTATGTTATTTTAATTTATTAATTATTTTAATTTATTTTATTTTTTTATTATATTATATTATCTCATTTTTAAAATTTATTTTATTTAATAAACTAAATTAAATGAAATTTATTGTTTTATTTATTTTATTTATTTATTAATAATTTTTATTTTTAATTTAATCTATTTATATATTAAATTATATTTATTTCATTTATTAAACTTTATTTTATTTTATTACGAATTATATATTAGTATATTAAATAGTGAATTTTTATTTTATTTTGTTTTTTTAATTAAGTTGATTAAAATAATTGATATTTGAAGTATAAATTATTTGTCAAAAACTAATTAAGTAAATGCTACTTAATTAGTGAATTTTAGTATTAGTAAATTAAGTAATAAATAGTTATTAGAGCAATGATTTTTTTGCATCTCAAGAATTACGGCGAAATTTACGTGGGAAATTTCGTCGAAAATATCAAGCATAAAATTAATTAACATACAACATACAACATACAATATTGAAATGGAAGAAATATACACTGCAATTACCTAAAAGAAAATAAAACCAAACAATAAAATGGATGTTATAAATGTACGTAAGTTTAAATGACCAATTTCGCACCTAAATGACCAAAAAATGTAATTCATATATACATTATATTACCAAAAATAGAATTCATATATACATTATGCATTATCAATCCAAAAACAAAATAAATTTAGACCAATTGCACATTATAATACCAAATTCATACACAAATTTTATACTTAAATTTCATACTACTACCATATATAATATATATATATATATATATATATATACAATACTGAAAATTATGAAAGAAGAGAGTCTAAGTCTTGTTGGCGATCTCTCTGGTGACCGTGGCGGCGGTGAGTGTGGGTGGGTGTGGTGCCTGGACAGTGAGAGTCGGAAATGGGGGAGGGTGGGGTACCGGGGAAGGGGTTTGGGAGTGGGGGTACCTGAGGGTGGGTGGGGTGGGGTGGGGTGGGGTCTTGGACTATCGGGACCTAGGGCGACGTCGACAAGGGAGAGGGGTGGGGGTGCAAGGCGGGTGGGGTCGTGTGGGGGACGACCTACTGGGGGAGTGGGGGGTATCAGGTGCGGGGGGGGGGACCAGGAGGAGAGGGGTTGGGACGGGCGTATGAGAGAGAGAGAGAGAGAGAGAGAGAGAGATCAGTGGTCTAGAGAAATAAAGAGGGAAATATAGAAATAGAGAGGGAAATGAAAATGAGAGGGCGCAGGGAAGGCGAAGGGTTTTTTTTAGGTTTATTTCCGACAGACTTCCATCGAGGTTGTTTTGGTCAACGTTATAATAACCTCGATGAATTACTCCGTTGAAGATGACACATATTTTGTCGACTATATATTCGCGCTGGCGGAAAACCCTCGCGCCAAGGAGAAGATCTTAAATCCGACTGATGTCAGTCGAGGATACATTAATTCCAACTGAATTAATGTCGACTAAAGATTTGGTCGGTCTTATATTAACCTCAACTGAATATGTTTAGTCGACAATAAGTCCATCGGAAATAAAGCTTTTTCTTGTAGTGTATGTATAGGTTAATTAAAAAGTCATCTAAGCTACTTGACTCAGCTAGACACAGATTTAAAAAATATCATTGAACATAATAGAACCTTATTGATATCCAACCGAATTGTTTTGGTTCGGATTCAGACTAATTATGAGCATCCCGAATATGGGAAACTTTTGTGTGCCTGAGGCGGATATGCTGGACGAAAATATTGTTCGAACATGTAGTATTGATCAATACAGGTCATAACGGGCTGATCACCCCCATGCCCATAAGTTATGACGATTTAAAGATGAAGTTCTGTTTAACCTTTTCGAAAATTGAAAACAATGTTCATAGTCTGTCGACTGCTCTTCATTAATAGTCAGTACGTAGTTTTAAAAACTTGAAATAGAATTGATATGTTGTTTATTGTTGCTTCAGCTTACTTTACAACTGTTGATTCATTGTAGAAGTGTCATTCAAAGAAAACATTTACTTCTTTCAGCTAACGTTTATTGTTTGCTATTACATGCTGGGCACTCAAATGTTCATCCTTTCTTAATTTAAATGTTTTCAGTTAAGTGTGATCAACCAGAAAGCTCTGCCAAGAACAAAGGGAAAGGAAAGCTGACAGAATAAGTTTGTGTTATCTTATGTAATAGCTAGACTTAATTAAGATGATAATATTTATTAACTATCATGTAATGAATGTTTTAAAGGTCACGTACCTGGGATTTAGACAAATCTGATATGTAAATTAAGTTTGATATTTATATTATTATTATTATTCTACTCAAAGAAATGGTATCGTGAAGCACCAAGTTCGGGCTTCAAGTACCTGAATTTGGGGGCGTCACAATAACATGAATATCATTGGCCCGTAGTGCATGGATAATTCGTGGATGTGATACTAATGAATATCCTTGGCCCGTAGTGCATGGATAATTCAGTGATGTGGATTATTTATTAAGTTGAGTCTCAGCAATAAAATTGATGACAAACTTTTTAAATCATAGATGATAGTAGATATCATGCTCTACTTGACTCTTCTAATGGATTGCTTATTATGCTATAGTTAAACTTGTTGTTTATTGTATTCTATCAGTTTAACACTATTGAAGGCTAACGATAATTTATTTTTCATTATCTTAGTCATAATATTTTTTACTGGGCTAGTTGAGCTCACCCTTTGCTTTCATTGTTCTCTTCAGGAAATGAGAATATAGCAGGGACTAGTCAGGGAATAGAGTTATGGTCCGAGATGGTGGCTATAGTAGTCCTCACTATTCTAGAAAATAGTGTGATAATAATTGTAATGAGGACTTTATTTGAGTTTGAATACTGTCTACGAGACAATATCCATGTTAAAACTCTCAGCTACTTTTTGTCGTATTGTATAAATGAAGTTTGTATTTAAGTTCTGTACCATGTATTTGGCGACTGAAAATGGGTGATGTATGCCTATTTTGGGGGCGTCACATATAGTGGAGAACTTTAAAGAAATTAACTAAATGTTAAGTTAAGATTAAAAGATGTAATCTAGAAGCATAATGTGAAGGTTCCTAATTAAATCCAAATGAACGTAATACATATCTTATGTGTTGTAAAGAAAAACTAACTTTATAGATTTGACTGAATGTTAAGCGTCGATTATAAAGATTTGTAAATGGACTTAAGACGAAGGATAATGTAATGACTTAACTAAATGTTAAATGTCAAACATAGAGAAGTATGAAGGAGAATAAGATAAAGGTTTATTTAATTAACCTTAATTAAGTTTATTGAATATTAAACTCATAATATAGGGTCATGAAAAACCTTAAAAACTTGATTGAGCATCGAGTGACGATTAGAAGGAAATATATTAAAGTGAAAGATCAAGATTATAAGTTAATGTAATCTAATTGATTTCATTGTATATGTAACTGATGCTTGTATATATGAACTTTTGGACTGATGTAGGATAAACACAAAGCAATTAAGAGGTAGTTGGTAATCAACAAACCAGGTAACTCTTTTAGTTTCTATTTGCTATGTGTACTTGATGATGAATTGCTTTAATCTGTATTGCAAAGATATTATGTATGTTATGAGCATGAAATATTAAAGTCAATTTATGACTACATTGATTAAGCAAAGAATGTTGATTGAGTAAGGAACTCAATCTTTATATTTGTTATGTGAATTGAAGCATGTATGATATGTTAGTCTAATGATTATGTTATATAATATGAACATGCTATTTGTGTGCTACCTAATGCATGAAAGATGTTAGATTTGTTGGGCTTTCGAGCTCAATTTTGCAAATAACCATTGTGCAGGTTAAGGATTCAAGGTAACGCTATATGCTACTTAAATGATATGAATCAGAAGTAATGCATGAATATTTAAATACTTTAGCTGAGTTGTTATTATGTTGAACCATGTTTAAGGTTCCGGATGATGTACTTGATAAATCACAAAGATTGTGTAATGCTAAGCTGTAAAGTTTGAGTTATCTGATATGTAAAGATTATCAGGTTGAAATGTAAGATTCTATAAAACTACTATGTTGAAGTGAATCATAGAATAGATTTGATTCACAGATATGTAAATGATAAAGGTTATGATTCAGGGAATCAAATAAAGAAGACAAAGAAGTTCTAATTATTCTGTATTTTTGTTAATTTTAACATTGAATAATGATGTAAAATCAGAAGTTATATGTATTGTTAATGATCGAAGTCGAGAGTTGAATTGTATGCATTTTAGGGTCGTTATAGTAGATTCTTTGTTGATCATTCATTATCTTTATGTACAACTTATTACACCCAAGCATACCCTTTGATATACCCTAAGGGTCTTAAGGGACATGTCAAAGTATAACTCATCATACACAAGATACTATGATAATCTCAAGCCTAAGGATCACTCGTACTACTATCACTACATGAATTCCTATTAACAAGTAAGTAAATCTCCTTTAGGTATTCCTTAGCGAGCCACGTTTAGTGAACTTATTCTTCAATAAGCACCTACATACGTGCTTTAGTGTCTCCACACAAATGATCATGAGATCAATCATCTTCATCTAATAAGCAAGCAACGTATGTACCAATCTATCCAGATTCACTATAATCCCCTTTTTAGTAATCCAACGATTGGGAACAATTTTAGTTTATGAGCTATCTAAGAATTTAGATCTCATTAGCATGGTCATCATTATGATTCTAAAAGCATTGCTCAAAACTATGGGTTTATCACATATTATAAAACAACACCATGTAGATAAATTAAAAGCCTATAATTAAAAAATTCTTTTATTAATAAATGAATAAGATTATTACAAAGTTTATACTTTATCATCAAACATGATTGGCTTGTGTGCATACTACTTTCACCAGAATCCACTAACCCATTCAATCCTCAAGACTAGGATCCTCTGACCCTACTTCGGTCACTTAGACCAGGATCCACCGACCCTTCTTCTTATTATAGAGTTGTGTTTCAGGTGTTTTTAAGATGGCTTGAATCTTCTTCATCTTATGGTACTTAGTAGCATTATTGATCATCTTCTGGGTGCTTGCTGAAATCTGTTGTTGAAGCTTGATTTCTTCTGATTATCAGCAGCTCCTCATGATCAATGTTGATGTGGTGCTAAGATATTCACTTAAGCTATTCATCTTTTGAGCTTAGAAACTTTGAACAATCTTAGGATCATAGACTTATGTTCTACGTCTTCAACTGATTGATTCTAAGGTTTGGCTTTAGATCTGCCACTTTCACTTCATTAGAATTAACTACATGACTTCTTCAAGTTTGGATCTTTAATTCTACTATGTCCTCCACTTTCTTGGCTCTACGGCTCTAGCTCATTTTCTCTAGAGCTTCCTAAATCTTTTGGTTTTTAGCATTGTGGTTCTGATCTTAGCATATACTCATCAGCCTCTTGTAATCTGATAAGGTGCTGCCAAGATTATCTTTTTAACCTCCTTTTATTTTGGGCTTGGTAGCTTTGAACATTTCTCTGTTCATAGAGTTTTCCTTACTCTACGTTCCCTCTTGTTTAGCTTGATGTTCATTTGGTGATGATTCTCTTTTTTTATTGACGTTTAATGCTCATCATCATTTTCTTCTTTTGAATGATGTTGTCTTTTATACTACTCTGAAATCTTCCAGTTGAGAAGTATCCGTTGGAGAATTTAATGCATAGATACTTTGATATATCTGATGTTGACTTTTTGAGGCTCTGTGTCAGTGTACCTTCTGACTTAGGACTTGTCACATCAGTCAATATATTTTCTAGCTTTTCAGATAGCTTACTTTCGACCAACTAACCGATAGATATACCTTTGTTTTCTTCCAAGAATATATCTTCTAATGTCTTGAGATCATCTTCTTGGACTCTACGATCTACTGTTCTAAGAATCATAGGATTGAGCCTCACGATCTATTCGACATTTCTGTTCTGGTACTCTTTTCACTGTTGATAATATAGTGAGGGGTGTCGTAGTCTTATGTTATGTATCCTCACTACTACTATAGCCTTATTTTCTTTTCTTCTTTCTGATTGCTTCATAATGCTTGGAGTTGCTTAGCAGATTCTTCTCCATTTTCTTGATACTTCAGTTGTCTCGCGAAGTCGATAACATCTTCCTACTTGAGTTGTTCTCCTTTTTTCTTAAGTACTGGCTGCTTCTATACGAAGACTTAATTTCTCTACGATTTGTTCTGAGTTTTGTGATTAGGTAGAATATTCTTGCAGTCATGACCTTTAGATTTCCTCTGGAGATCTCTTCTTGTGATATATATACTCAAATATCATTAGAGTATATTCTCTTGTCATATGCTTCTTCTTAAGTAATCTTCACTTTATATCCATGACACAAACTGAGCTTGGTGATCTCCTCTAATTCATGTAGTCAGCACTTCACATATTTCTTAATTGTTCTGAGGCTAACTTTACGATCTTGATCTTACTGAATGATCTTAGAGTAATCTTCATATATTTCCTTCATTCTATGTCTGCTTGGAGTATTCGATAATCACTCTTTATTGAGCAATCTCTATTCTTTTGTCCATTTATCCATTTAGCAAATTGATCGATTTTGCCAAATGATGTTTTAACAGCTTCTTTGACTCCTTGTGTAGTTTTGTGTTAGCCTTACAACTTTGAGATCATTTATTTACTTCATGAACTGATTCTCTATCTACGAGATGGAGTGAATTTTGCGATCTTCTGATGTTGTGTAAACGCAATTATCTCTGCGAAATATCCTCGTAATATGAATTGGAAAATTGAATTTATAATCATGAATTCATATCATCTATACATCAAATCAATTTTCATAAGATCAACCTGACAGTATTTGATCTTTCTAATCTAAGTACTTGTACATCAATTCTTTTGAAAGACTTTACAAAACTTACTTGTACAAATATACATTAATCAGATTTCACTTTAAGCACATGTAGAATTACTCTGTGATTAGTACATCTACCATGAAGAGTAGTCTCTTTACAATGCTCCTATCTATTACATATATATACAAGATAAAGATCAACCTAATAAGTTTGATTATATTATTCTAAGTCCTTGTACATAGATATCTCAATTAAGGACTGTACAAAACTTATTCATAAAAATATACTTTATAGGCTTTATCATTGAATCACATACAGATTTCATCATTAAATCATATAAATTTATAATCTAATCAGGGATCTAATTAAGCTCTCCCTTAATTAAACACTCTTATAATCTATTATTAGATTTCTAACACCTTGTTTTCAAAAACATCATTTCAATATGTTTTGTTTAAAAATAAACTTTTCTTTAAATCAAATCTTTCATGCATATATAGCTTTAAAGTGGTTCAGTGCTACTTTTAAAAACAACGTCGCCCATAAGTTAAAACAAGGCTTAAAATAACTCTAAACACAAGTCGAATAATTTCAAAAGATTTCTCAAAATCACACACATATACAGAGACACTTCATGCTTAGGAAATCAACATGATGCACTAACCGTGTTTTAATGGAAGTCAGGGAGTGCCTAACATATTTCCCTCACTTAAGCAAGCTCACGAATTCTATGAATCTTAGGTTCTAGATCAATTTTACAGAGTCACATATTGTGCCATATTGTGAAAATGTAAGACCCCAACTTTTATGAATAAAGATTACTTTTTCTCTAAATGTTATTTTGAATAATAAGGTGTGGATTTGATATAATGTTGTAGTTATGGGTAATATTTTTAAATTTTGCAATGTAAGCAAGTTGTCATAAAATATTTGTTTGGTTGGAGAATATTCGTTTTATCAGGAAATATTCTTACGACGGCACAATCATTGGTGGACCCCACAACGAAATTACTGTCGGAGTTAAAAAACGACAAAGATAACTTTTTATAAAAATAACGGCAAAACTTTTACCGTTAACTGTTGAAATACCAGGTGATAAAAGTACAGTAATGCGCGTGGTTGCATATTAGCACACAATATTGTACAGTATCTTTGATTATTGATGCTTACGTGAGAAGTCACTCAGTTTTGTTCAACTATTGCAACAGTAGTTGATGCATAATATATCATATTATTGATTCAATTATTGTCATAGTATCATCTACACAATATTTTATATTATTAAATCAATAATTGAGACGACACAATTATTCATATTATTATTTGCATTATTGACAATGTTTAGAAAGTTCTGTCAAGGAAAGGAGTTTGGTTATCTAATTGCGCGCCAATAAAGAGAAGTCCTTATCAGAAAGCCCCCTCTTTCCTGGGAATGATCTGGTTGTTAATATTGTGAGTTATAATATTAATGTTGAATAAAGATCGTGTTGATTAAAGATAAGAATAATAATTGATGAGTGGAAGATGTTGTTCAATTATTTTCCTAAATTGGTGTTTGTTCATTTAGTTTATTTTTAGAATGCATAATTCTTTTGTATGGCCCTCAATTACCTTCAATTGAGGTAATCCATTTTGTTGTTGTTGCAGGAATGGTCCTCATGGGCCAAACCTTTCAATAATACTATTACCTATGAATGAGGGCATTTCCTCATTGGCCAAACCTTGCAATAATGTTATTACCTATGAATGAAGGCATTTCCTCATTGGCTAAACCTTGCAATAATGATATTGCCTATGAATGAGGGCATTTTCTCATTGGCCAACACCTTCAAAAAATTGATAAACCCGTGAACTTCATCCGAATTTTTTTACTGTGCGTCCGTGATTATTTTCCTAAATAGTTCTCTGCCATTCTCCTATAAATAGGATGCTTAGTTAAGAAATAAAAATCAAACCAGAACCTATGTAACGTAAATATGTGGAAGACCTGAACCAAATTATTAATTTAGAACCGGATGAGATAGCAGAAGATTTAACGTATGAAGAGGTACCTGTTAAAATCTTGGATAAGAAGGAACATATTCTATGCTCCAAGGTTATACCTCAAGTCAAAGTTTTGTGGAGAAACCACGATATTGAGGAAATGACCTGGGAGTTAGAATCTGAAATGAAATCATGATATCCTCACCTCTTCGTCATACCAGGTACGTACCCCAATTTCGAGGATGAAATTTCATAAGAAGGGGAGGTTGTAAGACCCCAACTTTTATAAATAAAGATTAATTTTTCTCGAAATATATTTTTGAATATTATGGTATGGATTTGATATAATGTTATAGTTGTGGGTAATATTTATAAATTTTGCAAAGTAAGCAAGTTGTTATAAAATATTATATTGATCGAGGAATATTCATTTTAACAGGGAATATTCGTACGACGGCACAACCATTGGTGGACCCCATAACGGAATTATTGTCAGAGTTAGAAAACAACAGAAATAACTTTTTATAAAAATAACGGCGAAAGTTTTACCATTAACTGTTGAAATACCCGGTGATAAAAATACAGTAATATGCATGGTTGCATAGTAGCACACGGTATTTGATACTTACGTGAGAAATTACTCAGTTATACTTAATTATTGCTACAGTAATTGCTGCATGGTAACTCACATTATTAATTTTATTACTGTCATAGTATCATCTGTACAATATTTTATATTATTAAATCAATAATTGAGATGACAAGTTATTCGTATTATTATTTTTTTATGCATAGTATTAATCCGAGCACGTATCTTCCCCTCTATTCTGACTAACATATATATATATATATATATATATATATATAAGTTTTATTTTTTATGAAAAAATAAAATATATTATATTTTATTATGCATAGTATTTGTATAGTAAAAAAAAATTGATTCGGCGCCCGTGAAAATTTTCGTCTGTGAACCCTTTACTGTACACCCGTGATTTTCTAAATTAAAATAGTATCATTTCTATTTTCCTATAAATAGGATGCTTAGTTTAGAATTTAAAATCACACAAGAATCAGAGAATTCTTCTTCTATAATATTGAGCGTATTTCTTTAGAGTTTAAAGAAGCTTTGAGCGTAGAAAACAGTATAAGTTTTCTTCGAGAATATCCCCGCCCTACTAGTCAGAAATACTCTCCTTTTAAGGTAAGTGATATTATTTTTGTTCAATACTTGTAAGAAATAGTATTTTCTTTCATACTATGTCATATGTAAGTAATATTATTTCGTTTCAGATTTCAAATTCTACACTCATTTTGTTAAGTATTGCTTCTATACTCTTTGAAATTAGTAGAATGTCCTTGAAATTTGCGCTTCATCGAGTATCTTTTCACGGGAATATTTTTCTGATCATTCTTGTTAAATTTTAATCTTTTCATGTCGGGGTACTATTCACCCAGATACTATTTACCCAAAAAATTAATATCTTTTCTGTCCAAATTATTTTTGATACATGGATATTATTCTTAAATTTTACTCCACAAAGCAATTATCATGTTGACAATTTGAACATTTTTAAACTCTGGATAAATTAAAAATCGTTAAAATTTATCCTTTGCTTTCATTTAATTGAATTCTTATATCATTGTCATCATCCTCATACTTATATTGTGATGAAAATCATCTTTGGCCCGTAGGGCATAGATGGACTGTTTATTGGTATGATTATGACCAGGGATTATTCTGTATAATCATGACTCGTAATGTTATAAATGATGTGGTAAAAGTCTTCATTGGCCCGTAGTGCATTGATGGACAGTTGTTCGGCATGATCATGACCATTGGCGATAACACAAATATCCTTGGCCCGTAGTGCATGGATAATTCATGGACATGATACTAATGAATATCCTTAGCCTGTAGTGAATGGATAATTCAGTGATGTGAAATATTTATTGAGCTGAGTCTTAGCGATAAAATTGATGATAAACTTTTTAAATCATAGAAGATAGTAGATTTCATGCTCTACTTGACTCTTCTAATGGATTGCTTGTTCCGCTACAGTTAAACTTGATATTTATTGTATTTTATCAATTTAACACTGTTGAAGGCTAACGATAATTTATTCTGCATTATCTTAGTCATAATATTTTTTACTGGGCTAGTTGAGCTCACTCTTTGATTTCATTGTTCTCTTCAGGAAATGAGAATGTAGCCGGGACTAGTCGAGGAACGGAGTGATGGTCCGAGTTGG
This sequence comes from Panax quinquefolius, assembly GCA_020205615.1. Taxonomy (NCBI): domain Eukaryota; kingdom Viridiplantae; phylum Streptophyta; class Magnoliopsida; order Apiales; family Araliaceae; genus Panax; species Panax quinquefolius. Next base: position 81,542,948 of record CM035152.1, read on the forward strand.
TGGCTGTAGTAGTCCTCACTATTCTATGAAATATTATAATATTAATTGTAATCGGGACTCCATTTGAGTTTGGATATTGTCTAGAAGACAATATTCGTGTTAAAACTCTTACCTATGTTTTATCGTATTTTACACGACAGTTGTATAATTAAGTTTGTATTTGAATTTTGTACCATGTATTTGGCAACTCAGAATGGATGATGTATACCTATTTTGGGGGCATTACATATGTTGATAAGTATTACTTCTATACTCCTTGAAATTAGTAGAATATCCTTGAAATTTACGCTTCATCGAGTATCTTTTCACAAAAATATTTTTCTGAATATTCTTGTTAAATTTTAATCTTTTCATGCCAGGGTACTATTCATGAAGTACTATTCACAGGGTACTATTCACTCGGGTACTATTCACGACAAAAATTGATTTCTTTTTTGTCCAAATTATTTTTGATACATGAATATTATTCTTGAATTTTACTCCACAAAGCAGTTATCATGTAGACAATTTGGACATTCTTGAACTATGGATAAATTGAATTATAAATCTTTAAAATTTATCCTTGCTCTCATTTAATTGAATTCTTATATCATTGTCATCATCCTCATGCCTATATTGTGATGAAAGTCATCTTTGGCCCGTAGTGCATAGATGTTTGCAATTAAACTTGTTATCTATTTTATCGAAATTAACGATAATTTATTCGCATTATTTTCTTACCACTCGAGTTTTATGAAATCAAAGTATTCAATTTTCTTATTTATTTTATTTAGTAAATGGTTAAATTGATAAAAGGTTAAAGTTAAGGGTGATATGTGAAAATTTTTCAAAAGTAAGCAAGTTATTATAAAATATTCATTTTGGTGGAAATATTCTTTTTGTCGTTGGGAATATCCGTAGGATGACACAATCATTGGTGGACCCCACAACGGAAGTATTGTCTTAGTAAGAAAATGACATAATTATCTTTTTATAAAAATAACGACAAAAGTGTTACTGAATTAAAGCTGTTGAACTACTTTCGGTAGTAAAAGTAATGCGATGTCTGGCGTGGTTGCGTAGTAGCTCACGGTATTGATTATTGATGCTTACGTGAGAAGTCACTTTCGGTTATACTCAATTATTGCTACACGATGGTGCTTGCATCATATCTATCTCGTATTATTGATTCAATTATTGTCACATTATCATCTGCATAATATGATATATTATTAAATCAATAATTGAGACGACAAAGTTATTTATATTATTATTTTTGCAATATTGACAATGTCTAGAAGTTACATCGAGGAGAGGTTTGGTCACCTAATTGCTTGCGATAAGGAGAAATCCTTATCGGAAAGCCCCTCTTTCCTGAGAACGACCTGGTTGTTAAATATTATGAGTTATAATATTAATGATGAATAAGTTCGTGTTGATTAAAGATGAAATTGATAGTTCCATTGTGTTGGGATTATTAGTGTTAATGGAAACCGACTTTTATTTCGATAATAATTGATGTTTGGAAGTTATATTGACCAATTGGGTAATTAATCGAATAAATGAGCAATTAAATGCTATTAATTCACATGATTATAACTATTTGTTCACATGTGTGTACTATTGAATCACATTCATTTACTATTAGGGGAGTTGGTGCAAGTTTGATAATACTTACATGACTAAGTTAAAAATAGAGGTATAGATGAAGGTACTATATTATAATTAATTTTTTCACATGTTTAGAACTATTGAGTCACATGATTTATTATTGATTCACATGATTTACTATTAGGGAGGTGGTGCAAGTTTGATAATACTTGCGGGACTAAATTAAAATGAAGAAAAAGATGAAGGTATTATCTTTGTAATATTTGAGCCCCAAAATGTGCAATTATGAAACTATATTTTCCTATAAATAGAAGCTCATTCCTTCATTATTTTTTTGCCAATTCACTAAGTCTCATAAGAGCAATTATTATAGAGAGAAATTATAGAGAGAAAGAAGAAGTTAAGTTTGCTACTATCACTATTCTAGTATTCGGGATCTTATTATTAAGTAAGGGTATTATTCTTTTCGTATTCATGAAGAGGGTTATTTTCTTTCAATACTAAAAGGGTTGTTATTCCATTTTTTATTATTATGTTGGAATAACTTTTGTCTACATCTGAATACCGCATACATGTGGTGAAAATTCTTATTTATTCCATTCTTTATTATTACATTGGAATAACCTTTTATTGCGCATGCTGATCTATCGCATGCACGTGAATTCATTGTTATTCTATTCTTTATTATTACATTGAAATATCACATCTGTGGATTACGCATGACCGGTTCCATTCTTTATTATTACATTGGAATATCACATGCATTATATGGATTACGCATGATTCAGTTTTATTCTTTATTATTACATTGGAATATCCTATATGTATGCGGATTACATGCATGACTTCATTCCATTCTTTATTATTACATTGAAATAATATCACATGCATGCGGATTACGCATGACTGGTTCCATTCTTTATTATTATTATTGGAATAACTTTGTCTATCTATGCTATTATCGCATGCGTGGTGAATTCTTCTTATTATTCCATTCTTTATTATTACATTGGAATAACACATCTATGTGGATTACCATGCAGTATGGTGAATGATCCTTCGTATTCATTCTTTATTAAATTGTGGAAATGATCTGTCTACGTGGATTACCGCATGGCGGGTGAAAATCCATTTGCAGTTTCGTATATTCTATTATACTCGTATGAGATATCATTTCTTTTGTACTCATCATGGAATATCATTTTCTTTGGTATTTTTTTTACGAGTTACTATTCATGGGTTACTATTCACCCGATTACTATTCACTCTAGTATTATTCACTCGGGTATTCGGGGCACTTTTCGTGTTGGAGTACTATTCACGAGTTACTATTCACGGGTTACTATTCACCCAAATTACTATTCACCCGAATATTATTCACTTGGGTATTTGGGGTACTTTTCATGTCGGGATACTATTCACGAGATACTATTCCCGAAGTACTATTCATAGGGTACTATTGCGGGGTACTATTTATTCGAAAAATATATTTCTTTTCTGTCCAAATTATTTTTGGTACATGAATATTATTCTTGAATTTTACTCCACAAAGCAGTATCATGTTGACAATTTGGATATTTTTAAACTCTAGATAAATTTAAAGTCTTTAATATTTATCCTTGATTTCGTTTGATTAATGCTTATATCATTGTCATCATCCTCATGCTTATATTATGATGAAAGTCATCTTTGGCTTACGTGCAAAGATGGATTTTTTGATTATTATTATTTTTCTGATTGTATATCTTTGGCTTACGTGCAAAGATGGACTATTGATTATTATTTTATCTTTGGTTTCTGAGTTGTATATCTTTGGCTTACGTTGTAAAAGATGAACTATTGATTGATAGTATCTTTGGCTTATGTGCATAGATGAACTGTTTATTGGTATGATTATGACCGAGGATCATTCGGTATAATCATGACCCGTAATATTATAGATGATGTGGTAAAAGTCCTCATTGGCCGTAGTGCATTGATGGGCGATTATTGGTATGATTATAACCGAGGATTATTCGGTATAATCATGACCATTGATGATTACATGAATATCCTTGGTAGTAGTGCGGGGGATGATTCGATGATGTGGATTATTTATTAAGTTTGAGTCTCGGCGATAACATATTGATTATACACTTTTAATTAATAAAAGATAGTAGATATCATACTCTACTACTGACTCTTCTAAAATACAATTGTATGTCTTTGGCACATAGTGCAAAGATGAATTGTTAATGAATATCTTTGGTAGTAGTGCAAAAAGATGAATTTATTAGTATGATTATGAGCAGGAATTGTGATTTGGTATAACCATGATTTTTGATGTTTGAGGTGAAGATAGGTGATGAAAATTATCTTTGTCCTGGGTGCGAAGAGGAATTTAGAATCACAATTATGATTATGAGTTATTCATATGATTGTGGGCGATGAATTGTTGATTGATGTTACGAGGATAAAAACATTATTGGTGGACTTTTAACATGGAGAAGATAATAGACACGATGGTCTATTTGACTCTTCTAATGGATTGCTCTTTCATTTTCATCTATGGTTGAAAAGTTTTATCATCTACCATATGTTCTAAATCTACGATTTATTCTTGATGAAGGCTATTGATGATGTAAATTATCTTTAGTCATAATATTTTTTACTGGGCTAGTTGTTCTCACCCTTTTTGCTTCCCAATTCCTTCCAGGTAATAAGAGTGTAGCTGGGTCGAGCGGGGGTAACAGGAGAATAGAACGGTGGTTTATAGCTATTGAGGTTCTCCCTAAATAGTATGGAAATAATTTTATTGAGAACTTTAGATAAGTGTGTCGTATTGTATACGTCATTTGATATTTAATTTTGGTGAACCAAATAGGGTGAGGTGATCCCCACTTTAAAAGGGTATTTTGCCACTATCATACAAGATGTCTAATGACATACAACCTCGTGTTATCATAAGACAGGGTTGTGCACATCCACTTGCTGAGTATATCTACGAGCACTACCTATATGATCTTGGAGTTTGGTTGAAATATAATTTTCAATTGCGAGATGTGGAGATAGTTATATGTCGAGAAGACTCACCATTGGAAAGAACATGATAGTAATCTTCTCATTTTTCTTTGGGGTCTATTAGGTTAACCAAGGATAATTTTGTGGACATATGATATCTATCATAACCTAGATTAATGGCCTCCCATGTATGAAGGTTTCTTGAGCACTTCCCAAAGATTTTAATTTCTAAAACAATTTTTGACTATACTTTTATGTAAAGTACCATTGTAAGGTTGTGGTGGTGAGAGCACCATGAGAGTTACATACATTTGTATTAAAACTCACGGTTTAAGCGTGGTGGTAATATTACTTGCACGACAGTTCAACGATTGTATAAATGAAGTTTGTATTTGATTTTTATAGTATGATGTCTGGCGACTTCGAGAATGGGTTAGTGTGGACCTATTTTGGGGCATCACAAATGGTATCGAGCTTAGGGATATGGTCGTTTGGCGGAGATATGAGTCTAGAACTAGGAGGGAGAGAGAGAGTAATATACTTCGCTAGTGTGTGACTTACCTAAGTGAAATTTTTACTTGATAAGTTGACAAATTGTGATATGTCAATTAACCTTTGTTTTGAAGATATATTCTAGAATGATATCTGAAATACGAGAGATGAGCAATGGGAAAATCATGATCTGAGAGAAATAACAGGGGAAGGTACAATCAGAAAAGAAAGCAAGGTATTCTCATCTCTTGAAACTACAGTGCGTACGTAAATTTGAGGTGAAATTTCATAAGGAGGGGAGATTGTGAGACCCCAAATTTTATGAAATGAAAGTATTCAATTTTCTTATAATTATTCTATTTAGTAAATGGTTAAATTGATAAAAGGTTAAAGTTAAAGGGTGATATGTGAAAATTTTTCAAAGTATGCAAGTTGTTATAAAATATTAGTTTGGTTGGGGAATATTCTTTTTATCGGGGAATATCCGTAGCGACGACAATCATTGGTGGACCCCCACAACGGAAGTATTATATCGTAGTAAGAAAATGACGAATTATCTTTTATAAAAATAACGGTGAAAGTGTTACCGTTTAAAAGCTGTTGAACTACTCGGTAGTAAAGTAAATACGATGTCTGTGTGGTTGCGTAGTAGATTATTGATGTATTGATTATTCCAATCCTTACGGAAAAAGAATTTCGGTTATACTCATTAGGATTCACTTGCTACATTATTATTACGAATTTTACTTCATCATATCTCTCATATTATTGATTCAATTATTGTCACGATATCATCATCATATAATATGATATATTATTAAATCAATAATTGAGATGAAAAAGTTATTCATATTATTATTTGCAATATTAACAATGTCTAGAAGTTACATCGAGGAGAGGTTTGGTCACCTAATTGCGGCGCCAATAAGGAGAAATCCTTATCGGAAAGCCCTTCTTTCCTGGGAACGACCTGGTTGTTAAATATTGTGAGTTATAATATTAATGATGAATAAGTTCGTGTTGATTAAAGATGAAATTGATAGTTCCATTGTGTTGGGATTATTAGTGTTAGTGGAAACCGACATTTATTTCGATAATAATTGATGTCTGGAGTTATATTGACCAATCGGGTAATTAATCGGATAAATGAGCAATTAATTGCTATTAATTCACATGATTATAACTATTTGTTCACATGTGTGTACTATTGAATCACATTCATTTACTATTAGGGGAGTTGGTGCAAGTTTGATAATACTTGCATGACTAAGTTAAAAATGGAGGTATAGATGAAGGTACTATACTATAATTAATTTTTTCACATGTTTAGAACTATTGAGTCACATGATTTACTATTGATTCACATGATTTACTATTAGGGGAGGTGGTGCAAGTTTGATAATACTTGCAGGACTAAATTAAAATGAAGAAAAAGATGAAGGTATTATCTTTGTAATATTTTGAGCCCCAAAACGTGCAATTATGGAAACTATATTTTTCTATAAATAGAAGCTCATTCCTTCATTATTTTTCACCAATTCACTAAGTCTCATAAGAGCAATTATTATAGAGAGAAATTATAAAGAGAAAGAAGAAGAAAACTTTGCTACCTCACTATTCCAGTATCCAGTTTCTTCTAAGGTAAGGGTATTATTCTTTCGTATTCATGAAAAGAGTTATTTTTTCTTTCAATACTCGTAAGGGTTGTTATTCCATTCTTTATTATTATGTTGGAATAACATTTATCTATGCAATACCGCATACATGGTGAAATTCTTACATTATTCCATTCTTTATTATTACATTGGAATAACTTTTATCATCACGAATTCTTCTATATTCCATTCTTTATTATTACATTGATCATATTCGCTGTTATTCCATTCTTTATTATTACATTGGAATATCCTATTTCGTGTGGATTACGCGCGACCTGGTTTCATTCTTTATTATTACATTGGAATATCCTATCTTTGCGGATTACATCATGACTGGTTCCATTCTTTATTATTATTGTTGGAATAACTGTTTGTGCTAATTATCGCATGCATGGTGAATTCTTACATTATTCCATTCTTTATTATTACATTGGAATAACTTTGTCTATGTGGATTACTGCATACGTGGTGAATGATCCTTCGTATTCATTCTTTATTAAATTGTGGAAATGATCCGTCTACGTGGATTACCGCATGGCGGGTGAAAATCCATTTGTAGTTTCATATATTCTATTATACTCGTATGAGATATCATTTCTTTTATACTCGTCATGGAATATCATTTTCTTTGGTATATTTTTTTAGAGTTACTATTCACGAGTTACTATTCACCCGGTTACTATTCACTCTAGTATTATTCACTCGGGTATTCGGGGCACTTTTAGGTGTTGAGTACTATTTCACGAGTTACTATTCACGGGTTACTATTCACCCAATTACTATTCACCCTAATATTATTCACTCGGGTATTTGGGTTACTTTTCATCTTAGGGTACTACTTTCACGAGTACTATTCCCAAAGTACTATTCATAGGTACTATTATGGGTACTATTTACCCGAAAATATATTTCTTTTACATCCAAATTATTTTTGGTACATGAATATTATTCTTGAATTTTACTCCACAAAGCGATGTCGTGTTGACAATTTGGATATTTTTAAACTCTAGATAAATTTAAAGTCTTTAATATTTATCCTTGATTTCGTTTGATTAATGTTTATATCATTGTCATCATCCTCATCTACTTATATTATGATGAAAGTCATCTTTGGCTTACGTGCGTCGATGAAAGATGGGTTATTGATTATTAGTTTTACAATTGTATATCTTTGGCTTACGTGCAAAGATGGATTTGTTGATTATTAGTTTTACATTTGTATATCTTTGGCTTACGTGCAAAGATGAACTATTGATTGATGAGTATCTTTGGCTTATGTGCATAGATGAACTGCTTTATTGGTATGATTATGACCGGGGATCATTCGGTATAATCATGACCCGTAATGTTATAGATGATGTGGTAAAAGTCCTCATTGGCCGTAGTACATTGATGGGCGATTTATTGGTATTATTATAACCGAGGATTATTCGGTATAATCATGACCATTGATGATTACATGAATATCTTTGGTAGTAGTGCGAGGATGATTCGATGATGTGGATTATTTATTAAGTTTGAGTCTCGGCGATAACATATTGATTATACACTTTTAATTCATAAAAGATAGTAGATATCATGCTCTACTTGACTCTTCTAAAAAATACAATTGTATGTCTTTGGCACATAGTGCAAAGATGAATTGTTAATGAATATCTTTGGTAGTAGTGTGAAAGATGAATTTATTAGTATGATTATGAGCAGGAATTGTGATTTGGTATAACCATGATTTTTGATGTTTCAGGTGAAGATAGGTGATGAAAATTATCTTCGTCCTGGGTGCGAAGAGGAATTTAGAATCACAATTATGATTATGAGTTATTCATATGATTGTGGACAGAAATTGTTGATTGATGTTACAGGGATAAAACATTATTGGTGGACTTTTAACATGGAGAAGATAATAGACCTGATGGTCTATTTGACTCTTCTAATGGATTGCTCTTTCCGCTTCATCTATGTTTGAAGAGTTTTATCATCTACCATATGTTCTAAATCTCTGATTTATTACTGATGAAGGCTATTGATGATGTAAATTATCTTTAGTCATAATATTTTTTACTGGGCTAGTTGTTCTCACCCTTTTTGCTTCCCAATTCCTTCCAGGTAATAAGAGTTTAGTTGGTTGAGTCGGGGGAATAACAGAGAGAATAGAGCGGTGGTTTATAGCTATTGAGGTTCTCCTAAATAGTATGGAAATAATTTTATTGAGAACTTTAGATAAGTGTGTGTATATTGTATCGTCATTTGATATTTAATTTTGGTGAACCGAATAGGGTGAGGTGAACCTCACTTTAAAGGGTGTTTTGCCACTATCATACAAGATGTCTAATGACATACAACCTCGTGTTATCATAAGATGGGGTTGTGCACATCCACTTCTTTGAGTATATCTACGAGCACTACCTATATGATCTTGGAGTTTGGTTGAAATATAATTTTCAATTGCAGAGCAATGGAAGATAGTTATATGTCAAGAGAAGACTCACCATTGGAAAGAACATGATAGTAATCTTTTCTCATTTTTTTTTGGGGTCTATTGGGTTAACCAAGGATAATTTTGTGGACATATGATATCTATCATAACCTAGACGCATGGCCTCCCATGTACGAAGGTTTCCTCGAGCACTTCCCAAATATTTTAATTTCTAAAACAATTTTTGACTATACTTTTATGTAAAGTACCATTGTAAGGTTGTGGTCGAGGCACCATGAGAGTTACATACATTTGTATTAAAACTCACAGTTTAATCGTGGTTAAATTATACTTACGACGATTCAATAGTTGTATAAATGAAGTTTGTATTTGATTTTTATAGTATGATATCTGGCGACTCAGAATGGGCCGTGTGGACCTATTTTGGGAGCATCACAAATGGTATCAGAGCTTAGGGATATGGTCGTTGGTGGAGAAATGAGTCTAGAACTAAGAGGGGAGAGACGAGTAATATACTTCGCTAGTGTGTGACTTACCTAATCTGAAATTTTTACTTGATAAGTTGACAAGTTGTGATATGTCAATTAACCTTTGTTTTGAAGATATATTCTAGAATGATATCTGAAATACAGGAGATGAGCAATGGGAAAATAATGATACAGAGAAAATAACCGGGAAGGTACAATCCGAAAAGAAAGCAAGGTATTCTCATCTCTTCGAATACCAGGTACGTACGTAAATTTCGAGAGTGAAATTTCATAAGGAGGGGAGATTGTGAGACCCCGAATTTTATGAAATGAAAGTATTCAATTTTCTTATAATTATTCTATTTAGTAAATGGTTAAATTGATAAAAGGTTAAAGTAAAGGGTGATATGTGAAAATTTTTCAAAGTATGCAAGTTTTTATAAAATATTCGTTTGGTCGGGGAATATTCTTTTTGTCGGAGAATATCCGTAGGATGGCACAATCATTGGTAGACCCCACAACGGAAGTATTATCGTAGTAAGAAAATGACAGAATTATCTTTTTATAAAAATAACAGCGAAAGTGTTACCGTTAAAACTGTTGAACTATCGGTAGTAAAAGTACAGTAATACGTGTGGTTGCATAGTAGCACACAGTATTGATTATTGATGCTTACGTGAGAAGATCCAATCTCCTAGTCCCTGCGGAAAGGAAAAAGAATTTCACGCTCTTCCTTTCGGTAAGGGAGGATTAGGGAAATCCTCAATCAGTTATACTCAATTATTGCTACAGTAATTACTTCATCATATCTCTCATATTATTGATTCAATTATTGTCACAGTATCATCTGCATAATATGATATATTATTAAATAAATAATTAAGACAAAAAAATTATTCATATTATTATTTGCAATATTAACAATGTTTAGAAGTTCAGTCAAGGAGAGGTTTAGTCACCTAATTGCGCGCCAATAAGGAGAAATCCTTATCGGAAAGCCCCCTCTTTCCTGGGAACGACCTGGTTGTTAAATATTGTGAGTTATAATATAAATTATGAATAAGTTCATGTCGATTAAAGATGAAATTGATAGTTCCATTGTATTGGGATTATTAGTGTTAGTGGAAACCGATATTTATTTCGATAATAATTGATGTCTGGAAGTTATATTGACCAATCGGGTAATTAATCGGATAAATGAGCAATTAATTGCTATTAATTCACATGATTATAACTATTTATTCACATGTGTGTACTATTAAATCACATTCACTTACTATTAGGGGAGTTGGTGCAAGTTTGATAATACTTGCATGACTAAGTTAAAAATGGAGGTATAGATGAAGGTACTATACTATAATTAATTTTTTAACATGTTTAGAACTATTGAGTCACATGATTTACTATTTATTCACATGATTTACTATTAGGGGAGGTGGTGCAAGTTTGATAATACTTGCAGGACTAAATTAAAAATGAAGAAAAAGAGGAAGGTATTATACTGTAATATTTCGAGCCCCAAAACGTGCAATTATGGAAACTATATTTTTCTATAAATAGAAGCTCATTCCTTCATTATTTTTCACCAATTCACTAAGTCTCACAAGAGCAATTATTATAGAGAGAAATTATAAAGAGAAAGAAGAAGAAGAAGTTTGTTACCTCACTATTCTCGTATCCGGTTTTCTTAAGGTAAGGGTATTATTCTTCAGATTCATGAAGAGAGTTATTTTCTTTCAATACTGTAAGGGTTGTTATTCCATTCTTTATTATTATGTTGGAATAACTTTTATCATGCTGGCAATCTGCATACATAGTGAAATTCTTCTTCGTTATTCCATTCTTTATTATTCTATTGGAATAACACATCTGTGCGCAATCTATCGCATGCACGGTGAATTCTGTTGTTATTCCATTCTTTATTATTCTGTTGGAATATCCGTGCTCGTGTGGATTACGTATTTACCGGTTTCCATTCTTTATTATTCTGTTGAATATCTTATCTGTAAGGATTACATACGACTGGTTCCATTCTTTATTATTTTGTTGAATATCCTGCATTTACATAAGACCGGATTCTTTTTATTCTTGAATAACTCGTGGATTACTATCGAATATCATTTTCTTTGGTATATTTTTTATTATTCTGCTGAATAACTTTGTCTATGTGAATTACTAATGATCCTTCGTATTCATTCTTTATTAAATTGTGGAAATTCACCTGGATTACATGGCGGTTCATTTATAGCTTTCAGATATTATTATACTCGTATATTATCATTTCTTTTATACTGTGTTAGAATATCATTTTCTTTGGTATTTTTTTTAGGAGTTACTATTCACGACTATTCACCTAGTTACTATTCACTCTAGTATTATTCACTCGGTATATTAGGGACACTTTTCGTGTTGGAGTACTATTCACGAGTTACTATTCACTATTACTATTTACCCAAATTACTATTCACCCAAATATTATTCACTCGGGGTATTTGGGGTACTTTTCATGCTCGGGATACTATTCACGAGATACAATTCTCAAGTACTATTCATAGAGTACTATTATGGGTACTATTTATCCGAAAAATATATTTCTTTTACATCCAAATTATTTTTGGTACATGAATATTATTCTTGAATTTTACTCCACAAAGCGATGATCGTGTTGACAATTTGGATATTTTTAAACTCTAGATAAATTTAAAGTCTTTAATATTTATCCTTGATTTCGTTTGATTAATGTTTATATCATTGTCATCATCCTCATGCTTATATTATGATGAAAGTCATCTTTGGCTTACGTGCAAAGATGGACTGTTGATTATTAGTTTTACAGTTGTATATCTTTGGCTTACGTGCAAAGATGGACTATTGATTATTGGTTTTACAGTTGTATATCTTTGGCTTACGTGTAAAGATAAACTATTGATTGATGAGTATCTTTGGCTTATGTGCATAGATGAACTGTTTATTGGTATGATTATGACCAGGGATCATTCGGTATAATCATGACCCGTAATGTTATAGATGATGTGGTAAAAGTCTTCATTGTCTCGTAGTGCATTGATGGATGTTATTGGTATGATTATAACCGTGGATTATTCTATATAATCATGACCATTGATGATTACATGAATATCCTTGGCCGTAGTGCAGGGATGATTCGATGATGTGGATTATTTATTAAGCTGAGTCTCAGCAATAACATATTGATTATAAAATATAATTTTATGTCTCAGAGCATGATGTAGATATCATGCTCTACTTGACTCTTCTAAAATATAATTTTATGTCTTTGGCACAGTAGTGCAAAGATGAATTGTTAATGAATATCTTTGGCAGTAGTGCAAAGATGAATTTATTAGTATGATTATGAAAGCGAAATTGTGATTTGGTATAACCATGATTTTTATGTTTGAGTAAAGATAGGTGATGAAAATTATCTTCGTCCTGGGTGCGAAGAGGAATTTAGAATCACAATTATGATTATGAGTTATTCATATGATTGTGGACAGGAATTGTTGATTGATGTTACAAGGATAAAACATTATTGGTGGACTTTTAACATAGAGAAGATAATAGACCTGATGGTCTATTTGACTCTTCTAATGGATTGCTCGTTCCGCTGCAACTATGGTTGAAGAGTTTTATCATCTACCATATGTTCTAAATCTCTGATTTATTACGGATGAATGCTATTGATGATGTAAATTATCTTTAGTCATAATATTTCTTACTGGGCTAGTTGTGCTCACCCTTTTGCTTCCCCAATTCCTTTCAGGTAAAATAAGAGTGTAGCTGGGTCGAGCGGGGGTAATAGAAGAATAGAACGGTGGTCTATAGCTGTTGAGGTTCTCTCTAAATAGTATGGAAATAATTTTATTGAGAACTTTAGATAAGTGTGTCGTATTGTATACGTCATTTGATATTTAATTTTGGTGAACCGAATAGGGTGAGGTGAACCCAACTTTAAAAGGGTGTTTTGCCACTATCATACAAGATGTCTAATGACATACAACCTCGTGTTATCATAAGATAGGGTTGTGCACATCCACTTGCTGAGTATATCTATGAGCACTACCTATATGATCTTGGAGTTGGGTTGAAATATAATTTTCAATTTCAGATAGTGGAGATAGTTATATGTCAAGAGAAGACTCACCATTGGAAAGAACATGATAGTAATCTTCTCGTTTTTCTTTGGGTTCTATTGGGTCAACCAAGGATAATTCTGTGGACATGTGATATCTATCATAACCTAGACGCATGGCCTCCCATGTACGAAGGTTTCTTTGAGCACTTCCCAAATATTTTAATTTCTAAAACAGATTTTGCCTGTACTTTTATGTAAAGTACCATTGTAAGGTTGTGGTCGAGGCACCATGAGAGTTACATACATATGTATTAAAACTCACGCTTTAACGTGTGGTCGATTCTCGCATTTACGCTTCAACAGTTGTATAAATGAAGTTTGTATTTGATTTTTATAGTATGATATCTGGCGACTCAGAATGGGTCGTGTGGACCTATTTTGGGGGCGTCACAATCTTAGTCATAATATTCTTTACTGGGCTAGTTGAGCTCACCCTTTGCTTTCATTGTTCTCTCTAGAAAATGAGAATATAACTGAGACTAGTCGGGGAATGGAGTGACGGTCCGAGATGGTGGCTGTAGTAGTCCTCACTATTTTATAAAATAGTGTGATAATAATTGTAATGAGTACTCTATTTGAGTTTGGATATTGTTTATGAGATAATATTCGTGTTAAAACTCTCAGCTTATGTTTTGTCGTATTTTACACGACAATTTTATAATTAAGTTTGTAGTTGAATTATGTACCATGTATTTGATGACTCAGAATTGGTTGTGTATACCTATTTTGGGGGCGTCACAGAAAATCTCTAAAAATCCGGATGAGTTGGTACATCCATTGAAAACTATACTAACTGACGACTCTGTCTAATTCGGTCCAATCATCAAAATCAATCTTTTCAAATAGTCGACATTTATGTCGGTCCTGTTTCCTAAAAATCTCACCCTTGAAATAACTTAACCCACATAGCAAATTACAAAAGATAGAAACAAAAAGAAAGAAAACAAATATTTAGGAAGCGAATTCTCGGCGTCAACACTTTTAATACATTTTAATATTTTCACATCTGATTCAGTAAAAAAGTAAAGTTGTTTGGTAAAATTTTATTTGTCTCTTATCATCTTTTAAGCGTCAAAAGAAAGATATAAATCTAAACCATTAAGTGTTGACTCTTAATGAAAAAATTTAAATCTATGGAACCTCTATAAATATTGTACTCCCTCCATTTCAAATTTTAAGATCATTATTAATTTTAAAAAAAGTCAATTTAAGATATTTTTAAATTTAAAATTAATATTTTTAAATTTAAAAGTTATTCAAATATTTTATACTTTTTAGTTACCAAATAATTTTTTTAATTCAAATATATACTACCCATACTCAGTTTTATGACCACCACCTTACGTATCAAATGATAGTCCTGCCAGCTAGCCAGGATGAATAATTTTCCAATTTTATCCAAAAAGAGTATTAATTGGGCACGCCGCTCTGTAGTTAATACAAAGTTGGCACAAACCGACGCATTTGGACATTTACCTATTCTATACCAATTTCCCCCTCTCTGTTCAAGCAAGCAAAATAGCTGAAAGTTTGAATTCCCTTTCTATTAAATCCCAAGGTAATTGCCGAATTATACCCAAATTATGATTATGCACTTAAAACTTGTATCAATATTGTTAACGCCAAGTTTCGCTGGTGCGTCCAATCACAGAATCCACGCGCTTAAACCTGCACAGTAATAGATCACACACAAAGCTTGACGGCTTGTACCGCCGGAGGATAGCTCCGGTGTGAGAATGAGTACAGGCCATTCACAAGGTTTAACAACGGAGGCTTTAATGTTTAATGCTCAAATAAAGTATTACCTCTTAATTGTAACCCTGACCTTGTATTTATAGTACTCTCATCACCTTAGAATCCTTCTCTGAGTCGGATTAGGACTCCTAAATATGGTAGTTACCATAATTTGGGTCTAACACAATCTCTTTAAAAGGTGGAAGTGGAATCCAATCCAAACACTACCTTTGGAGTTACCTTATTCAAATATGATTAGAAATCCAGACTCTGTACGCAGGACAGCCCACTGCACAGGCCCAATCCAACCGAACCCATCATTTGGTCTATGCTTCCGCCCAAAGGACTCGAAGGCCCGACCACGAACACTATGCACCAGGGTAAGGCTCTAGCCCAAAGGACTCAGATATCGAACACCTCCATCTACTTCGTGAGCATCAGTCCATTCGGTTTACAAACCCCTTCTAATGCCGGGCCTTTGGCCCACCCGAAGATCGATAAAACACTCCCGAACATTGCCCCCCAGTCTCTTGTTATAATTTATTTATAATTAGAGACTCTGAAAAACAAGGCTCATAAAACCATGCCAGCATATGATGAGTTACATGGGAAGCCAAACGGTTCCTCTTCGTTTCTCAAAACGTCACGTGCGCTTTCCCAGGACTGGCCCCCACCAGTCATAAATAGTCGCCCTAGGGTCTCGTGCAGCTCAACTTATAAAAACCCCCATCCTTCCAACTTTGTCACTTTTCCCAGAATTTTCCAATTTCAAACTCTGCTCTCAAATTTTCCGGCCAGGCAATTTATGGCGAGCACCATTCCTTACCAAACTTCTCTGATTCCAGGTCTTCCCCTTCTCAAATTACCTCCAACACTTCCTATTTTTGTTCCATTTTGCTTCCAAAGCTTCACATTCTCATTTCATTCACTGAAAATGGCTGATTCTAGGGTTCCTCCTCCCCCCACGAAATCAGTTCCTTCTACTGTCACCACTGGAGATCTGATTCCAGTTGATTTATCGATGACCCCTGCCAATGCCACTACAGATGACACCGAAGCCAAAATTCGAAGCGTTTACGCTTCTGAAATTGACTTTTCTCACATCAATACTCCATCTTTAATCACTCCATCCCAACTCTCTGATATCCATACTCTCTTTAATATCCCGAGGAGTACAAGCTTCGAGTACCAGAGCCCCAAGAAGGAATGTTCTGGCACCCCGAAGGTAACTGGACTGTTATTCCTCTCTAGGCCCTGAAATATGGGGTCTACTTCCCACTCCATGATGCCCCCGATGGAAACGTATGATGGGCTGAGAGACCCCTATGAACATTCAGACAGGTATGATAGGTTGATGACCTACTATGGGCATTCAGACGCTACTAAGTGCCACATGTTTGCAACAACCTTGAAGAAGAGTGCCCGAGAATGGATGGGAACCTTAGCAGCTGGTTCAATTAATTCTTGGAGCGATCTGCGGTAGAAGTTTCATGCTCGGTTCAGGAGCAGCAGGAGACGGGGAAAGATTACTGCTTCCCTTATGCAAGTTCGGCAGAAGGCGGACAAAAGCCTAGGCTAGCACGTCAAAAGATTTCAGGAGGCTGTGGATTCGGTTGCAGAGTTGAATTCTCCACAAGCCTTAGGATTTTTCACGACTGGGCTGAACATTGGGAAGTCAAAGAAACTGATGAAGGATCTGGTGATCAACCCTCCGGCGGAATTGACAGAAGCTTTCCATCGAGCTGAGGGATTCATAGCGATTGAGGAGGCTATGGGAAATTTCAAATCGCACTCCCAGTCTTATGAGAAGTTTAAAGATCAGGACAAGCAAAATTATCAGCGGTCGGACAACCAGGGGAGGTCGGATAGCTCTGGGAGAAAAAACTATAACAGTGGAGGTTCGGGGAGTGGCCGACCACCTTTTTCGAACAGAAGTGTTAACAAAGTCTACACCGCCCTTAACACAGATCAGGCGAAGATATTGGAGGAGATGCGAAATAAACCCTTTTTCGAGCCATGTTCGACACATCCGAAGCTTGGAAAAAGAGGTCGAGATAAATATTGTGAATACCATCAAAGTCGCGGGCATACGACGAAGATGTGTAATGACCTGAAGGATCTAATAGAGAGAATGTTCAGAATGGGCAGTTAGTTCAGTATGTGGTTGGCCGAGAAGGGTTAGAGGCGCCTCAAGAGGAAAATCAAGGGCCGACTTGTGAAACATAGTCGAAACTGAACCTGCAACCTCGAGGGGTGATTGATGTAATTTCGGGAGGTTCGATAAGACGTGTAACCAATAAGAAAAGAAGCGGACACCTCGAGGCAGTGTTGTCAGTAGCAGGTTCCTCGCCCAGAAAAGATAGGGCCTACTCGGGAGTATCCATCTCTTTCTCAGACGAAGACTACCCTACCGATCTCATTGAGCCACATGATGGAGCACTGGTAATAACAGCTCAGGTCAGACCAGTGGACATGAAAAGGATGATGATGGATAATGGGTCCTCGGTCAACATACTATACACGTACGCTTATCAAAGGATGGATCTAGAAGGAAAGAAGATGGAGTTGGGTGGAGAAGGCCCATTGTACGGTTTTAGTGGAGACTCGGTGCATGTGTTACGAACCATCGACTTTCCTGTCAAGTTCGGCACAGCACCACAACAAGCAGAAATAATGGTCAGGTTCTTTGTGGTACAGGTCGATTTGGCATATAATTCTATTTTGGGAAGGCCGACACTAGCGGCCTTGCAAGCAGTAACATCCATACCACATTTCAAAATCAAGTTTTTGACACCGAACGGGATTGGGGAGGTAAAAGGTGATCTTGACATTGCCCGAAGGTGCTACCGGAATACTTTGATTTCTTCAGGGGTCGGGGTTAGCAAACAGAAACAAACGAAGACCATTGAAATAGAGCCATTCACTAAGAGCAGCACTGAGCCGATGGCCCTGCCGGTGGAAGAGACTGAAGATGTAGAGTTAGTCCCCGGCAACACAGAGAAACTGATCAAGATTGGGTCGGGGCTAACAGAACCACTACGGACAGGACTGGTAGATTTGCTTCGGGTATATGCCGATATCTTTGCTTGGGAGCCTAGCAACATGCCCGGGGTAAGTGAGTCGGTGGCTTTACATAATTTGAATATAGACCCGAAAAGAAAAACCAGTGATACAAAAAAGAAGGATTTTCGCCCCAGAAAGATAGAGGATAATAGATGAGGAAATCGCTAAATTGTTGGAGGTAGGATTCATCTTTGAGATTGACTAGCCCAAATGGTTGGCCAATGTGGTCTTGGTTCAGAAACAGAATGGAAAATTGAGACTATGTATCGATTACACTGATCTGAACAAGGCGTGCCCAAAAGATTTCTACCCTTTGACCAACATAGATCAATTGATTGATGTCACTTCGGGGTACGGTATGTTAAGCTTCATGGATGCCTTCTCGGGATACCACCAGATTTCTATGAACAAGGAAGACATCCCGAAGACCAGTTTCATTACTCATCGGGCCATCTATGCTTATCGGAAGATGACCTTCGGATTGTTAAATGTTGGGGAAACATACCAGCGGATGATGAACTTCGTATTCAGAAAGCAATTAGGTCGAAGCATGGAGGTGTATGTGGACGCCATGATTGTGAAGAGTATGTCAGTTCGGGATCATCTGGAGGACCTAGAAAGCTGCTTCGAAACTGTAAAAAGACATAAGCTAAGACTGAAACCGACTAAATATACCTTCGGATTGGGGTCAGGAAAGTTTCTGGGATATCTAGTCAGTAAGAGAGGTATTGAAGCGAATCCGGAGAAAATTTAGGCGATCTTAGACATGAAATCGCCAAAGACATACAAAGATGTGCAGAGGTTGACGAGTCGTATACCTGCCCTTCGGAGATTTGTGTCGAGATCAGCCGAAAGATGTTTACCTTTCTTTGACACTCTCAAGGGGCCGAAGAACGAGAAGAGTTTCTAATGGACCTCAGAGTGCGAAGACGCGTTCCAAGAGATCAAGAAATATTTGTCTTCGGCACCTTTATTGATGAAACCGATCCCTTCGGAACCTTTATACTTATACTTGGCTGCAAGCCCGATGGTAGTAGGGTCAGCACTAGTAAGGGACAAGGGAGGAAAATAACTCCCGGTATACTACGTCAGCCACGTTCTTCGAGACGCAGAAACAAGGTACCCGAACCCTGGAAAAGTTCGCTTATGCCTTGATCATTGCAAGCAGGAAGCTTCGGCATTATTTCCAGGGTTGGTTGGTGGTGGTATATACGGATCAGCCATTAAAGAAAGTACTGCACAAGCCAGAAGTGTCGGGTTGGTTGGCCACATGGGCGATGGAATTAACACAATTTGCTATAGAGTATCATCCCCGAACGGCAATCAAGGGACAGGCATTGGCAGACTTTATAGTGGAATGTTCTTTCACCGAACCAGATGTGAATAAAGTTGCCGAAGCTCAGTAGATGCCAACTTCGTGGACTTTGTATGTGGACGGGTCATCGACATCGGACATCAGTGGAGCAGGGGTTATTCTGACAAGTCCCGAAGGGTATAAAGTCCAGCAAGCCATTCGATTTTAATTCAAAGCTACTAACAATGAAGTAGAATTTGAGGCCATACTAGCCGGACTTTGATTAGCCCGAAAGCTTAGAAGTACAGAAGTTAGTCATCTATAGCAATTCACAGCTGGTGGTCAAGCAGTTATCGGGAGAGTATAAGGCTCGGGGGGCAGAATGTCAAAATATCTGGCCGAAGTGAAAGATAAGCTTACGTACTTTAGCTCACATAGTTGTCAGG
The DNA here is from genome assembly GCA_020205615.1 of Panax quinquefolius. Classification (NCBI taxonomy): domain Eukaryota; kingdom Viridiplantae; phylum Streptophyta; class Magnoliopsida; order Apiales; family Araliaceae; genus Panax; species Panax quinquefolius. The sequence continues at coordinate 81,563,282 of CM035152.1, forward strand.
GAGTTGATCGGTCGGACAACACGGTAGCAGATGCTCTAGCTATATTGGCCACTACCGAAGCAAGCTCCTTCAATGGGTTGGTGTATCCAGAGGTCTTAGAACAGCCGAGTGTTTTGAAGACGGATGTGTTAGCTTTAGACCGGCTCGACTGTTGGCTCACACCTTACATCTCATATCTGGCAGATGGGGTTCTACCTTCGGACCAAATCGTAGCAAGGAAGATCAAGCACAGGAGCTCAAATTTCGTCCTTATTAACGGAGATCTGTACCGAAGAGCTTTTAGTTCTTCACTGCTCAAATGCTTGACACCCTCAGAAGCAGATTATACACTTTAGGAAGTACACAAAGGAATTTGTGGGGATCACATGGGGGCCAAGTCACTGGCATACAAGATTTTGAGACAGGGATACTATTGGCCGACCATTTACCGGGAGGCCAAAGACTTCATCAAAAAATGTCCCAACTGTCAGCTGAACAGTACCATACCATATCAGCCTCCCGAAGAGTTGTGCTCGGTCTTATCCCCGATTCCTTTTTTTGTATGGGCAATCGATATCCTGGGACCGCTACCGAAGGCCAAGGGATAAGTATGTTTTGTAATCGTGGCCATCGACTATATGATAAAGTGGGTCGAAGCCAAGCCTCTACAGAAGATCACTGAACAAGAATGCTTGAAGTTTTTCAAAAAGGGGGTTATCTATCGATTCGGTATCCCGATGGCGGTGGTATCGGACAATGGCAGGTAATTTGTAGGGTCAAAATTTAAAGCTTTTCTGAAAGAATTGGGGATTCAGTACCGAAAGACTTCAGTTTTCCACCCTCAGTCAAACGACCAAGTAGAAGTCACTAACCGAACCCTGCTTAACGGAATCAAAAGATGACTTGATGAACTAAAGGGTCGGTGACCAGAGGAATTACTCAATGTTTTGTGGGCTTATCCGACTACTCCGAGAACAATGACTGGGGATTCACCATTTTGATTGGCATATGGGACCGATGCACTCATACCTGTTGAGATCGGATCTCCTACCCTTTGGGTCAGCCAGAAAAGGAGTTGTACAACGACCAGGGATTACGGTTAAATCTGGATCTTTTGGAAGAAGTTTGGGACACGTCTCTGATAAGGTTAGCCATTTACCAAAAGAGAACAGCCCGACACTACAATCAGAAGGTGAAGCAGAGGAGGTTCAAAGTGGGAGATTTAGTCTTTCGGGAGTCGGAGGCATCAACCCCCTAGAACACCGGCAAGCTGATGCCCAACTGGGAGGGACCCTATGATGTGATAGAAGTGCCGAAGCCAGGTACATACCAGCTTCGAGCAATGGATGGTTAGGAGATAAAGAATACATGGCATGCTGGAAGACTTAGAAAATTTTACCAGTGAAAGTTATGTCATTCTTTTCTTTATTCATGTAACTGTTCTACTCATCAATGAAATAAATGAGATTTTTCCTCGGAAATGTTTTATTCCATTTATGCTCATACAATTTCCTGTACCCGATCAGATAAACTCCGGACGTAAATCGGTGAGAAAGTCGAAGGCGACATAACTGATCGGTAAAAGTTACGGGTATAACTGATCGAGATAACTATAATTTTTAATCAGACAAGCTTCAGACATAACACAATCACAAGAGTTCGAGGTAACGTAACTGGTCGGGAAGAGTCACAAGTATAACTGATTTTACAAAAACACAAATTTTGTACTTCATTCATATCTTCGAATTTTTACAAAACCGGCCATAAAAGATTCGGGCAAAGTACAAGTAGAGAGAAAAAATGAAGATTACAAAAATTATAAGTCCTAAAGTGGAGCTAATCTCCAGCTTCAGATTCTTCATCCGATGAGTCTGGAATGGAAGCATCAACACCAGCAGCGATCAACTTGGCCCGAGCCTTCTCCCGATAAGTTTCATAGCCATCAGCAAACTGTGTCATGATCTTCTCGGTCAAGGCTGGGGATTCTTCATATTCTTCTATTGCGCGTTGCTTGTCCTTAGCACATTCATCATTCAAGGAGTTGTTCTCCCGGATCACGTGCATTAATTTACTGTGCATCCCATCGAACTTCTCCTCGAGTTAATGAAACACTTGCAACCGGTGATTGCTCTCTTCGGATAGATGATCTCTATCCTAAAGAAGCTTCTTAGCGTGACTATCGAGGCCGACAAACTCCTCTTGTAGCAGAGTATATTGTGTCCTGAGTTCATCGGCCTGACGTTCAGCCTCAGTTGCCTTATTCTGGGCCTCGGCGTGAAGGTCTTTTTCTTTCTTTAGTTCCGACCGAAGACCCCAGACCTCATCCCCGAGCAGCTCCGCATCGGTCCTCATCTTAGCTTCCCTCTTGGTGGCGAAGGCCAGAGGTGACACTGCTCGGCGAGAATGGCAATGGTCTAACACACAGCAAAAGCTTGCATTAGTTATGATAAACTCAACACTAATGAAGCAGACATTCCAAATTAACTAGATTACCTAACACTAGGCCTTGACATAGGCCACTAAAAATTCTTTCGAGGTCATCCCCCTAAATCGTTCGTCATCACCTGAAAGCTTGAAATGCTCGAGCTGGTGGTAGGGGAATACCTCAGAAGGGCTCCTCGGCCAGAACGTAGTCGGTGTCCCATGAAAGGAACTCGCCTCAAGGTTCGGCCTCGAAGTAGGTGTCGAGGCGGGTGGTGGATCGGCTTCCACAACTTGGACATTGGGCCCTTCTTCCAATCGGGGTTTCTTTGATCGAGGCACAAGGGGAACGTCTTCGGTTTCCTCCGACTCCTCGAACATAGAAAATGGTGTAGGAGGCAGAGGCATTGGTTTTGGCTGGGCTGATGAAGTGGTCTTCAGGGGGACCTTGGTAGGGGGCTTGGTGGAAGGCCTCCTTGACTTCTTCAGAAAAGCCATTTTCTCAGCCCGGTACATTTTTAGCACACTCTTATTGGTGGTTTCGGAAGTGGTGGTGGTCGGAGGGACGGGTCCCGAGGCAGAACCTATTGAAAGCTCTATGATCAGGATGATCTCCTCATCAGGCGAATCGTCGGCTGCCGGCGCACGTATAGGTTCGGAAGTGATGGGAAAGGGTACCAGTGAATCATCGGCACCCTCGGGCTTAAAGATAGTCACTGCATGGCAAACAGAACACTGTAAAAGAAGGTATACAAGAGAAAAAGTCAAGTCATGAAAGGATGGGGGGATTGTAACTTACGGCCGTGTTTATACAGCCAAGCCTCGTCGGACAGAACTCCCACGCTCCATTCGGTCGCGGACAGCTTCTTGTAGAACAACTTAAAGGTGGCAGCCCGATCCTTTGAAACTTAGTGATCTTCACGATAGGATCTTCGGGAAACGACCAGCTCGGCAGTAAGTTAAATTCGATTCCCCTCATGAAGAACCATTGGGGATGCCATCCCTTGTTGCTGGATGGGGTCTTCATGAAAGTGGCTCGGTCGGCCACACGGTTCAATTGCCTGAAGCCGGGTTCCTTTGATTTCCCGATATTGAACAGGACAAACAAGAAATCGAGGCCAGGAGTTATTCCGACCTCCTGACACAAGGTGATGAAAGCAATGAGGTGGATGTACGAGTTCGGCACAAGTTGTGTGAACCCGATCCCTACGAAGCAAAGAAAGGAAGATATGAATTCGTGGAGTGGGAAGCGAACCCCATATTTCAGGGCCCAAAGTGCACTCAAATTTTACGTGCTCCTATTACTAACATTGCAAGAGGGTAGATTCGTCTTTTGGAGATAACCCTGAAAGACAGCTTACATCCATTTCGGATACTACTGGAAGTTCAACTCCAACCCAGAACACAAACCAGGAACATCAGTTCTAACCCGGGACACAAACCGGGAACATCATCTCAAACCGGAACACACACAGGGAATGTCATTTCCAATCTCGGAGATAACCCCGAGATATGCGATATCAAAAGCCGCAACAACACCGAGAGGATGATTACATCTCGGCGATAACACCGCGACGCTTCGGTTCGAGTCCCGAGAGACAACCTTTGGGAGTAGCAACCCCATCCTTGGTGATAGCCCCAAGAGATGCCATTGCGATTCGGCGATAACCCGAAAATGCTTGTTTCAAACATATGCAATCGGCTTGACCACGAGACATCTGTCGAGGCACACACACCTCGGACCGGAGTTAACAGCGGGAGGGACGAAACACCCACGGATGACGGTGAGACATACAAACAAGCGGCGGTCCAATCTCGGATGTAACCACGAGCAACGCGTCGCTTTTAAACTAAAGCGGCGATAACCGGTGAGGAGTCACAACGTCATCTTACCATCTCAACAAGATGATATCGCGGCATACCAACAAGTAGTCAATCTCGGTTGTAACCACGAAGCAGCGTCTACTTTACTTTCAACTTAAACCGCGATAACCCGGCGAGGAGTCAAATGTCATCTTGTTCCTTCGATAATGGCACGTCGTCTCAACACTTCATACATACATACATCCAACAATGTCCCACAAGAAGCAGGGAGGATTGACAATCCGGTGACTATTACGTGTGATGATACTTTGGATAGAATTTGAAGCTTGAAGACCATGGGCATAGACCCTCTTCGACTTCGTACAACCTCTAATCCATGTCGTTCGTAACTCTCGACACAAGCGGTCAGAAGAAGGTCGGATATACCTCGTTCGGATGCTCGGATTGAAGTTCTACAAGTTCGAAGCGGACATTACGATG